>OY757929.1:54134661-54317161 GCA_963585895.1 Sepioteuthis lessoniana | reverse complement strand
GCCCTACTATTTACCCATAGCTGGAGGGAGAATAATTGGATTCATACCTTTCCAAAAGGTATTAGTGCTATGTGAAATGCAATCAGTCAGGTCCAGGATTTGAACTCGAGTCGCCGTGTTCATTTCCTACGACGATAACCATTTCACCATATATGTCTATCATGATTTGGCATTAAATGACCTACAATGGTCGATATGACAAAAAACCTAACCAAACCAAATCATATATATTTAATATATATGTATAAAATGATTTGGCATTAAATAACCTATAATGGTCGATATGCCATAAAACCCAACCAAACCAAATCTTATATATTTAATATATACGTAAAAAGAATATTAGCATTAAGTAACCTACAATGTTTGATATGCCACAAATCCTAACCAAAGTAGCCAAAGTTTGACCATAGTTACACTCGGTAGGTGTCAGAGATCTTTCTGCATAAGCATCTTGTGACAACTCAGAAAATATGCAGGAAACTACAGCCTCAACGCCTTATTCTGAAGCACCCGAAACGACAGTGACGTCAAGAGATGGGTTGTAATATTTAAGAAGTCAGTCGGAAATAAGCAAAGATTTTTATCTTTTTGAAGGGAAAGTAGCATTCTGGTGACCAAAATATTGTTTAGACGAATAAGAAAATGGTACAGTTTCCATAAAAACGAACTGTTATGACTTACCGAGAATGCAGTTGTGAAATGTTTATTAATTCTGGCATACTTTTCATAGCAGCAATATATTCCAGGTCTGATCGTCGTCCATTTGTATTGAATATAAAACTCAGATACTTGATTGATGACCGGAAAAAACTGACATTTCTCTGTTTGGACAAGAAAACCATATTGCTGAATCCGTTCAAAGACAGAAACTAAACGGTTGAAAGGTTCCTTCTGAGTTTCATGAATGAGCATAACAGTTCCAGTGAAGCCAGTCAGGGTAGCATCCATTACCTCCTGGAATAAAGCAGGTGCTGACTTGACGCCAAAAATAAGCCGATTGTTACGGAATAAACCATAAAGTATGTTGATCGTCTGAAATTCCATCGAAGTTGATAAACTTCTCTTTGTATAAAGGCCTCAGATGACTCAATCATTGCAAAAAAAATGTTCCTTCATTGAGTTTAGTGAAAATATCTTCTATTGTGGATAAAAAATAATGATGCGCATCTAAAGAGTCATTTAAACCAGTAAAAAAATCTTCACGCATCTTAACTTTGAGTAAAACTTGAGCAAGAAAAAAGAACTGACCGAGATGATAGGAGACATGTGGAAAACTGTAACTGATTTTTTTTTGTGAGCATGTTACATTTTGATGTTATATCCCACCGGCAGACAACTCAACTCTTTTTACTCTTGAGAGAGATAATTTTCCCTTTTGTTCATTACAATATATATATATATATATATATAAACATGCATATATATATATATATATATATATATATATATATATATATATATAAATGGTTAGAAGCTCGGCTTGGTGTTTCAGTCAACCGGGTTTCGATCCCAGCTACGGGGAGATACTGTCTAGCCACTCTGATGAAGTCTGATAGAACGAAACAGATCTGTCTGTGGATGACAATATATATATATATATATATATATATATATATATATATATATATATATATATATAAACATGCATATATATACATATATATATATATATATATATATATATATATATATATATGTAGAAAAACTGATAACAACGATTCAAGAGGAAGGAATGATTTATTAACGGGTCAACACTATAGCGTTTCGGTTCTACTGAACCATCATCAGGACCATGAGGGGTGATTTTAATAATTTTAAGTTAACGATGGATGATTAGAAATGTGAAATACAAAAACCTACGGGAAAATATGTGAAAATATATTTTTGTATTTCACATTTCTAATCATCCATCGTTAACTGAAAATTATTAATATCACCCCTCATGGTCCTGATGATGGTTCAGTAGAACCGAAACGCTATGGTGTCGACCCGTTAATAAATCATTCCTTCCTCTTGGATCGTTGTTATCAGTTTTTCTAAATATTGTCGGATTACAATCCTTTATTTACTCTTCATATATATATATATATATATATATATGTTTATATATGCTTCTAAATATATATATATGAACACGCACGCAAGCATATATATATATATATATATATATATATATATATATATATATATATATATGTACATATATATATTTGAACACTTACATATGTTTAAATATTTATATAAACGTATATATATATATATATATATATAAGTAAAGTTGGCGACTGTAGTCGACGGCGACCAGAAGGCTCCCTTTTTAAAAGCTACAACTCTGAAGTGTTGGGGAGGACGCTACTGGGACTGAACCCAGGTTTCCCGGACCATTGGCGAACACTCTACCCACTAGGCCAATACAAAAGTATTCATATATATGCTTATGCATGGATATAAACACACACACACACACACACACATATATATATATATATATATATATATACGAGGTGCATACGATAAGTTTCCAGACTTTTTTCATACGGGCATTTAAAATTGTTGTAGACTCTTGGAAATTCACTATGTTATTGCTATATATCTTATGAGATGACTGACTAATTTTTATGATTTCAGGTTTAAAGGAACAGCAACTGCAGTAATTGGAATACACCCTGATTGTCACACCCTGATTGTCACAGCTGGTGAATTTCAAAAATCCAATCTGACACTTTAGAAGAATGATATGCAATAAAATTATGTTTTAAACTTGGAAAATATCCCATAGAAACGTATGGAATGTTTCAGACTGCTTTTCGAACATCTTGCATGAATCGAGCATCAATTTTTGAGTGGCATAAGAGATTCAAGAAAGGCAGGGAATCTGTGAGGGATGATAAGAGTCAATATACCAGAGTTGATTGGCCAAAGGGTTAGGGTTAGGGTTAGAGTTACTATGTTGAGGTTTTAAGGAAGTTTAGGAAGAGATTCCGTCGGAAGAGACCAGCACTCTTCAAATCGGGTCAGTGGCATTTCCACCAGGACAATACACCAGTCCACAACTCGATCCTTATCACAGACTATTTCCCCAAGATGGACATCAAGACAGTTCCCCACCGTCCCTATAGTCCAGACCTTTCTCCTTGTGACTTTTGGTTATTCCCTAAGCTCAGAGGCTGTCGTTATGAGAAATTGAGGAGAGGAAAGAGGCTGTGACGAAGGTCAATGACATGCTCACACAAGAGGACTTCCATGGGGCCTTCCAGAAGTTGTTGGAATGGTAGAACAAGAGCATTGCAGCCGGAGGAGATTACTTCGAAGGGGACAAGAGTTTCATGTGTGTATTATCAATAAATGTGCCCACACAAAAAATGTCTGGAAACTTATCGTATGCACCTCGTATATATATAAATATATATATATATATATATATATAGCTATCAGTTCCCGCACCACACAATTGTTCTATACTCTCATATGAAGATGCCATATTTTATGTATATCCACAAAATAAAGAGAAAATCTATAACATACTGAAACACATTAAAATGCTTTTACTTGATCCCAGATGATGAAAGCAGTTGAAAAATTCATATTTGATATCTTTTTAACTTCCAACTTGAATCTCAGATGTTTTTTCATTATTTATGATAGCTTTTCCTAGCGGATTTTCTCCTTTTATGCGGTAATTACTGAGAGAAGTAATGTTCCTTAGTCATTAGTATGGTAGCCCAAATAGTTTAAGAAAGGATGTACGAACTTAGTCGCAATTCTTTCAGACGCATCTTTTTTTTTTAAATAAATCCTCACCTCCATTAACAAAAAAAAAACAAAAAACAAAAAAAAAAAACAATTTTTAAGAAATTCAAACTTTTCCTTTTTGCACCACATGACAATCCAATTAAAAATGTTCAGATATCTGTCACAATTTTATATCTTGATTTTCTACTCCTATACCGAATCTTGTCTGTGCCTATGATCTTTCCTACTATCTCAACTTACAAGTGTTTGACCCAAGAGCTAATCCTACACAATACCGAACGATTTAACTCTTCCGAGCTTGCCTAAAGCGTGCCATAATTTTGTATTGAAGTGCCAGGTTGTATGACTGACATCAAAGAGGTCAGACACAGGAACTCTCGCAGTAGGTAAAAGAAAGCGTTACACAGGAGAGTTGGGTATTTTTGAAAGGGATCAGTCGATTAGTAACTCAGAGAGAACAATTGGTGCTTCAATCTTTCTCTGGACCCTCTATACGTCACAGTCTTTTGCTTATCTGTCTGTCTATCTATCTATTTGAGTCGGTTGTATCTTTCAAACTAATCTATCTACAATACCCTGTGACAGAATATCGCCCATAAGTTCGTACATCCCTATATTATGTATGTATGTATGTATTTATATGAAGGTCATTACTGGTATGCCAAAACTGACACTTACATGTGAAGGTGTCGATAAAAGAACGTCGATTATGAGTTTGACTTTACTTCTCCAGCCGTTTCGAGCATGTCTTATTTATCTTAATTACATAGTTTGTGAGATGGTAAGTAAGTGGTCGTACAGATGCTGTTTTGCGGGAGTGTTGCTTCCTGCATTTGTTCAAAACAGCACAAAGAATCCTTGTGTAATTCCTTTCTAGCTTTCTTCGGTGCCCGTGGTGTAATGGTTATCGTCGTAGGAAATGGACACGGCGACACGAGTTCAAATCCTGGACGAGACTGGTTGCATTTTCACATAGCACTAATACCCTTGGGAAAGGTATGAATCGAATTATTCTCCCTGCAGCTATGGGTAAATAGTAGGGCAGACTAGGTTCTTCAGCCTTGGTGAGGCAACTAGTGTAGGAGAAGGAAAACTCTGAATTCAAACCTGTTAAACT
Organism: Sepioteuthis lessoniana; assembly: GCA_963585895.1. Lineage (NCBI taxonomy): Eukaryota > Metazoa > Mollusca > Cephalopoda > Myopsida > Loliginidae > Sepioteuthis > Sepioteuthis lessoniana. Next base: position 54,312,288 of record OY757929.1, on the reverse strand, counting down.
CCGCTTAAAAGCTGACCTTGTGTCATATCCTGCCCGAGCGGAGGGTTGGGTAAATATGGATACTGGATGCAGTCAAGAGGACCTGCTAGGAGCGATGAATGATCGGGACTGATGACGAGAGAGAGAGAGAGAGAGTGAGAGAGAGAGAAAATTTGATAATTCCGTGCTATCAGTGCGACTTGATGATAATAGACACACACACACACACACACACACACATATATATATATATATATATATATGCGTGTCCAAAAACTTTTTGTTTAGAACGTCAATCCATTGGTAATCTTCTGAATTCACGCAAGGTACGGACACTTGTAGCCAACCGTCCAATCATTGGCGCTGACTTGTAACTTGTCGTGTAAACAAATATTTTCCCTTAATCGCCTCTGTTCAGTGGCAGAGCCCATTAATTATTTATGTTGTCCATAAATCTTCCCTCAATGTTCGCCAACGCGTTGAGGCCGAGGATATTAGCTATTCATGAACCATTAAGATACAGCTATGAACTAGCGATTGGATGTGGATGGATAAGTTCTCTCTTTACCAGCAGAACGGGTGCTATTTCAAACTCGACAAAAAAAAAAAAAAAAAAAAAAAATCGTTCTATCGTTGTTATTAGGGATGAACATGACAAGTATTTTAAAAATGATTTTCTCGTTCCCCACACACACATTTTTTAGCAAGTCACAGTAAACAGAAGGAATTAAAAAGATTTCTGCAGTTATTTAATGTTCATAGTCACAGGGGTCTCTTGAAAGGTATTGGTCTAACAATTTGGAATGCATTTCTAACAATTTTCAAGCATGATGTAAATATTTTGTTCGGTTTTATGGCACATCAACCATTGTAGGTTATTTAATGCCAAACCCTTTTTATACATATATATTTGATACATAGGATTTATAAATACATTTTGTTGTTTAAACAAGTCTGAGCTCAATTTCTTTTTGCACAAAATCAAATGTTTTCGGGTATTGTTATCTAATTCACATAATTCTACTTACTTTATTCATTTGTTTGCACACAGTTAAAATGATATACATGATATATAGGAGATAAGTTTGTCAATAATTTCATTTTTAAATAAATTAGAACTAATTTGTTCGCATTCTAGTATTGTTATTGTTTCAACACAATTAAATGTTTTCAATGATTGCTATATAACGTTTATAATTCTATTTCGGGAGGTGCCCGTGGTGTAATGGTTATCGTCGTAGGAAATGGACACAGCGACACGAGTTCAAATCCTGGACGAGACTAATTGCATTACACGTAGCACTAATACCCTTGGGAAAGGTATGAATCCAATTGTTCCCCCCCCCCAGCTATGGGTTAATTGTAGGGCAGACTGGGTTCTTCAGCCTTGGTAAGGCAACTTGTCTAGGAGAGGAAAACTCTGAATTCAAACCTGTTAAACTCCGCTTAAAAGCTGACCTTGTGTCATATCCTGCCCAAGCGGAGGGGTTGGTAATAGGATAAGAGGCAACAAAATTAACAAATGTAGGTTATGTGGTGATTGAGACGAAACGATTAATAAAATAATAAGTGAGTGCGGCAAATTAACGCAAAAAGAGTATAAGACTAGACACGACTTTGTGCACTATACCCATGATACGGATATGTAAATCGTACATATAATGTTCATAATGTTCATAACATATATACATAGAACATAGGAATCCCGAAACACGAAAAACACTTACGACTTCTTAGTTCAGGTACGAAACTTTTTATTACCTTTGAGTTTAAAGGTTCTTCGACATGAGGAGAGAGATACACATTCTTTCTATTCTGGCTTTTCCATAAAGCTCTAAATATTATCAACAACAGAGCAATTCAATTCGTTAAAGAAGGAAATATTTCGAAACTTGCACGTAAAAATATACGTAAACCATCATTGGTTGAGGGCTGCACGGATTGGCTGGTCGCAATCGAATGAAAACATAACTTCATATTTCCAGCAGAAATAGCGTTAACCACAAAGCGTCCAGATATCATTTTGTCCGTTAAAGCAAAAAAAGTTTTCGTTATTGAGTTAACGGTCCCTTTTGAAGAAAATTTCGACAAGGCACAGCAGCGTTAGTTGGAAAAATATGAGAATCTGCGAGAACAATATGTCAGAAATGGCTGGATAACAAATGTATTTTCTATCGAAGTTGGATGCACAGGTTTTATTGCCAACTCAACCTCCGTTTTCTTGACTAATCTTGGACTTCCTCCATCAGACAAGAGGAAATACATGGAAAAGATCTAACTGCCTCAGCGTGGATATGGCAATCCCATAGAGTGACAATAATCTGATGGTGTTGTGAGATACTGCTGGGGCGCTCTGGGCTAGTGGCAATGATGCTTCGGCCCCGAAACCATGCCTGAACCCAGAGTCATCATCTGATGAAGGCTTTGTTAGAAGCAATGCTGTTGTACAAACATCAGTTATTGTATGATACCTACACAATATTTCTAATAATTCAAATGACGTAATTTAAAACAACAAACGCTGATTCATTAATCAAACGGCCAATTTTTTCTTGTCATAAAAGGCCAATTTTTTCTTGTTATACAAATTTTCCCTAGATTTTTTATATTTTGCGCTTCTTACACATTCATCGTTGATTTAACATCACCAATATCATCTCTCATAGTCCTGATGATGGTTCATTAGAACCGAAACGCTATAGTGACGACTTTGCTTCTTAATAAACTTTTCCTTCTTCTTGGATTACCTTGTTATCAATTTTTCTTTATATATATATATATATATATATATATATATGTGTGTGTGTGTGTGTGTGTGTGTGTGAATGAGAAACAAGAAAATCAATAAGTATATCGCATTATAAATTTATTTCACCCATTTGTCGGGATCTTTAGATGTGATGTGAAAAATTCTCTTCTTTTAACCGCTAGCTTCAGGGAATATTTTTATCTTACGACAAGATTCACGTGTCTTAATTTAAATATTTATAAAAATCAAATTCATTATATATCTTTCGAAGAAGGTCCTCCAATGCGCAAAAAATTCTCTGATTTGTAATGAGAGATTTCTTTTTATCTTCGTTCTCGTCCATTTTTTGGTATTGATAGCTTTTTATTTTGTTATCATTAGACATGTCTTTGGTTTAATTTTTTTTTTTTTAAATTATCAATTGTAAAATTATTTCTAAGAATTCAGTTATATATCTACTCAATATTTTTTTCCGTATTTTTTTATTTTAAGTTTATTCATGGTATTGAATACTTTATCGTTTTTCGTTTAGAAAGTTAACTGCTGGTATTAGGTGTTTTACGTTTGTTTGTTGTTTAATGGCATATCAACCTTCTTGAGTTATTTAATGCCAAATCCACCTTTTTAGGACAGTCGTAGTGCTATTTAACCCATAGGTGTAAGGATAAGTGGGTTTACACATTTCCCAAGGGTATTTGTCTGAAAGTAGACGCAATAGCGCAACTGGAACTCGAAATCGCTAACTACGATTCTCTTGTCCAGCGCTTTAACCATAAAATCACGTGGACACCCTCTTGAATGTTTTATCCATCGATTTTATAAGTTAAAGTTTGTATTTATTTATAAACATCTTTGGGATTTATATATATATATATATATATATATATATATATATATATTTGTAAATTTGTTGTAATATCATAACGTTGTTTTATCTAATTTTACCCAACTGTATAATTGTTAAGTCTATACCTATGTCTGTGTTTTTAGCATTGTTTGTTTTTTGTTTTTTTATTTGATAATATGATCATTTGTTCTATTTTAAGACTCATAAAAAGGTTTGGGTTTTTTTTTTTAAATGTTTTCGATTTTTAAGAAATAGTTATCTCCCTTAGCCTTTTTCCCCCTCTAATAAACATAATTTCTTTTAGATTTTGTTAAAAGACTTTTTTTCAGTATTTTTATAAGTGGGACTAATAATCAAATTTATGAGTTAAATTGAAATTTTTAGTAACTTAGTATCAAATTTTTTGTTTTGTAATTAGGTAAACTGTAATAATACGGAACTCAGAGAGTTCGCTAATGGTCCGGGAGACCAGGGTTCAATTCCAGGTCGAGTCATGCCAAAGACTCAAAAAATGGTACTTGATGCCACTTTGCTTAGCCTTCTGCACTATAAGGTAAGGATCAAGGGTAAAGTGGAGCAATCCTGGGAAAGGAATAGCGCCCTCCCCTACACCTCGGTGTAGTAGTTATTGAAAGGGGGACCTTCGGGTCACCCTCGACTACAGTCACCTACTTTACTTATTGTTAATTATCTTGATGTCTCCTTTGTAAATAAAATAAGATTGTCGATATTTCGACCACTAAAATTTTATTAGTAAGATTTAAGTTTATCAGCGAATTAAATTTTGTATATTAATTGTTCATATAAAGAGTATTGTGGTACGTATTGATATTAATTTGACTCATTATTAATCGCTAAAGGTTACGTAATATTTGAATAAGAAATTAATAAAATCTTCATTTAAGTTATGGTGTAACTATATGTGATATGAGTAAAACTCTATTTTATAAATAAACCTATCATCTATAATTTTAATTTGAATATTAGAATAAATATCATAGGAGTGATAAATAAAAAATGAATTAAAAAAATAAACGAAAATAAAAATGAAGATTGAACTCATATTGGTTTCATATAGTTCAATATATTATTAATTATATCATGAATCTACTTCAATGTCTACATTTACAAATAAGTTCTCTTCTTTCATTTGATAAATTATTGCTATCTTTATATTTTAATGAAACTCTATCCACTAGGCCAATGAGCTGGTTGGTTGAGCGTTCGTCAATGGTCTCAACCAACCAGCTCATTGGCCTAGTGGATAGGGTTTATAAAAATATAAAGTCTTTGGTATGTCTAGGTTCAATACCAGGTCGCGTCATACCAAAGACTTTAGAAATGGTACTTGATGCCTCCTTGCTTAACACTCAGCAATATAAGGTACGTATCAAGGGTAATCCAGGGAAAGAAGTAGAACCCCCCCTATACCTTGGTGTAGTAGCTATTGAAAGGGGAGCCTTCTGGTCGCCTTCGACAACAGTCGCCAACTTTACTTATATTTTAAAATACTGATGTTTTCATCTAGATATAAATTACATCTACCACGTAAACTGCTTGTTGTTGATTTTTGTAGAATTTTCCAAATTATTATTAGTGTTAATCCTTGGTCTTTTAGTTCCCAGAAGTATTTTGATCAGGCCGTTTGGTTTCTTAATAAGGGGTTATAAAAAGTTTATCTATAGTAATAATATCGGTACTTCTAGTTTAGTGATGATATCACAATGTAGTTTTTATTATTAATTTTTCTTTCTTCAGGATAAATTTCGGCCTGGTAAACAACATTACAGTTATTTTTTAAAGGGCACTTTTTTTTTAAATCCAACAATTACGTTTTTTTTTTCCTTTACTTTCCTGGTTTGGTTTGGTCAGTAACTTTTTATTTTGTTTATCCATTATTTTTGACATATTGTCAATGCATGAATAACTGATTTTTGAGTTATTTTTATTAAAGATTTTTCTTAGGGTGTTGTTTTTTTTGGAAGTGTTTATCGATTAAATTTATCGATTAAATTTAAGAAATATTTTCCTATATTAATATATGAGAGTTTACAGAAAAGTGGGTTGAGCCATTTTATTTTTTATTATTAGATTTCTATTCTTATTTTTATAATACTTCTTCTTAATATTATTAATAATGTTGATGTATCTCATTCTATAGTTATTAAGTTGAGTCTTACTTATTTTATCGGTGTTCGTTTAATCCAGGTCAAAGAAATTAAGTTCCTGGTTAAAACTCCTGCTAGATAGGGCTTCGTTATAAGATCCTTTGTCATGTTCAAAAATTTTCTTGGAAGAAGAGAGTCTATTTATTCTTAAATTTACCGCCCTCGGTATTTGTTTAATCATCGATCTAGGGTGGTTAGAATATATATTGATATAGGTAGGTATGTTATTATCTTATTAAAAGGTTTAAGAATTATTATTTAAATCGAAGGTAACATATAGGAAGTTGACTTTTTTTAAGTTAGAGATCTCAATTCTAAATCTTAGGAATTTAAAGGGCCTAATTATTGTCTTTTGAAGTCTGGATGTTTTTTTGGGCCATTATTATGAGGTATGTAAATTATTCGATTATCTCTATATAGGCCTATCTGTATTAAATTTAATATTCTACAAATAGTATTTGATATATATATATATATATATACCAACCAGGTCGGTTATTTTCACAGAGTCAAAGGATCCCATGGTCACATCAAAAGTGTCCATGTGATTTTTTACCAAAATATCATTACTGTTAACGAGTATGGATCTTCTAAAAGCTAATATAATTTCTAATTCATCTTTGACAATATTTGTACAATTCTTGGCAAAACTTATACTATTAGTTGCTCCTTAAATATAGATGAACAAAAATCTATAATATCAAATTGTATAAATGTGGTGCTTTTCTTATTTTCAATATTGTTTAACCAATTGATGGTGTCTAATGAGTTTTTCCATAAGTTGTATATATATATATATATATTGAGAGAGAGAGAGAGAGAGAGAGAGAGAGAGAAATTTTAGATTTTGGTAAACCTGACAAGACACTTTTCCACTTATTTTTGTTATATATATAGATATATATATATATATTAAGTAATAACCCTTATGGTAAAAAACCCCAAAAAACCCCGGCAATTGATTTAAAGATGAAAATATACGATAATAACTTAGTGAGTCAGGAACTAACCTACTATAGTTTCGCCTAAGCGGCTATAGTAGGTTAGTTCCTGACTCACTAAGTAATTATCGTTACTATATATATATATATATATATATATTGTTTGAGTCATGAATAATTTCTGTCTTTTAAGTGTAAATTGTAATTACTCATTTTAAAACCAACCGGAAATCCCCTGAATACTGAGTGCTTTCATTGGTCATTCATACTTTAGCAGTGGAAGACTATGAACCATAATTTAATCTATGATCTCATGCCCCTAAAATGGAGGAACTGAAAGTGCATATTTGACATGCAGTTTTGTGGGAGTTAAAGAATAACAAAAACACTACAGAAACAACTAAGAACATTTCTCGTGTTTATGACTAACGTGTCGTAAGTTTTGCTTTGGCGATCCGTCATTGAGAAATGAACTCAGATCAAGGACGCTCATCAGGCCACGATCAAGATGCTTTAAGAGAATCGCTGGAATGTAATCTGCGCAAAAGTGCTTGAGAATTTGCCCTTAATCTCAACATATCCCAATTGAGAATCTGTTGGCAATTAAAAAAGATAGTAAAACCGAGCAAACTGGGTATTTTGGTTCATAATTCTATGTGAGAAGAATAAAGATGGTTGCATATTCATAGTAACAAGTCATCTTTCAAGGCATAGAAACGACTCATTTCTCAAGAATATAATCTCAGGTGATAAAATATGGGTCTTTTATGTCAACATTCAATGCAAAAGTGGATTGACAAGGATGAATCTCCGCAGCCTACCCTAAAGGAGGGTGGCTTCGTGGAAAAAAAATTCGCTTTGTATGACTTTAAATTTTAAAATATCAATCAGACACTCAATGCAGACTTATATGCTCAACAGCTTCGAACTGTGAAAGAAACCTTAGAAGACACCCTGTATTTACCAATTGAAGAAACGTTGTGCTTTTCATTGCAGACTTATATACCCAACAGCTTCAACCTGCGCAAGAAAACCTTCTTAAGAGATACCCTGTATTTACCAATTGAAGAAACGCTGATTGTCTGTTCTACCTCATCCACTATATTCAGCAGATGTTGCACCACATAATTTCATCTTTTTCCTTATCTACAAATTGATCTGAAAGGCAGAAAATTTTCTTAATAAGATCAGGTGAAAACGTTTATGGAAAACGTTTTGTGCTCGAAAACAGCTGAATTTTTCTTGAGAGGAATCAACAAGCTAGCTGAAAAATGGCAAGAAATAATTGAAAATAAAGGCAAATATACTACTTATTGAAATTAATTGTTAAATTGTTTATGAATAAATTATATTTTACTAAGACGGAAATTATTCATAACTCTCTCTCACACACGCATACACACATATATATGTTAATAATAGAGTTTGTTAAATTTATGAATAAAAATTGGTTAATATTGTTGAAGCATATATATCTATGTTAGGATAATATAGACACCATCTTCAGAATCTTGTGACTGTCAGTTCCTTGCCTATATGATCATTTGATCATTGGCCTGATGATTAAATCACCGAGAAATTGTTAGTCACCAAGCGCCGTTGATTTTTCTGGGCGCTATTCACACACACTTGTATAAGGGTGAGAGAGAGAGAGAGAGAGAGAGAGAGAGAGAGAGAGAAGTGAAGAGAAAGAATACTTCCATTAGTAAATACGTTTTATTGATTTAACATCTGCTTAATGCAAGATTTTTTTAATGTATCGTCTTGCTTCGGGTGATTGTCCTCTCTTGTAAATGAACAATTTTTGCTAACTCTTTATTTCTCATAAAACTGAATATTCCTCATTCGCAATTGTTTCTTTCTCAGTTTATTTTCGACTCTAGCTGTCTCCGCGTACATGATAACAGCAAGTTTGTTATCAATTGCACTTTTAATATAATGAAGCATTGATATTTTTGACATAACGAAGCATTCATCTTTTTTACGTAACGAAGCATTCATCTTCTTGATGTAACGAAGCATTCATCTTCGTGACGTAACGTAGCATTGATCTTTTTTATGTAACAAAGAATTAATCTTTTTGATGTTACGATGCATTTATCTTTTTTTATGCATCGAAACATTCAGCTTCTTGATGTAACGAAGCATTCATTTTTTTATGTAACGTAGCATTCATCTTTTTTATGAAACGAAACATTAATCTTTTTGATGTATCGAAGCATTCATCTTTTTTATGTAACGAAACATTCATCTTCTTGATGTAACGAAGAATTCATCTTCTTGACGTAACGTAACATTCATCTTCTTGATGTAACGAAGCATTCATCTTTTTGACGTAACGTAGCATTCATCTTTTTTTTATGTAACAAAGAATTAATCTTTTTGATGTTACGAAGCATTCATCTTTTTTTATGCATCGAAACATTCATATTTTGATGTAACGAAGCATTCATTTTTTTAATGTAACGTAGCATTCAGCTTTTTTATGAAACGAAACATTAATCTTTTTGATGTATCGAAGCATTCATCTTTTTTATGTAACGAAACATTCATCTTGATTTAACGAAGCATTCATCTCCTTAACGTAACGTAGCATTCATCTTCTTGATGTAACGAAGCATTCATCTTCTTGACGTAACGTAGCATTTATCTTTTTTATGTAACAAAGAATTAATCTTTTTAATGTTACGAAGCATTCGTCATTTTTTATGCATCGAAACATTCATATTTTGATGTAACGAAGCATTCATTTTTTTAATGTAACGTAGCATTCAGCTTTTTTATGAAACGAAACATTAATCTTTTTGATGTATCGAAGCATTCATCTTTTTTATGAAACGAAACATTTATCTTCTTGATTTAACGAAGCATTCATCTTCTTGACGTAACGTAGCATTAATCTTCTTGATGCAACGAAGCATTCATCTTCTTGACGTAACGGACAATTCATCTTTTTTATGTAACAAAGAATTAATCTTTTTAATGTTACGAAGCATTCATCTTTTTTTATGCATCGAAACATTCATATTTTGGTGTAACGAAGCATTCATCTTTTTTATGTAACGAAGCATTCATCTTTTGATGTATTGAAGCTTTCATCTTTTTCATGCAACAAATTATTCATCTTTTTATGTAACGAATCATTCATCTTTTTGATGTAACGAAGCATTCATCTTTTTGATGTAACGAAAGCTTTTTTCACAATATTAAACAATGCACCTACCTAGAATATGTCAGATATAGATATCCCATGTAACATAATAAAAGATTTTGATTAATTATTTTAGTTAATTATTTTGGTGGTAAATTGTGTAAGAACTGAAAACTTGGAGTTTGAAGTTGCAAGTTTTCGTGTTGGAAAGGTCAAAAACGGGTAGACCTAGTTTGCATCCACATGTCACTCCTGTCGAAAAAAATGAGTTGACAGGTTTGTTTTGAAATTAGCTGTACGCAATTTATTAAAATAAAACTTGACGTAGCACTAAAAAGTTTTAGAGAGTAGGTGTATTACCTGATTAGTTTTTTTGAAATGATTGGTTTCTTTGATGACATATCAACCTTTGTAGGTTATTTAGTGCCAAAGCCATTCTCCTAGAAGAATAGTAGTGGTACTATTTAACCCATAACTAGGTCAAACTTTCCCAAGGGTATTTGTCCGAAAGTGAACGTAATAGCGCGACTGGAGTTCGAACTCGCTTACTACGATTTCGGAGTCCATCGCTTTAACCGTTACACCACGAGGAAATTGTTGAAATGAGCGAGTCAGCGTACTGTTGCGTTGAGCAGCAACAATGGCAGACTAACCAATTGTGTTGTAATTTATGAAGCTCTTTGCTTCGATTTGGCTCAAGGCCGAAAGAATGGGGCACCCAATGGACTAATCAATTATGTATCGCTTGGTGCATAAAGTAACCATTAATTATGGTACTCTGGAATATTCCATTCCCGTGTCTTGGCGATCTCATTCTTCGAGTCTTGATTGGCTACCGGTTTCAGTGTGGATATGGTAAAAGATCCTATTTACCAACCCCTCCGCTCGGGCAGGATATAACACAAGGTCAATTTTTAAGCGGAGTTTAACAGGTTTGAATTCAGAGTTTTTCCTTCTCCTAGACTAGTTGCCTAACCAAGGCTGAAGAACCTAGTCTGCCCTACTATTTACCCATAGCTGGAGGGAGAATAATTGGATTCATACCTTTCCCAAGGGTATTAGTGCTATGTGAAATGCAATCAGTCTCGTCCAGGATTTGAACTCATGTCGCCGTGTTCATTTCCTACGACGATAACAATTACACCACGGGCACCTCCTCAAGCTTTTTTCACAATATTAAACAATGCACCTACCTAGAATATGTCAGATATATGGTAAAAGATAAATGTCCACAAATCTGCATTATGTTCCCAAAAAGTACACTTAAATATGTCCTGGCCCACTTCGGCCGTCCGTGTTCACTGGTACGCGGATAAGGTCGGTGTGTTTTGGCTTGGTGGATGTCAGTTGAAGTTGCATGACACAAGTACTGCGGAAGCCCAGCATTCGACTCTTGCGGCTGACACCGGCATCCTTGAGCTTCAGGGAGCCTTCCTCCCAGGCTGTAACCCACTCCGGAGGGGCAAGGTTCATCGCCTGGCACCTGAGGTTTTCTTTTGTAGGGAAACACCAACGCGGCTCAAGGCATTTTGGAACTTCCAGGCGTGTGTTGGCTGCGGTCCTGCGACTGGTACCCACAAAAAAGGCCTTGTGCTAAAGTTGTCCGTACATGAGGCGCTCGACAAATACCAGTAACTATTCTCAACTTACTTTTGGTCCATTGGGCCGAGACGCATTTCGGCCGGCTGTATTAACTGGTACGCAGATCAGACTGGGTGTGTTTTGGCTTGGTGGCAGAAGGTTGAGGCTGCCTGACGCAGGTGTTGGGGAGGCCCAGCATTCGCGTCTCGCGCCTGACCCCGCCATCATTGAGCCTCAGAGGGCCTTCCCTTCAAACTCTAACCTTTTCCGTGCGTGGGGGTCTTGACAAATACAATTAACTGAACTTAGTTGTGGCTTGTTCCCTTGTCTGCCAACTGGATTTGTCATTGGTGAGTACTTTATTGGTTTTCCTACATCAGGGGCTGTAACTTCGATATAGCCAAGAGAATAATTAATATATTATAAGATATATAAGAAGAGTTTGAGACCGGTCGAGTTCGAGTTCCATTCAGTTCCAGTCAGAGACAGAGGCAGTCGAAGTTGGGCAGTTGTAGACGGACGACTAGCAGTCGCGTTGGGGTAAGGCCGGGTTGGTGTTAAAAAGAAATGAAGTCTGAGGTCGTCTGTTTCGGTTAAAGCTTGTCTTTCTAATGGACACAAGTAATTCCTTAGCTTATGTCTTTTGTTTCGCGGTTGCCATGAAGAAATGTTGGTTGCAATAAATTTTCGTATCATAAAATAACCGAGTCGTTTTGTATTTGTGTTGTGTTAGGACTTTCGACATGACCAGTAACGCTACACCTGTATTCATACTTGGTGCCGTAGTGTTACACCCGTTTGGTGGGGTAATATCTCTGTTGGTTTATTGATTGTCAGAGTAGTTGGCTACCCGGCGTTCGTGCTTAGGAAAAAACTAATGTGTCACATAATGACTTCTAAGGCAGCATAACGTAATATGATTCTCATACATTTAATCAATCAGCAAATTTATTTATTCATAAAATCTCATATATATATATATATATATATATATATCATCAGGACGATTCTGACCAAATAAAGGTTGATCCAAAACCTTCTTTAGTTAGAATCGTCCCGATGATCTGGTTAGGTAAAACCTAGGTAGATTTTTTCTGCCTCTCGAGGCATATATATGTTAAAACAATGCCAACGTTTGTATTAACATACCTGAGTTAAATATCATATTTCATATATCTATTTAATGCTTTCTTTCTTTCTTTCTTTCTTTCTTTCTTTCTTAGTCCGTACATATATCTTTCTATTTCTTTCTTTTTTTTAACTTTTTTCTTTCTTTCCTTCTCAATTTGTCCGTATCTAATTCTTTCTTTCTTGCTTTTTCAGTTCCTTCATATGTATCTTTCTAATCCTTTCTTTCTTTCTTTCTTTCTTGGTTCCTACTTTTCTTTCTTTCTCAGTTCATATCTTTCTTTCTTTCTTTCTTTCTTTCTTTCTTTCTTTCTTATCTATTACTCTATCCGATGATGGATGCTTTTATTGATTGCTTTGCCGAATATCTAAAGATTATAGAGACCCTTGCTCAACTGCGCATGCTCAGGGCAATATAAGCTAACATTTTATCAATAGACGCTAAAAGACAAAAACAACTTTTACCGCCAAGAATTTCAATGCCAAATTAAAAGAATCTGGCCCAAATGACGCCAACAATTTTGGACTCCAGACTCCCGATTCAATCGGCGCTGACCAGGGGCCGATTCAAAGAAGTTTACTAATTAGCTTTGATCTACAGTATTCACTCTTCAAACGTTAATATTCTTTGACAGATAAACATTATCATCTCATCATGATCAACTTCAGGGAAATTGAAGCGACGACAACCGTCGGTCTGAGATCATTAGACGTTCCCTTGCATAAAGAAATGATCCTTTTCAGGCAATACGGTTAAAAACACCAATCAGTGTTCTATATTGTCAGGTGTATGAGGAGGTGTGTTGTCACTTGACAGAACTGAAAATCCGTCGATCGTTGTTTTACGTTCAGATAACGGAAAGAATTTGACAAACATATTATGTGTTTACTCATGTTTATTTCCATGATGGTTAAAAGAAACCGTCTTCAACGTCATTTCGGAGTGGGGAGAAATTATCTCACAAAATCATTTCACAGTGACTCATAGAGGGTTTACTCTCCCACTTCCCTTAAGATTTGGACGTTCACTTTTGCTCGCTGAAGCAAGTGTTTCGCTTTGAGTCGAGGTTGTAACTGATTTTTAGAATCGGATTAAATTCCAGACACTGTCTGTCGAAATGGCCTTCAATCTCGTTGTGCATGGTCCAGCGATGTCTTCAGGGATATCACCAATCTCGTCACCCAACACTTTCTTCAAACGGTCAACTTGATAAGCGGATCACATTGCACCAGTTGATCTGAAACGTCCGGTTGTCTACCGGAAATATAATCTGTTACAAATGAAATATCTTGAAAAATACTTTGATTATTTTTCTTCACTGCTTACTGATTCATGCTGGGTTATAATAATATTTATTGATCAATTGGTTTGGTTTGGTTTTATGGCATATCAACCATTGTAGGTCATTCAATGCTACATCCTCTTTATATATATTTATTAGATATGTAGGATTTGGTTTGATTTGGTTTTATGTCATGACAACCATTGTAGGTTATTTAATGCTAAATCCTCTTTATACATATATATATATAAAATATAGGATTTGGTTTGGTTTTATGGCATATCAGTCCTTGTAGGTTATTTAATGCCAGATCCTCTTTATAAATATATATCAAATATATAGGATTTATTTTGTTTGCTTAATGGCATATCAACCATTGTAGATCAATTAATGCCAATTCTTTATATATACATACATATATATATATATATATATATATATATATATATATATATATATATTAAGCATGATTTCTAAACACATTTTGGAGATAAGATTTTTAAACAAGCCTAAGATCATTGTTTTTGCACACAGCTAAATTGTTTCACTTAATTTCAAACAATTCAGTTTAGCATAAGTACAGTTTATTTAGACACAGTCATTGATTTAAATACTGTTTTTTTATACACAGTTAAATGTTAAAACAGTTCTATTTCAAACAATTCAGTTTAGCATGTCAACAAAGTTAAATGGTTCCAAGTATGGCTATGTATTTTTAACAATTCAATTAAACATCAATCATATGTTTATACACAGTGAAATGATTAAAATGTTCTATTTCAAACAATTCAGTTTTAGCATAAGTACACAGTTTAAATATCAAACAGTTCTATTTGACCTATAAATATGACCATATCAGGTGCTATCACTCTGGGTCAGGGTGGACCTGGGAGTGATGGCAATAAAGCGGTACTCTGCATTCGCAAAAGCTCAAGCGTTATTGAAACTTCACCATCAGGTGTTGCTTTTAACAAGTTTTTTTTAATCATTTAAATTCTCTGAGTACTTATCTTTATACGAAATATTTTTCCATGGATAGATGTTTTCGGTCTTGTTTTGATTTCAAAATAGTGAAAGACTAGAGAAAAAATTAATGTGGCATATGTGTGTGAGATTATATATATATACATATATATATATAATAATTATAATATATATATATATTATATATGTTTTTAATCCATGGAAAATATTGTTCTGCAACCTAAGGTTTCTTGAAGTTTATAACAACATTCGTCAGGCAGTTAAGAAGATGGAATTATATATATATATATATATATATATATATATATATATATATATATATATATATAGAAAGAGCCGTTGGTTTGTGTTTTTGCTCAAGATATTGTATAAACTTTGTCTTTTAAGATATATTGTAAACTATAAAAATTCTTTTTTTTTTAGCCTGTACGAACCGATCACAAGTTGAAAAAATGGTGAATGTAGATTATAATGAAGGGCTACATATTTTAAAATGTCAGTGCGTATTATACATGAGATTTTCTTTTTATAGAATTTAGTAGTTTAAAGTTTGGGGTACTTGTTAAACACAGATAATTACGACATTAGTTTTTACTTCTCTTTTGTCTCTCTATCATGACTAACGCAGACACACGTAAAGACAGGTTTCGATTACAATGGTTTCAAAACTATTATTTTCTCTCTCTCTCTCTCTCTCTCTCTCTCTCTCTCTCTCTCTCTCTTATATATATATATATATATATCATGTCGTGCCGCTAGCATGGATATCCATGATCCTCTCTCGCTACTCCTCCCTATCGTTCATCGCTTCTGGTAGGTCCTCAGGGCTACATCCCGTATCCTCACAGAGCTGCTGAATGTAGGTTCGAGCTGGCTGTCCTGCTTTTGCTCGGCCATATGAGGGGGTCCATAGGAGAACATCACTTATGAGCTCGTCCCTGCTTCTCCAGCAATGTCCTGCATGTCTGGTTCGTCTAACTTTGATAGTTTTCGTGATGAGAGTTAGGTGGCAGTACAGTTGGGGCTTTGTTGGGTGTTCCCTCCAGGACTTGTTCAATGTTGCTCGCAGCATTCTTGTGAAGTTGCCGTCAAGCTTTTTCTCCATACTTTTAGTTTGCGTCCATATAGTGCGTCAATATAGCAGTATCGACACGACCGCTGCTTGGAAGAAACTGCGTTTCATTTTATCGGTCAGGTCGATTTCCATATGACCGATAGCCTACCATTAGCTGTCCATGCCTTTGGTAGCCGCGTGTCGATGTCTTTTTCGGTTGATGAGACACTGCTTCCTGGGTAGGTGAACTTGTCTACAAGTTTCAGAGAGCTACTGCCCAGTGTGGAAATGACGTCTGTTTGATTAAAGCACATGTATAGTGTTTAGTGTGCATTGACATGGAGGCCGATGCCTACGGTAGCTCGTTCCAGACTATGCAGTAGTGTTTCGGCTTGGTCGGGTGTATTTGCCAGAATTGCTATGTCATCGGCGTAGTCGGCGTCCGTAATTGTTTTTGCGGGGTACCTTCTTCTTTTCTTTGTCAGCTCGAAGCCATTTTCTTTGATTTTATCAATCGATGTTCTAAGCACGTAGTCTAGACAGATGATAAAGAGGTATGGAGCTTGTGTGTCTCCTTGAAGTACTCCTGCTACAATATCGAAGTAGTCTATGTCTCCGTCCGGAGAACGTACTTTCACTTAGGTGTTTCTATAGAGAATCGCTATTGCTGCAACAGTCTCTTTTGGTATGAAAATTATGCTAGTAGAATCTGTTCCATCTTTCCTCTGTGAATGGAATCAAAGGCCTTGGTAATATATATATATATATATATATATATATATATATATATATATGTGTATGTGTGTGTGTGTGTGTGTGTGTGTGTTTATTTATGCATATCGTATGAACTTCCTCATCCCCCAGCAAATGCATTTATACCACTGCTATTCTTCAATAAGGAATGGCTTTGGCATTAAATAACCCACAAAGATTGATATACCATTAAACAAAGAAACGAAATCAAACGATAACTATGTTTGTGTGTGTGTGTGTGTGTGTGTGTGTGTGTGTGTGTGTGTGTGTGTGTGTGTATTTTTGTGTGTGTGAGATATTCATTCATTTTTTAAAAATTTTTGCACTTGATACTAAAAATTAGAAGAAATCTGTCCATTTGAGCCTCGAATGTTCGTTAATCAACAATGAAATGCGTTTGGCATGACAACTTGTCCACCTAAACAATCATGAAACTCTTAAACGTGCCCGTGGTGTAATGGTTATCGTCGCAGGAATTGGACACGGTAACACGAGTTCAAACCTGGACGAGACTGATTGCATTTCACATAGCACTAATACTCTTGGGAAAGGTATGAAGCCAATTATTATCCCTCCAGCTATAGGTAAATAGTAGGACAGACTAGGTTCTTCAGCCTTGGTGAGGCAACTAGTCGAGGAGAAGGAAAATCTGAATTCAAACCTGTTAAACTCTGCTTAAAAAAACTGACCTTGTGTCATATCCTGCCCGAGCGGAGAGGGTGGTAAATATGATAAAACTCTTAAACGCTTCTTATCTGGTGAACTTGCAAATGGAAAACATTCTCAGCGCAAACCCAGGAAAAATTATATTAGGATTGTCATAAACGTTTTCATACGATTTATTTGTCAATCTGATGTATATATATATATATATATATATATATATATATATATATATATATATATATATTGTTGTATACAATACACATATATATATACATATGCTGGTGGACTCTGTCGTTTCAGATACGAACGGGTTTATTAATATCTGGCTTTGGTCCATGGCGACACGAGGAGAGAGACACAATTCTTAAAAGCTTATGCAAACCATTCTATGCTGACCCCAACCCAACGTGCGGCTTATCTTGCGATGTTTAAGATCTCAATTCATCTCTACCGGTCGAGATCCGAAAAGCCGCATGCCTCAACGGTCGCAAACCCAACTGCCGTCTTAAACGGTCGAATACCCAACTGACGTCTTTTCAAAATCCTCAAATTCTCAGGATCATCTCTTCTGTGCATGCTGTCATGCACACTCTAGCCCCATTTCCTGTCTGGGGATTTATTATGACGAATGGTGATTGTCATATCCTTTGCGCGTGAGCGTAAAACTGCACCAAATGACTATGCACCTGTACTAAGAAACCCGAATGGTTCAGAGCCTTACCAAACTAAATGATGAAATATAATTAAGGAAAAATGATTAATAGAGAAAATATAACAATATATATATATATATATTTCTATATATATAACCTTATTTTCAAGGTTTCACGTGTAAAAGTTGCCGAAAATAGGTCTCAAAACTGACTCTATCGCGATTTCATCCTTTTGGATGTAAATATTACCATGGGGATCGTAAAATGGTACCTCAGTAGTGCAAAATCTGGTATTATGTTAATTTCATAGGTGTTGTTTATGAGAAGGAGAATGTCGTCGGCGCAACTTAAATAAATATTAGGTTTATTGATGGAATATATGTAACACTATATAGGTGGCCCGCCAAGCAGACGATTCCTTTGTCTGTTTTGGCGCGAAACCAGACAAAGGATTTTTGGACCCGAAATCTCGCCGTATCCGGAAGTGGTAAGGGGACGCAAAAGAGAGTTGGTTGGAGAAAGGAGCTGATAGGCAGTTGGCGACGGGACAGCAGAGAGGCGAGTCAGCAGAAGAGTTGGCGTGGAACCACGGACAGATGCGGTCGACTCCGGAGACAGTAGCAGAGAAGATAGGGTCCAGCGAAGAAGATTGAGTCAAGATGTCGGCATTCCAGTTGCTTTGTGGAATTTTCGCTAGTAACCCACGCTAGCGTTAGTCCGCACGTGCATGTAGTGTTGCATACTCTCCTTCTGCTCTGAGTTAACCCCAAGCATTGTTCGTGTTTGTTCGTCTGTTTTATTTTCTCATGTCCCCCCGATCGTATTCTTGTGGTGGCAAGAAATGTGCGTTACCCCCCTCGAACCACTAGTTGATCACCGGCCAGCCGTAAGAAGTGAAATGGTAGAAGAGGATGTAAAGCGTGTGGGGGCGTGAGGGGGGTAACGTTACATATACTGTAAATTGCAGCATATGAGTCGACTTTTAGATTGAAAAAAAAAACTCAATAAAACTAGGGATCGACTGATCTATAATCCAAACCTTTACAACATAAAGTAAGTAAAGTTAGTGACTATAGTCGAGGGTGACCCGGAGGCTCCCTTTTCAATAGCTACTACACCGAGGTGTACGGAAGGGTGCAACTCCTTTCCCTGGATTGCTCGACTTTATGCAATAATACTGAGTGTTAAGCAAGGAGGCATCAAGTACCATTTTTTTAGTCTTCAGTATGACTCGACCTTGGATTGAACCCCGGTCTCCTGGGCCATTGGCGGACACTCTAACATAGTGGTACTATATTCCTAATAATCGATGCACACCACTTCCCCAGGAGACTCTCAAAAACATTATAATCGAGTCATGCTGATAGCATATCATATATAAATGCGTCCCTATCATCCGTAGCTCTACGCAGGTCTTCTAGACTGTATACAGTGTCCACACAGTGTCGGTGTATGTAAGTCTTGGTTGGTCAACACTAGCGCCTCCGTAAGAAGGGGTCCATGAGTGACGTCACTTTCTTACTGGCTAAGTTTTGACCTGCTAATAGCCTACTGTTTGTATAGGGGTTGACCTATACAGTAAGTTTAGGTCTAGAATTTTGAGGAAAAAGAATCTTGAGGTCGACATATACCAGACTGTCTTGTACGTCGCAGTTCACGCCAAACTTAGAAGTTAAATCTTTTTGGCATATAACAATCCACTGAGAATTTTTCAAAGATATCTTTCTTAAATCTTTTGTTCTACAGATTTTTCGGATCTTCTGTAATGCAGATGTGATTCCATTTTGTATTCCGCGCTTTCCATTAACTAGCCGTAATTCTTCAGAATGTAATTTTTACCTGAGGGTCGGAAAAACGTGAAACTATTAGTCGCAATATGTGGTATTAATTTCTGTGTTATACTGCTAATATATGCTCCATCGCAAATAATGGTCACACTCTCTGGATATATTCAAACCAGCTTATCTACTCGAGTGAGATCGAGTCTCATTGGGTGCCCCATTCATATGGCCTTGTGCCACATCTCAGCAAAAATCCTAGTAAATTACGAGATGTTCTCTGACAAAATCAACAAGCTGGAAACATACGCGTATGTAAGAACGAAATGAATAATTCTTAAGATATAAATCTCTTCGTGGACCTATTCATTTTGAAATATTTATTTTTTTCTCTCTTTGGACCAACAAAAAAGAAACATTTTTACACACACACACACACACACACTCACACACACACACATATATATATATATATATATATATATATATATACGGATATTCGTATGTAATATGGATCATTGAATCGTCATATTTATCAGTAATCATCACAACAGTACAAATATCGATATTACACTAGTGTAAAACTTTACATAGTTTTTAATTTAAACTTACGTTTTCATCTATCTATCTATCTATCTATCTATCAAATAGTCTGTTCGTATCTATCTATCTATCAATCAAATAGTCTGTTCGTATTTATCTATCTATCTATCTATCCTATGTTAATATCCTCCTTAGTTTATGGTTTTTCTTCTCATCTGTCATCGTCTCCTCGCTGTAACTTCTCCCTGTCTCTCTAACTCCTCTCTCTACAGACTCTTACTTATATATATATATATATATATATATATGGGTAATGGGGGATCATTAAATTCATACGGAAACTCCAGAGTTGCTAATCGAGTTACTTTAGCAGGCTTTCCAAGATGGGCGTCTCCATGGTTCTGATAATGATCCTTCGGATATGGGTCACGTGACCTGTTCATACAGCTTAAACGGATTATTCGTTTGAATGACGCATTTAAGTACGTCCGTTTCTTCCTATTCTTGTATAAAGCCGGTCGGAGTGGCTACCATTCCACTAGTCGCCATCTTAGTGACTGCTTTTTAACAATTCTTTTCTTTTTTTTTTCTTTTCTTTCTTTAATACTTTCCCCTTTTCCACTTCTAATTCACTCTTCTCTTTTTCGTTTTTTTAAAGCAATTTAAAATTCTTTTCTTGTCGTCTGACTTTTAAAAAAATTCTCCAGTTTCCTGTATTTTTTATTCCTCGTATTTTTCTTCTTTAGTCATTAAAAAAAGTTTTTTCCACACTTATATTTACATTATATTTTCAATATATTTTTCACTGTCCAATTTTTTTAGTTCGTCCATGTTATTATTACATGGAGTATTCTGACTTTTTTTATTTCATTCTCTTTTATCGTTTATCCGATCTCCTTTATTTCTTTCCCTTTTATCTTCTCTACAACTTTCTTTCTATCATTTAATACCTTTTCTTACTTTCTTTGTTTCTTTTTTTTAGGTTCTTTCTTTTTATTTGTCTCGTTCTTCCTTTCTTAAGTCAATCATTTTTCTTTTTTCTTTCTTACACATTAGTTTTCTTTCATTTTTCTTTACTTGTTTTTCTTTCTTTCTTATATAATAATCTCATTCGTTTCTTTCTTTCTTTCTTTCTTTCTTTCTTTCTTATGTAATAATCTCATTCGTTTCTTTCTTTCTTTCTTTCTTTCTTATATAATAATCTCATTCGTTTCTTTCTTTCTTTCTTATATAATTATCTCATTCGTTTCTTTCTTTCTTTCTTTCTTTCTTTCGAATATTATTAACTTATTCGTTTCTTTCTTTCTTTCTTTCTTTCTTTCTTTCACTTTGTCTCGTTCTTCTTTTCTTAATTCAATCATTTTTTCTTTCTTTCCTTTTTCTTTCTTAACCCATTAGTTTTCTTTAATTTTTTCTCTACTAGTTTTTCTTTCTTTCTTTCTTTCTTTTTTTCTTATTATTTCTATTTTCCCTTCCTTTTTTCCCTTCCTTTCAAGTCACTCATTTTCCCATACTAATTCAAAAGTCCTTTTTCTCCCCCCCCACCATATCTTTCTTTCTTCATTATGGGGTTGTGGCTCGACCACTCTCTCTTCATGTAAGACATTATATGACGTGTAAGTCTCTAATTATTTGCTACTAATGCTCAAATTCATATCGATGCTAAGCAGATGGGTCTTAAACTCGTCAAACCATCTTAGACGCCCACTTATTTCCGTAATGGGCTTGTGTCATTTAACGACATTCTGAGAAACATCAGTTGCAGTTCGCATCTACACACGTACTGTCAGAAAAATCTGCACACATAAAACGAAAGTATCCATAGGTTTTCCTATAAGTATAGATTTATAAAAAAAAAAAAAGCGCCCGCTGAAGAGTATATTTATCAAGGTAGTCTCTAAGTTCCATGTGTGACTTAGATTATCACTGGGTGCCTCACTGTTATGGCTCATAGACTTGGAACTTCGTCTGGTCACACGTAGCGCGTCTTAGGCAGGAATATCTTGGCGCAGCCCAGCCCTCTCCAAGTCTAGTTTGAATTTTGTCTTCCTTCTCTTAGACCGGTTGCCATACCAAAGTTAAAGAGCTCAGTCGACTTGTATTTATCCGTAGCCGAAAGGTTCTTTTTGTTTTGTCTTTTTATTTAATAGCATATCAACTGTCATGGGTTATTTAATGCCATAACCATCCTCGTAGAAAAACAGCAGCGATACTATTTAACATATAGCTCGGAGAATAAGAAGTTCATGCCTTTTTTAAGGGTATAAGTCCGAAAGTGAATGCAGTGACTGGATTTCGAACTCGTTTACAACGATATTGAAGTGTGGCTGGAAAGAGAATATTTTTTTTAATACTTATAAACAGTTCAATTTAAAACAATTCAGTTTAGCATAAGTACGCAGTTTAAATGTCAAAACAGGTCTATTTCAAACAATTCAGTTTAGTACAAGTACACTTTTTTGTTTACACACAATTAAATGTAAAAATAGTTCTATTTCAAACAATTCAGTTTAGCATAAGTACAGTTTAGTTCTACTTGACCCATAGATAAGACCCTATCGGGTGCTACCACTTCGAGCCCGAGTGGACCTGAGAGCGATGGCAATGAAGAGGTACTCCGTATTTCCCAAAGCACCAGTATTACAGGACATTCGCTGGGGGGGAGTCTTACCCCTTTGCAGAGATGTAGTCGGTGTATTCTATTTTCTGTAAGTACACACTGAGTTAAAATGCAAGTCGGCAACCGTTGTCGATAAAACAGCCTATGAATACAGGAAGTCAACACTTTTGTCGTCATTCTCAAAGAAAACTCAACAATGCAACGGTCATAATGTAAAGAATAAGTTTCATGAGACATTATGCTTTGTTAAACTCAAATTTTCAAAAGGGTTTCCGGTATATACATGCATATTGGGAAGTCATATGCCAGTATGCCATTCTGTTAAGTAAGCTAATTCATTTATTTTCATATCATTTATTGGATTGATTGCAATTTTCAGTGATTTTTTGTTATTGATAGTAAAAGAAATTGTTGTATAGTGGCTCGTGCCACGTGACTTCCGGTGTCGCGGAAGTATAAAAGACACCGTCTTTCTCAAGCACAGCAGACAGAAGAGAGACAAAAGCGAGAAGCAGACGCAAAAGAGCTCTGAAAGACCTCGGTCAGTAAAAGACCAACTTCGGATGTAACGCCTACAGCGAGAGACTTTTAATTCTAGTCGGACTGTACCACTTGAGTTAATAAATAATTAATTCTGTTTTACTGTGTATTGTTTCCTTACCACGATACAACAAAAATTCACCCCTAAAAATGCATTTTCTTCTTCAAGGAAGTCTCGCCAAACAACACAAGCAAATAAAAAAAAACTATCACAAATATTAAAAAAAAAAAAAAAAGAACTTCTCTGGAAGTAAAAAAAAAATCGAAATAATTCGATCTGTTTGGTTTCTTATCTTTTCCAATGCTAACTGTTCCAAGAATGGGTTATCATTTTACATTGATTTAGAATATGAAAGTTAAAATAATTTGTTTATTGTTTAATGGCATATCAACCTTCTTGGATTATTCAATGCCAAATCCATCCTTCCAGAAGAACAGTGGTGGTACTATTTAACACACAGATGGGATGATAGGAGGTTCATACCTTAACCAATGATATTTGTCCGAAAGTGAACGTATATATATATATATATATATATATATATATATATATATATATATATATATATATATTATTTCTTAAATAAAAAGTTACAGCAAGGTCGAATTAGAAAAAAAAAAAAAATAAAAACAAAGGAATTAAAATAAATTTTTCCTGGTAAATTTTTACGTGTGAACGTATAGAATTCTATTAATTTTTGGTTAATAATTTTAAAAACCCAGTATAGTTTTAATTCAAATTTTTATTTACCTTTTAAAAATTTAAGGTTTAAAAATCTAAGAATTCACGTATTTGGCAAAAAAGATTTCAGTTGTCATTGAATGAAAATTTATCCATATTAACCCAATATACACGGTTAAGGAGAGTCAAGATAAATATGAGAATCTCATTAAATATTTACATTTTGGTTAATTTGATATATACTTTGCATTAATAAAATTTATATTTGTATTTACAGAAATAAAAGGTTAAATGAATATTTCTCTGTGTTTACAATGCATTTTTATGTGTTTCCTTATAATAATTTCATTAAACATCAGAAAATTACAAATTTGGGTAATAATGGGTTGATGTATTTTTAAAACTAATTTTGGCTTTCCTTCCAGGAGCTGATAATTAACTTGTGGAGGAATAAATCGCAATAAAAAGAGGGGTACAAAGCGAGTACACGTACGTATGTATTTGTGAGATTGCCAAATACTCTGCTAAATATCAACTCAATATTCTTTTCTGCTTAAACATAGAAAAGAGAAAAATTAATGTACGCTCCTGATTTTTTTTAACAGCAAAGGCACTTCTTCAATAATCTAAATAATTGAAGAATATTTCATTATAGTAATGACAATTTGGGAAACTTCCAATTAGCAGATTTTAATATTTTTACTCTTTCAGACATTGAATTTATTAAACCTGTTATCTTTTTAATTGTCTGGTAGGAATAAGGCGGTCCGTTCAAAAGAAAATCATCTAAAATATTTTTCTTTCTTTCTTCTTTCTTTCTTTCTTTCTTTCTTTCTTTCTTTCTTTCTTTCTTTCTTATTCTATTTATTTATTCATTTACCAAATTCTATTTTTTTATTCAACAATAAGTTCTGCTTTCTTTCTTTCTTATTCTATTTATTTATTCATTCATTTACCAAATTCTATTTTTTTATTCAACAATAAGTTCTGCTTTCTTTCTTTCTTTCTTTCTTTCTTTTATAAGTTTTTCTTTCTTTCTTTCTGTCAATTTTTTTTCAATTTATTGTTCCTCTATTTTTTTCTTTTTTTACTATCTCTCTTTTTTCTGCTTTCTTTTTATCTTTCTTTTTTCTATTTATTTCTCTTTTTATATCTTTATCGCTCTTTTTTATTCCTTTCCCTTTTTCTCTCTTTTTCCTTCTTTTTACTTTATTTATATTTTTCTCTTTTTTTCATATTCCTTTTTGTCTCCTTTTCTTTATCTCTCTTTTTTCCTCATTCACTTTTTTCCTTTTTTTTTCTTTCACTTTCTCTGTTTCCTCAATCTTTCTTTTTTCTCTTTATTATTTCTTCTTCATTTCTCTTTTTTCTCATTTCACTTTCTTTTTCTTTTTCTTTCTTCTATATCCTCTTTTTCTTTTTCCTTATTTTTCTTTTTCTCTCTTTTTTCCCAACTTTCTTTTTTTTCTCTTTATTCTATTTTCTTTATGCCTCTTTCTTCTTTGTCTCTCTTTTTTCTCTATCTCTCTTTTTTCTTTTTCTCACTTTTTTCTCTTTATTCTATTTTCTTTATCTCTCTTTTTTCTATGTCTCTTTTTCTCCTTTTCTTTATTTCTCTTTTTTCCTTTCTATTTTTCTTTCTTTTTCTTTCTTCTTTATCTCTCTTTTTCTCTTTAGTCTTGGTTTTCTCTTTTTCTTTTTCCTTCCGTCCCATAGTATCCTTATTTTTTTAACTTCTTAGAAATTCCTTGTTTGAACATCTTCGTCATCATGTTTTAAAAAAAAATTTTTTTACTTAGTCTCTTCTTTTCTCTTACCAAATTTTCCTTTTCTTTTTTCCATTTCCTTCTCTTATCAAACAATTCACACCTTTCATTTTTAGTCAAATGAATACCTTTGTTGCTATTCCATATCTATACTCGATAAGTTAAGAGTTTTTTTTTTAAATCTTAGGTGCTACACTATCTGAGTTTTATAGACTAACAACAAATCACAGCGAATCTTTTTCTTTTTTATCATTAATATGCCAGACATAACAGATCGCATAACATATTTATGGCGAAAATACTTTTCGGCATGAAATGCGTATGTTAAAAAGATATCGAGACTGAAGCTGTATTTACCAAGATAGAAATAAACAACGAATAAAACATTAAATTGCTATTTCTTGTGACCAACAATAGTGAACACGTGTTGAGAGAGGGACCACAGTCCAACAGCGAACACAACTGCCACTACTCTGTGCCGCAACTACTCTATCCAACACCTGGCGGCTCCTTAGAAAACAAAGGGTTCCGACTTCCGGAAAAGAAAACCGCCCCTCTTACGTGGCCTCTCAGAACTAAAGTATCTGTCCAGAAAACAATGATATCCCTGTTTGCTGACCGCTTATCATGCTAGCGCCGAATATTTCAGTTTATTACCGACATTAAAAAACTGATCTTTTTATCCCCAGCGAGAAATTCTTCACTTTCTGTTTTAGTGTCTATTCAAGGCTGCCGACCTACCTATCAAAATGTTATCTAAAAGAATTAGCTCGTTTAGATAACTTTTCGATACTACTAAAGACACACATTCATGTGTACATACATGTTCGCAACGTATATGCCCACACCCTTATAGATATACACGCAGCCACACACACACACGCACACACACACACACACACACACACACACACACACACATATATATATATATATATATATAGAGAGAGAGAGAGAGAGAGTACACCTTTACGCATACATACTCATACAGACATGTTCGCAACAATGCATTATTGTCCCTAAATGTGTTCCATCAGTCACTGAAGAGCTTATACTGTCACACACTTATACAAATATGCTGACGCTTACATGACTTTGCATTATTGCAACTAGATATGTGCAGCTAGGGACCGAAGATCTTATAGTCATACACCTATACAGATAAGCTCACATCCATATACATTACTGCACCTAAATAAGTGTACCGAAGGGCAAAAGAGCTTATAGTCATTTACCTATACAGATAGACTCATATCTACATGCATATGTATTATTGCACCAAGATATGTGCACCTAGGGACAGAAGAGCTCATAGTCATACAGCTATAGATACTCCCACATATTGTATTATTGCACCAAAATTTGTGCACCTAGGGACAGAATAGCTTATAGTTAAACACCTAAACAGATCGGCTCACATCCACATGCATATGTATCATTGCAGCTAGATATGTGCACTGAATGGTAGAAGAGCTTATAGTCTTACACCTCTACAGATAAACTCACATCCACATGCATATGCATGAGTGCACCTAAATATGTGCACCGAAGGGCGGAAGAGCTTATAATCAAACACCTATACAGATATGCCCACATCCAAATGCTTATGGATTATTGCACCTAGATATGTGTACCGAAGGGCCGAAGAGCTTATAGTCAAACACCTATACAGATATGCCCACATCCACATGCTTATGGATTATTGCACCTAGATATGTGTACCGAAGGGCCGAAGAGCTTATAGTCAAACACCTATACAGATATGCCCACATCCACACGCTTATGGATTATTGCACCTAGATATGTGTACCGAAGGGCCGAAGAGCTTATAGTCAAACACCTATACAGATATGCCCACATCCACACGCTTATGGATTTATTGCACCTAGATATGTGTACCGAAGGGCCGAAGAGCTTTATAGTCAAACACCTATACAGATATGCCCACATCCACACGCTTATGGATTATTGCAACCTAGATATGTGTACCGAAGGGCCGAAGAGCTTATAGTCAAACACCTATACAGATATTCCCCACATCCACACGCTTATGGATTATTGCACCTAGATATGTGTACCGAAAGGGCCGAAGAGCTTATAGTCAAACACCTATTACAGATATGCCCCACATCCCATCCACACGCTTATGGATTATTGCACCTAGATATGTGTACCGAAGGGCCGAAGAGCTTATAGTCAAACACCTATACAGATATGCCCACATCCACACGCTTATGGATTATTGCACCTAGATATGTGTACCGAAGGGCCGAAGAGCTTATAGTCAAACACCTATACAGATATGCCCACATCCACACGCTTATGGATTATTGCACCTAGATATGTGTACCGAAGGGCCGAAGAGCTTATAGTCAAACACCTATACAGATATGCCCACATCCACACGCTTATGGATTATTGCACCTAGATATGTGTACCGAAGGGCCGAGAGCTTATAGTCAAACACCTATACAGATATGCCCACATCCACACGCTTATGGATATTGCACCTAGATATGTGTACCGAAGGGCCGAAGAGCTTATAGTCAAACACCTATATCAGATATGCCCACATCCACACGCTTATGATTATTGCACCTAGATATGTGTACCGAAGGGCCGAAGAGCTTATAGTCAAACACCTATACAGATATGCCCACATCCATATGCATATGCATTATTCTACGTAAATATGTGGGCCGAAGAGCAGAAGACCATATAGTGTCACAGGAGAAAAAAATAGTTATAAACCTGAAATTTTTTTTGTAATTATTTAGATATTTTAACCGTTCAACTCATCTTCTTGAAACTAAGGCCATAAACTTTTCAATCAGTCCTCATGCCCTTATACTTTGGGCCATTAACTTGTCCCTCATATTCTTGTAAATTATGCAACGAACTTTACAATCACTCCTCATCTCTTTGTTACAAACTTATCAACTCCTTCAAGTCGTAGGCTTCGAACTAATGAATCACAGCTCATGTCATTGAACTTTGACCACAAACTTTTTATTCCTCATGCCCTTATAGCTTAGGGTATTAACTTATCAAGTGGTCCTCTTATTCTTGGGTTACGAACTTATTACTCCCTTCTCATCTTCATTTACATTTTTCGGACTATTGTCCTCATCTTTTTCGCCCTGTTAATCACAAAGTTTCGGCCGTTGTACGCTCCGGCCTTCTTCAAGTGGTTGGAATGTCGAACTTAGCCCTTTATTTCGCTCACCAGAGTAGACTGTTCTAGTTCCACCAGCCATGTTTGATGGGTGTCAATTATCAGTTATCTCCTGTTAATTGCCCCTCTGAAAGTTCTCCACTGCCTTCACCGGGTATTTAACTCACACTCTTTTGGGTATGTCACTGGATCTGCTATTATCATTACATTTTTTTTTTGTGTGTGTGTGAGTTCAATACCCGGTGAAGGCAGTGGAGAACTTTCTGAGAGGAAATTAACAGATGATAACTGATAACTAACATCCATTAAATATGGCTGGTGGAACTAGAACAGTCTAACCCGGTGAGCGAAATAAAGGGCTAAGTTCGACATTCCAACCACTTGAAATGGCCGGGGCGTACAACGTCCGAAACGTTGTGATAAACATGGCCACAAAGATGAGGACAATAGTCTGAAAAATGTAAATAATGTACATAATACCTCATCTCAGAAATATACACTTCTCATCTTATTGTAAAGTTGATCAAAACTTATCAGTCAATCCTAATCTTATACCTTAAGAAAAAATATCTTATCAAAGCGTATCATGTCCTTGTACATTAGACCGTGAACTTGTAAATTGCTCCTCATGTCCATGTACCTTAAGACACGAACTTATCAATTATTCGCCATGCTCTTTTACCTAAGGCATTTCCTGCTGTAGAAATATAAAAGAATTTATCGACAAATACTGAATTAAAAAATATATTCTATTTATCATATTGGCAAAAATTCTTTATTAGATGGGAGAATCGCAGGAAAGATATTAAATTATATATTAAAATAAATTTTCTGTTGGACAGTACGAATAGAAGCAAAGTTGTATTCGTATAGAGACAATGAGAAACATTTTTTTATCAAATCTAATAATCAGATTTTATAAACATTATATTCGATTCGATTTCGCCCTTAAACGGTAAACTTTAATTTTTATAAAAAAAACTAATAAAAACACATTCATATACATACACACACACGGTCATATATATATATATATATATATATATATATATATATATATATATGATGTAAAATTATATATTTATAAATAAAGAGTGCCCCAATATCTGTAATATGGCATAAATAAAGCTTGGTTTCATGATCGCATCGGCAAGCAACATATAGTCACTTAGCATTGTTGATTGTGTGTCTACACAATCCAATATATATATATATATATATATATATATATATATATATCTGTGTATGTATGGGTATGTATATATGCGTGTGGATACATATATATGTGTGGATATATACGTGTGAATATATGTGTGTGTGCGTGTGAGAGAGAGAGAGAGAGAGAGAGAGAGAGAGAGATGTGAGTGTGTGGACATATGTGGAATTATGTGTATGTAGATATATGCTTATGTTGGTTGTGGATGTATATGTACATGTGTCAATATGTAAAAATGTGTGTGGATATATATATATATGTGTATGTGTGTGTGTGTGTGTGGATATGTATATACGCGTGTGTGTATATGGATATATATATATGTATGGATAGGTATATGTGTGAATATATATGTGTGTGAGAGCGAGAGATATGTGTGTGTGTAGACATATGTGGATATGTGTGTATGTGTGTTCGTGGATGTATATGTGAGTTAGTGAATATGTTAATGTGTGTATATATATATATATATATATATATATATATATATAAGAGACGCTTCGAAAGGAAAGCCACTCATTTGTTTACACGAAAAATACAACAAACAAAAGGAACTCCATAACCCCTTCTGATTGGGTAAGTTTTCAACAACAAAACACCTTTTTCACATTGTATATCGTGGAGTGCTCAAAAATGAAAGTTTGTAGGATACTGTGGGGTTTGTCTCTTCTCGTCTGGTAGATTAGACTCAGATACCAGTACAACGTTATAGACAAACATGTAATGTAGTTGTGGTCGTGTAGCTGTGGTTGTATAGCTGCGATAGTCATTATTCAAATATATGACGTTACACCATTTATTGCGGAATTATTTCTAAAGCAGGAAAGATAGGGCACTATCTCTGAGGCGAAAACTTATCTATTCGGGGAGGGGTCAGTAGCAATGGTATACAACCGATAGCTGACAAGGATAATACAACCCCGGCAAAAATCATGGAATTAACACACTTAGATGTTCGATTAGGCTTTTTAAAAAATTTAGCAGCTTTTCCGAATGACAGTTAAGGCATTTTTTATTTTAATGAACTGAATCCAGTAGATGGGTCATACTTCGGCCGGCTGTGATATCAACGGCACGGATCTGGTCGGGTGTGCCAAGTCTCTAGACATACCACGAGCCTCAGGCTTTAACCCTACTCGGAGGTTTTAGGTTTATCGCATGGCGCCTGAGGCACCTTAAAAAAGCCTTGTGCCACACTCGTCCGTTTGGATCTGGTCGGGTGTACCACGTCTCTGGACATACCACAAGCCTCAGGAGGCCGTCTCCCAGGCTTTAACCCTACTTGGAGGGTTTAGGTTTATCGCATGGCACCTAAGGCACCTCTTTTTAAGGGAATGCTGACGCGGCCCGAGACATTTTTGTGAATGCCGGGCGTGTCTGGGCTACAGCCCCGCGCCTGGGCCCACCTTAAAAAGGCCTTGTACCATACTCGTATGTTTGGTGGGACGGAGGACAAATACCGTTAAAAAATTCTAATCTAATTCTATAAGTTTTGTGAAAGCTGCTGGCATAAATATAGTTAAAGAACATGTCAAAGATTAAATTGGAATTAATGATATAATTTTTTCCAAGCTATGGAGACGAAAATATAATGGAATAACTCAATATTAAGGACAAAAATGAAAGAATTTATTGGCAAAAAATAAGAAAAGAAAGAAAAAAAAGTACTACAAATAAGTTGTCCCTCTTCGAGTTTCTACGACAGCCTTAATTTTTTCTGACATTCAAAAATTCAATTAACAGAGATTGAAACTTAAAAAAAAAAAAAAAACCCCCAAAAAGTAAATGAAATACAGTAAATTTGGTTTTAAAACTTTGAGTTCGGAGATATTTTTGTCGAGAGGAGAATTTCGTGCCATGTAATGAATATTTCGTGAGTTAAACATACAATATTCTAAATGAAAAGTCATCTTCATCCTCGAAATTTTCAAATTACGTGATTAGTTTGAATCGACAACAGCAGAAAACAAAACAAAACAAAAAATAAATAAAAAACAAAAAAAAACCCAAAAACAAAACAAAAAAACAAACAAACAAACAAACACACAAAAAATCAAAACAAAACAAAAAACAAAAACAAAACAAAAACAAATAAGAAAAATCTTTGTTAAGAGAACGATGTTGAAATTTTGAATGATTATATTATTTTTGACACAGTTTAAAATCTGAAACAAATGTATTCATGCAACTATCAATGTATAAAGAAGTCACTATCAAGGGTTTGTGAGATCATCATCCAAACATGAACACAATATAATATTACTTCCACTCAAAATTAATGTGGCCCAGTCAGCTGGGGCAGACGAATACACCGACTTCTTCTCTGCAGAGGGGTAAGCCCTACCCCCACCCAACGAGTGTTCTGGATATGATACTAAATCACCTGATGGTGAGACTTCAGTAATGCTGGAGCTTTAGGGAATGCGGGATACCCTTTTATTGCCATTACTCCCAGATCCACTCTGGCCCGGTTAAATGTTTGGTTATATTCTGAATTAAAGGAAAGCATAGCAAAAGAGACAATGAAAAAAAGATTTGAAAAAGAAGGCAAAACCAAGAACCGTTTCGAATCAAATAAAGCTTTCGGCTTCTTTGTTTCCGATGCAAGAAAAACCAACACATCTTTGATAATCAAAAGTAAAGAAATCAATAAAACCAAATAAAGACTAAAACACCTGATAGGGTCCTATCTATGGGTTAAGTAGAACTAAACAGTGTACTTATGCTAAACTGAATTGCTTGAAATTGAACTGTTTTTGACAATGAAACTGCGTACTTATACTAAATAGAATTTTTATATGTATCAAAATGTATTTGGCATTAAACAACCTACAATGGTTGATATGCAATAAAACCAAACCAAACCAAACCATTTCAAAATTAATGATGCGGTTAAATATTATATGAGATATACTATATGATTATATAATGATAATTAATATAATTAATTTACGAAAATGAGTAGAGTGTTCGCCAGTGGTTCGGGATATATATATATATATATATTAAGAGTGTGTGTGTGTGTGTGTGTGTGAGAGAGAGAGAGAGAGAGAGAGAGAGAGAGCTATATGTATTGATATATTCAGACAAATATTTAATTATATAAGTTGTTATAGATATAAAATAAGATTATTGCATATTATCAGACATGATTTTAATTCAATATGATAATATACAATACAAACAAATAATGAAGATATTTGTATTTTCGAAAAATCAATTCAGATTCCAAATATTAGAAAATAAGTCCGTGAAAATTGTTATTTAACTTTAATGAAACTATTTATTTCTGATTTGAATGTAAGGAAATTCTTTCTATCTTTCTTTCTTTCTTTTTCTTTCTTTCTTATTGAAATGAGTTCTTTGTTTCATTTTTACACTTTATTGTTAAAACATTTTTGTTTGATTGTTAGTTGTCTTTTTTGTTTATTTGTTTGTTTGTTTGACTTAATCAGTAAAATGAGTTCTTTCTTTCTTTCTTTCTTTCTTTTCCTTTATTGTTAAAATGCATACCTTTCTTTCTTTCTTTCTTTCTTTCTTTTTTCTTTCTTTCTTTCTTTTACTTTATTGTCAAAATGCTTACCTTTCTTTCTTTCTTTCTTTCTTTCTTTTACTTTATTGTTAAAATGCTTACATTTCTTTCTTTCTTTCTTTCTTTCTTTCTTTCTTTTACTTTATTGTTAAAATGCATACCTTTCTTTCTTTCTTTCTTTTTTTCTTTCTTTCTTTCTTTCTTTCTTTTACTTTATTGTCAAAATGCTTACCTTTCTTTCTTTTTTTCTTTTACTTTATTGTTAAAATGCTTACATTTCTTTCTTTCTTTCTTTCTTTCTTTCTTTCTTTCTTTTACTTTATTGTTAAAATGCATACCTTTCTTTCTTTCTTTTTTCTTTCTTTCTTTTACTTTATTGTCAAAATGCTTACCTTTCTTTCTTTCTTTCTTTTACTTTATTGTTAAAATGCTTACATTTCTTTCTTTCTTTCTTTCTTTCTTTCTTTCTTTCTTTTACTTTATTGTTAAAATGCTTACCTTCTTTCTTTCTTTCTTTCTTTCTTTCTTTCTCTCTCTCTCTCTCTCTTTCTCCGTGTTTTAATCAGTCATTATTTTCTCTTTTATACTCTTTTTATCTGTTTCCTTATCACCTTCTCAAGTGTCTTCTACTTTTAATTATGTATCCTCCTCTAACTTTTTCTCTTCTTTGTACACTCTTCCTTCCTTCCTTCATTTCTTCCTTCTTGCATACATTTACATATTCACTGATAACTGGTTACCATAGCAAGTTATTGAATGACAAGAATTCCGTGCTCTTCATCCTCCTCCTGCTTCTTTTAACGTTTCCTTTTTCCCTCTTCACCCACTTCTACTTCTTTTCTATTTCTTTTTCTTTCTTTTCTTTCCTAATTCACAGTCTCCTCTTCTCTTACGACAATTTAATCTTTTTTTCTTCTTTTTTGCCCCTGCAGGAGTTGTCATTCCTGGTTTTTGACTTTCTTTCACATATTTCTGTCGACTTCATCCATTTTTTTCATTTACCACGATGACGTCACGCACTGTTTAAATAGCCTCCTGATTCGATTGCTTTGTTCGTAAAACTGAATTAAACTGAAACCGTTTCTCGTCTCTGGTAATGCAATCACCTTGTTTGCACTGACGGTAACTTAGTGGAAATTTGGTTAAATGTTTGGTTAAATTCTGAATTCAAGGAAAGCATAGCAAAAGAGACAATGAAAGAAAAGATTTTAAAAAAAGGCAAAACCAAGAACCGTTTCGAATCAAATAAAGCTTTCGGCTTCTTTGTTTCCGATGCAAGAAAAAAAAACAACACATCTTTGATAATCAAAAGTAAAGAAATCAATAAAACCAAACAAAGACTAAAAAATGCTATTTTAAAAACCCCAAAGCAAGAAGAGGGAAATGTAACATAGCTCATTTAGCAAAGACAACGTTTATAATCCTGTTTGTATGAATACAAAAGTTTCGAGTTCAAGTATAGAAGCAGGGCTCTTCAGCTAATTCTTTAGGGATATCCCCATATTTGTAGATATCTAGTATATATATGTATAGTTAACTATTTTTATGAATAAACAGAATTCTATATCTGTGGGAGACCATTCTTCACTCTCTCTCGCTCATGATTTTTTTCTCTGTTCCATTATCTCCTCCTCTAATATATATATATATATATATATATATATATATATATATATATATATATATATATATATATATATATATCCCATTGACTAACTTGATCCAGACCCATTCTCCCACCCCAATATCCCACATCAACAACATCAAGATGTTTCGCAGATGCAGAGACCTACCCAAAAACAAGAAGACTTCTATAACCAACTTTACACAAAAAAAATCACACATACCTAAATGTCCAGCGTTTTTCATTCATTTCAACATTTTCTTGGATTGCATAGGTCTGTGCCTTCGGCTTGTATTCATGTTTTGGAGTTTCCTATGCATATACATTAATATTAAAAAAACAAACAAACAAAAAAAAACAGATTTATGTGATTTGAGTTTCGTCGAAAACTAGGAATGATTCGAAATCTCGTGATGAACTAACGGAACGTGGATTATGCACAATGTTTCTAATATCAGATGACGTATTTTAAAGAAACTAACGCTGATTCATTGACTAAACAGCCAATTTTTCTTGTCATAAACAGCCAACTTTTCTTGTTGTACAACTTTTCCTAATTTTTACACTTTTTATACATCCATCTACACTCAACATCCCTAATAAAACCCCTCACAGTCCTGATGATGGTTCAGCAGAACCGAAACGCTATAGTGTCGACTAACTTTGTTTCTCTATAAATCCCCACTTTCTATTTGGATTACTTCTCAATTTTTCTTCACAAATTGTCGGATTACTATCCATTATTTTCTTCCATATATATATATATATATATATATATATATATATATATATATATATATATATATATATATATATATATATTTCTTCTTCTTCTTCTTCTTCTCAAAGCAAGTGTTTGAATGACAGGAATTCCATACTCGTTACTCACCTCATACTTCTTTTAACTCTCCATTTCTCTTTTTTTACACCCCTGTTTGTATTGAAATATCTAAGTTAGGATAGTGTAGAAATAGTCTTCGGCATTTTGTGAAGGTCAGTTTCTCGCCAATGCGATCATCAAAATAAGTGTAGCATAGGTGAATAACTGGCCATCACTAAACGACGTTGATTCGGTAGTTTATGCTACCCTTATATATATATATATATATATATATATATATATATATATATATATTGTTGTCACACACTTTAAAAAATGCACAGAATCGCCTCGTCAGTGATATTCTTGGGATCATTACAAGTTTCGGGTCTTCCAACATCATACTTGCTCTCCCAAGTGACCC
The DNA here is from genome assembly GCA_963585895.1 of Sepioteuthis lessoniana. Lineage (NCBI taxonomy): Eukaryota > Metazoa > Mollusca > Cephalopoda > Myopsida > Loliginidae > Sepioteuthis > Sepioteuthis lessoniana. The sequence continues at coordinate 54,275,631 of OY757929.1, read as the reverse complement.
TAACGAAACTATTGTTCCAGCGGGCGATCCTGCTGTAAAAATACGCCCAGCATGCAAAATCACACAGTTCACATCTCAAAAGAAAAAAAAAATTTAAATGCTACTGCTAATGAGTTTTTAAAATGGTATTGGCCAATAAGAAACGACTTACGTCACTTCCCTCCCAGTCGCGGCGAATTATCAAGGTAAACATACCACAAGCTCGTATTTATTCTATATCTTGTATGAGTACACTCACTTACACTGAGCCAGGTTTGGATTAAGGTAACTGATAAAATCCTTCTGACAAGTAAATCTTAACTAAAAAAAAAAAAAAAAAAAAAAGATAGAAAGCTTTTTTTATCCCTAACTTCTTTATGACGATGAATTAAATAAATAAATAGATAAATAAATAAAAATAAAATAAAATAAAATATATATATATATATATATATATATATATATATATATATATTTTATCCAAAATGATCTGAAGAAGTCCTGTTACTTTTTTCGTGTTTTTGGAAATTTCAAAAATGCGTAACAGGATTGAAATAAATTTATAATCCTATGTGACCGGTTTCGTTGTTTTTCTTAAAGTATATATATATAAATATATATATGTACATATAATATAAAAAATAAATAACAATAAATAAAATAAACAAGATAATATATATATATATATATATATATATATATATATATATATATATATATATATATATATATAATAGAAAATAAATAAATAAATAAATGAATAAATAAATAAATAAATAAAAGGAAATCTATTAAAAAACAAAAACTTTTGGGATTGCTTTACCAGACCTTCGTAGTTGGACGCTGTCAGTCATAATACGAGTAGATTAATCTTAGAGGGGACATATTCTTGATACTGTACGCAATGAAATTTGTCTTTTTTTCTCTCTTTCTTTCTTCTTCTTTTTTCCTTTTTTTCTTTTTTCTCCTTTTCCTTTTTTTTCTTTTTTTTCTTTGCACAACTTTTTACGTTCGATTATATACACATATGTACAATAGGGAACACTACACTACCTCTACAGTTCCTCTTTTCCTAACCCTTCTATTTACTATCGAATAACTCCACACTCGTTAGTCTGTTGTACTCCATGGTTCTGCTCTTTTAATCCATAACCGTCTCGATGCTTTTTCTGCAGATTCTGAAATCGCTCTGATGGCCTTTCTCTTTTTTTCTCCTATCATCCCAAAACGACTTAGCATTCACTAAACGCCGTTGATTCGGTAGTTTATGCTACCCTTATATATATATATATATATATATATATATATATATATATATATATATATATATATATTGTTGAAAATGACAGATAAGGATTTGGAGTTTAGCTTTTATTCGTTTTTTTTTTTTTTTGCATTTTTTTTTTTTTTTGCTTGCGAGATATAGTAGCTGTGGTTGAATGTTTAAAACTGTCGAAAGTGTGCACCTGATGAGCGGTTCTATTAAAAAATTTCCCTGAGTATAGGAAAAATCCTGAACTCTTGAACACTGTAGTATCCATGTCCTTGACAATGACCAAAGATGGTCGAAAGTACACGTACTTTGACAACTCCAGAAGAGACTTTGGACAGTTCTTCAACTGCCTTCAGCCACACTTGGAACATCTCGCTGGCCAATAAGAAAAGAAAAAAAGGACGCTAAACAATAAATCCTTGTCTATTATTTTCAAGAAAATATGTCTACAAGAGAATCTTCTGTCTAAATATACATTATATATATATATATATAGAGAGAGAGAGAGAGAGAAAGAGAGAGAAAATAGTGGCCATAAATTAAGGAACGGAACTACAACAAATATGAAAATGATTTTTATTCGAAAAAAAATTGCATGTATGTTTTCAAAATTTTCACAAAATATACTTGGAACATATATGTATTTATTACATATAAAGTTTTCTAAAAAAAATTTTACAGTAAATTAATAGTGAACTAAAAGAAACGAAAATATACATTTTGCCATGGTCAAAAGCTAAGGATCATTGTTGAATTATAATCATTTAGGTAATTTTTAAACAACTTGATTGCTAATTTTGATTGATACTCAACTGTCATACATCGTTAGAACTATTTTTAAGCAAGATAGAGGCGAAAGCATGTAATTTTTCAACTCGAGAATAAAAAAAGCTGATTTTAGCAAATCGTGAAGAAGGCGAATTGTATTCTGAAATTACTGGCATCGTACCAAGATCAAAAAGCGTTGTTTACCGAGTAATCAGTTGATGTAAGGCTGTCTAGACACTTGAACCAAATCCGAGAAGTGACAGGCCTCCTATGACTACCAAACGGGAAGATCGGATGATTGTTAAAATGCCTTTAAAAGACCGTTTCGATATAGCTACGTCTATTTCTCGTGCATTTTGTGAACAAACGGGAAAGCCAATCCCTAGAAAAACTGTTTCTTGTTGGTTAAATAAGGAAAATTTTGTGGCTTGGATTCCATATTACAAACCTTTAATTTCAAAGAAAAATTAAAAGGTTCGTTTTGACTTCCCCGCATAAAATATTCTGTAGACAGAGAAGCAATAGAATATGGTTCAATTTAGTGATGAATCTTAATTTAACTTGTTTGGATCTGATGGGAAGAGGTTTCTAAGACGTAAAAATCGGGAATACTTATCTCCTCAATGCATTAAGAAAACTGTGAAATTTAGAGAGGGAGCCTAATGGTGTGGAGGATGATTTCTCCAGCGAGAGTAGAACCCATGGTTCGTTTTCACGGTATTATTAATGCCAGTGTTTATAAAGAACTTCTTCGCCAGCATGCTCTTCCTCAATTACACAAATGGACAGTTGAAACTCCAATATTTATGCAAGACAACGTGCCTTTCCATTAGGCTAAAACTGAGTTAAGTTTTCTTGAAGAGAAAGGAATAGCTGTCATGGAGTGGCCACCACAAAGCCCAGATATGAATATTATAGTGAATGTATGGAAAATCATGGGAGAGAAAGCTGAAAGCAGAAATCCCCAAAATATTGATGATTTATTGGGTTTTCTGAAAGAAGAATGGGAAAATACCACTACCCCCTTTGTAAGAAGTTATTTGGCTCAGGTGGTCGAAGATGCAATGAGGTAATCCAATGCAAAGGAAAATTCACTAAATATTGGATTTTTCTTTAGTTTATTTATTAATCTAACAAAGATTTTTTAGGTCTTCCTTAACTTTTGACCAGGGCAAAATGTATATTTTTGTTTTTTCAGTCGACTATTAATTTTCTGTAAAAGAAAATTTAGAAAACTTTATATGTAATAAATGCATATATGTTCCAAGTATATTTTGTGTAAATTTCATAAACGTAAATACAAATTTTTTCAAGTAAAAATCATTTAATTATTTGTTTTTCCGTTTCTTAACTTATGGCCGCTACTGTATTATTTTTATTTTCATTTTTATACTAATACTACAATTTTTGGGGTGTGAAGAAATCCAGATGATACACACACACACACACACACACACACACATATATATATATATATATATATATATATATATATATAAGCACGCACGCACACATGCACTTTTTCAGTAGGGTTTAGAATATAATAAATGTATCCACCGTTGAACATTGCCCAGTGGGCTGAGGCAGTCGAAAACACCGACTGCTTCTCTGCAAAGGGGGTAAGACACCCCCCCCCAATGGGTGTCCTGGATATGACTGTTGCGCTCTGGTTAGTGAACGCTTGTAATATTAAATAAAGGACAAACCACAATATGAGAGGAAATAGAGATATATTCTCAGGAAAAAGTATATACAATAGAGAGACTATTAGTAGACAAGAACATAGGATTAGTGAATACAGAATAAAGATATAGTCCAACGATAGTATTGGCTTCCGTTATTACGGTAGCAAGTAAGGTGATCTAGTGCGATCTCCAATCTCCAACTATTCCTATTGGAAGCTGCTCTTCACCTTCTAGTCCACCCTGGTATTAGAAGCTACTGCTATATATAGCAGACGGACTAGTTCATTGTGTGGAGAAAGGTGGGTGATACCTAACAATGTGTCACGTGATGGCTCACGGAGACGAGGAGGTGGGAATGATACTCCCCCCCGTTGAACTAACATTATCTAGGAGTCAAAAAGTGACCGTTAGGAGAGAATGTGGGTCGCGCAGATGTTCGCACTTAAGTGACCTTGGGTCGCCGGACATCGGAAGGGGAAAGAAAAATGAAGCAAATGATTGGCGGGGACCCCAAACGGAAGTGGGGTTCCCTTCCCCTCAGCGGAAGTAAAATACAAAAAAAGGTAGTTTTTGAGCAAGTCTCGTGGCAGACGGACGATAGCCATTTTGCTCCGGGCTAAAGACAAAAAGACTGAGACACGAAGAACTCCAAAATCCTTCAAGCCAGCATTAAAAACAGTACAAAGTCTATTAGCCCGTGAAAGAAGAGAAATTCTCCAGTGGAACCCCGTCAAAAAAATAAGATAAGTAACTTTGGGACATTTTTCCGTTACACCCAAATTTTGTTACCACTCTCTCTCTCAATGTGAAAAGGGATAAAAGCTAAGAAAAGACATTTATATTCATGGACTATCCTATAATATATTTTTGACACTTTGAACGTATATGTATATATAACCGTAGTAAAGAACCTATGTATTTTCATTTTACCATGTGGTCTATGTTATTATTTCATGCTTTCCTTTCAGCTTCTATTCGCCTTACATTATCTTGCTTAGAACTGTCCTATTAATTCCTAAAGTATCACATGGGAAACCGGAGTTGCCGACTACTACAACAACATTAATATTATTACAACTAAGACCTATAGACCCGTATTCTTCTATTATCTAAGGGAAAGAAGTTTAGCGGCCTGGTGGGTGTGTGATAGTGTGAAATTTTGGACCCCTTTGCCAGCGGTGGCCAGTCTGGCCCTAAATTATTCCCTCACGTAATATGCCAGTTCTTATCTGCCTGAGAAAAGCACTCTGAACAGGACTTATTTCTGTAGGGGATCAAGTGCCAACCTGCCCCGTCTTCACACGTGCGAAAATAAAGTCCCGTTTAGGGATTTTAGTCAATTTCCCCGTCACAAATGACACTAAACAATCTGATGGTGAGGTTCCAGTAATGCTGGTGCTTTGGGGAATACGGAGCGCCTTTTCATTGCCATCGGTCCCAGGTCCACTAAGGCCCGGAGTGGTAGCACCAGATAGGGTCCTATGAATGGTTCAAATAGAACGAAACTGTGTACTTATGCTAAACTGTATTGTTTGAAATAGAAATGTTTTTGACATTGAAACTGTACTTACGCAAAACTGAATTGTTTGAAATAGAACTGTTTTGACCTTTAACTGTGCGTGGACAAAAACTATACGTATCCTAAACTGAATTGCTTCAATTAGAACTGTTTGACTAAACTGAATAGCTTGAAATAGAAATGTTTTTGACAATAAAACTGTGTACTTATGCTAAACTGAATTGTTTGAAATGGAACTGCTTTTGTATACTAAACTGAATTGTTTGAAATGGAAATATTTTTGACATTTAAATTGTACTTATGCTAAACTAAATTATTTGAAATAGAACTGTTTTGACAGTTAACTGTGTGAAAACAAAATCTATACTTATGCTAAACTGAATTAGTTGAATTATAACTGCTGGACTAAATTGAATATCTTAAAATAGAAATGTTTTTGACAATTAAACTGTGTACTCATGCTAAACTGAATTATTTGAAATAGAACTGATTATTTGTATGAAAATTGACTCGGCATTAAATAACCCACAATGGTTGAAATGCCATGAACCCAAACAAACAAACAACCAACCAACAAACTCCGCAGAAGAGTGAAGTATTTCCCCCCTTGTTTGTTTAACAAAATAGCAGCTATACGGCCACCTACCACCCATCACGAAAACTATCTAAATTAGACAAATCAGACACGCGAGACACTGCTGGAGAAGTAAGGACGAACTCATAAGCGATACACTCCTATGGACCCCTGGACATGGACGAGCAAAGGTTGAACGACCAGTTAGAACCTATATACAACAGCTCTGTGCCCATACAGGATGGAGCCTGGAAGAACTCCTGGGAGCGATGGACGATAGAGACGGGTGGCGAGAGAGGTTCAGGGAGATCCGTGCTAGCAACGCGACATGATGATGATGATGATGATGATGTGAGTCTATTAGTTAGATGTTGTCACCACCGGTACATCGTAAATATTTATTAATGATACACGTCTGAATATCAGCATATATGAAAATGATTTTATCAACCATCAAAATTACCTCTTCATCCTGGCGGATAGTCTAGATGCTGAAAGCGTCGGATGATCCACTTAATCATCACGTGGAGACTGCATTTCCTCAAATGCGTTGTGCAAGATAGCAAAAAAGATTGTTTTCTGTATTATACGGCTAATCTGAGGTGTCCATCGAACGATTTGGGATCTGTTGGGACAAACCCACCTAGATGGAAAGGCGTGGATTAGCATTAAACCTTTAAAATCGGATTCGGCAAATGTGGACTGCACAGACTGATGCGAAATTGGGGGCATTGACTGACGGATGAAAGGCTGGTCAGAGTTTGGTTGTGCCGTCCATTTCAAGCGAACTATAAGAGAGATAAACGGTTTTGATAAGAGGCGCCGAAACTGCAGTTTCCACAATGAAATCTTGAATCGAAAGAATTTCGACTGGTTGGTTGAATGTTATCGACCGATAGCAAGAGGAGATAAGTTCGCATAAATGCGCAAATATATACTCATATCCACACCAATATATATATATATATATATATATATATATATATGTATGTATATATATGCGTATGTGTGTGTATCTGTCTTCATGCTGGCAAAGGCATACATGCATATTCAATTCAGTCTTATAAAAGTTTTCATTTAAACACTCGCACGCACGCACGCACGCACAAATATATATATATATATATATATATATATATATATATATATATACTGGAAGAAAAGAAAAGAAAGGAATGACCTCTATATGAACCCATGAAAAAAGGAAAGTTGGCAACCGTAATCGAGGGTGACCCGAAGGCTCCCTTTTCGATAGCTACTACACCAAGGTGAAGGTGCTACTCCTTTCCATGGATTGCTCTACTTTACCCTTGATCCGTACTTTATAATGCTGAGTGCTAAGCAAGGAGACATCAAGTACCATTTTTTGAGTCTTTGGTATGACTCGACGTGGGATTGAACCCAGGTCTCCCGGGACATTGGTGAACACTCTAACCATCATGCCAATGTCCATTTTATAACAAACCATAAACAACTGAAAACCATTCAAACTTCAAACACGGGTGAGTTCAAGTTTCACAGAGTACCCCATTCACAAGGCCTTGTGCCATATATGTTATTTGACGAAAGCAATAAGCTGGAAACATACACGTTAGTAAGAAAAAATAATAATCTTTTCGTGGACCTATTCATTTAAAATATATATATGTGTGTGTGTGTGTGTGTATGTGTGTGTTTGCGTGTGTATGCATATTCGGTCTTATTACATGGGCAAACGTCTGAAACTCCTTATACCATCAACTATGGGTTAAACAGAACCATTTTTGTTCTACAAGGATAGTTTTGGCGTTCGATAACTCATAAATATTGATGTACCATAATGAAAAAGAAACCAAACATTATATATATATATATATATATATATATATGATAGATAGTGAAACCAGGAAAAAAAACGTATCCAACATATGCACATAAAAAATAGGTAGCTAATTAAATGGTATCGAAATTGATATAAGCATTAATATTTTTCTTAAAAGTTAATTATCGAATTTAACATGAAAAGAAAATAAACTAAACGAATAAATAAAAAAGTAAAATTACCGTAATTATAACTGATAGAAGAAATTTGAAAAATTCAAATAAAAACGGAAATTCAATAAAACGAGGAGGTAACTCCTTAATCTCGTCCCCCTACACCCCACGTGTTTATTCTGGTTTTAAATTTAAATTTAAATTTAAATTTGAATTTAATTAACTATCCATTGGGTCTGAAGAAGTCCTGTATTAATTTTTTTTCTTCATGTTTTTTGGTTCACACCAGAAACTGAAAATACGGGATCGAAATAAATTCATAATCATGAATTAACCGGTCTTTGGTTTTTTTTCTTAAAGAAATATTGCTCTGTAATAAATTACATTGAGCTCTCTACCAGGAAAATTTAAATGTTCAGCTCTTGAATGATTTTCTTGTCCTGAGGAAATTACTCCAAACTCTGTTTTAACCTGACAGAATATTACCTATATATATATATATATATATATATATAAGATGTATGTTTATCGCAATAAGTATATATATATATATATATATATATATACATCCACAGACTGTTTCGTTGTATCACAAATCTTCAGTGTGGCTAGACACGTGAGATGCTTCCAGCTGGGATCGAAAACCGGCTGACTTTATGTCAGTCGGATATCTTAACCCAAAACTATCGTCCCTCTTCGCGAAAGCGAAGGAATTTTTTACGTATACATTTATTTACATATACATATATATAAAGTGGTCAATTCATGAGAAGAGCTTTACATTTACGGGTACGTGGCAGTCGGCAATTCCCTACTCGAATATATATATATATATATATATATATACGCAAATTTAATGAGAATTTTAGTAATATAGAGATGGGAAGAATTTCTTTTGTATATTCAAACTATATGACTTGCTTTGTGTTTAATTCCTTCATTACTCATTCACACCATGGAATTTCCACGCGTCTCCCCGAGTATTGAATAGATAGTAAACAGCCAGCTCAGATATCAGTCTTTACACTCTTTTGAAAGGGGAATTTTTTTCTTTTAAAATATTATTGTTATTATATACAATAGAATATAGTGTAACTGATGCCGTTGTCTTTGAAACCAATATTGTGGATTCAAATGTCGCTCTTTTAACCTCGGGTGTCATGTTTAATTCCCGAAACGCCAGTGAAGAAGTTGAAAGAAACTCGCCTGGACACAAAAATGGTCGAATTCCAAAAGTTTGCTTGCGTACAAACATCAGAAAATATTCTAAGATTTTCGACTGGTTTACACAGATTATCAAAAATAATGATCATCTTAAACGAAAAAGCTTACTGAGAACAATTTGTTTATTTTCTTTTGACTTTTAATTTACAACTTATATATATATATATATATGTATGTATGTATTATTCGGTTCAGTTAAACCGGAGTCGGGAATAATTCCGTCAGGACAAAATATTATTCAACTAAGAACATGTAAATTTTCCTGGTAAATGTAACTGACATCACAGAGCAGAGAAAAAGCAGATAATGTTCGGTTGGAGGGGACGCTTGAGTTTGTTGAAAATCTTTGCTGTGCGGTCTTTTGTTCTTTATGAACTGTATTAAAATTTGACTCTTGAGAAATACCGAATGTCTTCATGAACTACCAGTCCGATAAGGTACTCAGATACTCCCATGCCGCTGGTTATGGAACTAATTGACTTGCTGGGATCGTTGTTAATCATGGCCCAGATCTCAGCAAGGAATTCGGGTGTTCTTATCTTTTCAAAACATTTAGTGTGAGACTTCTAAGCTGCAGTACCCATGTAATCACCTTTGAACCCACCCCTTTTCCAATATATTATACTGTTCTGACACAACAGTTCTATTTCAGACAATTCAGTTTAGCATAAGTACACAGTTTAAATATCAAAAACAGTTCTATTTCAAACAATACAGTTTATCATACGTACACAGTTTAGTGCTTTTTCGTTCTTGGGGTAATTGCAATGAAGAGGTACTCTACATTCCCCAAAGCTCCAATATTACAGGAACCCCACCATCAGATTGTTTAGTGTTATATCCAGGATACTCGTTGGTGGGAATCTTATCTCTGCAGAGAGGCAGTCGAAGTATTCTACAACCCCAGCCAACTAGGCAATCGGAAGGAGTCAGAGAAACAAGAAGATATTCTGTTGTTTTTTCAATAAAGTTCCCTTTGACATCAATGCGCTGGGTCCGATGATACTCAAGCAGTGTACTCCCATAACGGAAAAAAGTGTCATCCGCATCCTCCATAAACACTTCCACAGCATTTTGACTGAATTGTTGTTTCCAAAATAGCATCCAGGCGGGTAAAATTTTAATTTAGGAAACAGGAAGAAGTCAGATGGAATTAAGTCTAATGAGTAAGGGTGATAGAGTAGCAATTTAAAGGCCTGTTTGGCTGCTTCAGCTACTGCAACTTGAGTTGTGTGAACAGGCGTGTTATCCTGGAGCAAGAGTACACCTGCCATCAGCTTCTGTCTTGATTGTTTCCTTCAGTGGTGTTGATTCTTATCAGAATCCAAAAACCAGAAGCCATCACCTTGCCAAAAGACGTTGCCTGCTTGAACTTCTTAATGTAAGGAGAACTAGAGTGTTTTCGATCTTTGATTGAGGTTCGAAGTGGGAAACGCAGGTTTCATCATGAGTTAATCTGCGGAGAACATTCATAGGGTAATCTTGGAAACGTATCAGCTTGTGCTCTTGCATCAGCATTCTTTGGGCCCATCTTGTAAACAGCTTGCCCATCACCAAAATCTCAGTTAAAACAGTTTGGAATGAACCGAAAGTAATGCCTATGGATTTAGCTATCTGCAGGATACTAAGATATCTATCTTCAAAAACCATACGGTTAATTGCATCAACTTGTTCATCAGTAGTTTTTGGACGAGCTGACCGAGGGTCGTCGTCTATACTGTCTTTGTTCCACTTTAATCCTGCAGCCCACTTCTTCACAGTTGCATCGGAAGAGGAGTCCTCGCCAAGTATCTGTACCATATCCTCATGGATTTCTTTGGGTGTCAGACCTTTCTTTTGCAGACACTCTATGACGGCTCAGGGCTTTGTTTTGTTTATTTTTAGATTTGTTGGGTACCTCACACCTTTTTATGGGCCTCATCTGCACCGGAATCAAGACAGAAATCTGAATTAGTTTTTTCTAGTTTTATAAGCAGTGGTAGTATATTGCCACAATAAAAACGTACAACTCAGCCGCTTCTTCTTGTATGAGGCTTAGAACTTTTTGAACAACTCATATATATATTTCTCTTTTAAGTACTTATGTTACTAAGTTTATTCCAGCCCAGTCAACTTGGGCTGTAGAATACATCGATTGCATCTATGCAGAGGGGTTAGACCTCCCCAACGAGTGTCCTGGGTATGACACTAAATAATCTGATGATGAGGCTCTAGCTTGGAACTTTGGGAAATACGGAGTACCCCTCCATTGCCATTGCTCCCAGATCCACTCTGAAGTGGTAGTGCCTAATAGGGTCTTATCAGTTGGTCAAATAAAACTGTTTGACATTTAAACTAAGTGCAAACAAATGACACACAAAATCGAATTATTTGAAATAGAACTGTTTGGTTATTTATCTCCCTCCCCTACACCTTGGTGTAGTAGCTATCGAAAAAGGAGCCTTCGGGTTACCCTCGACTATGGTCGCCAACTATGGTAAGTGATACATAGAAATACTTGGAACTATTTAACTTTGTTGATTTATGTTCACAAATCATATATATATATATATATATATATATATATATATATGTATAAACTGGATTTGGCATTAAATAACCTACGATGGTTGATATGTTATTAAAGCAAAGCAAAGCAAATCAATGTAAGTTTATTCATAGCTTTGTGCATGACTTTCTTGCATTCATATTATTGTAAGTAAAATAGTACCGATATGCGAAAATGTAAGACATTAAAACCAGTTGAAAACACTTATCTCGGTGAGTTACCTATGACAAGTGTGACGGCAAATTAAGAGAAAAAAAATCCCCGGATGAGCAACCATTTAAAAGCATTTAAATATTGTTCTCACCAAACGGGGAATTTATTTTTTTGCACGTGTGAAGACGGGGCGGTCTGGCACTTAATTTATAGCTAGACTGATCGCCGCTGGCAAGGGGTTTCCAAATTTCACACACACACACCAAGGCCACTAGTTCTTCCTCCCCTAGAACAATGGAAGATATGGACCCCTATGTTTAGATGTAATAATATTAATTATAGTAGTCGACAACTCCAGTTTTCCGTATAATATTTTTAAAGGAGTTCATAGGACAATTTAAGCGAGAATAACATAAGACGAATAGAAGCTGAAAAGGAAATAAGCATGAAACGATTTGATAGTAGACGATACAAATGAACAACTTCAACACGTGGGAACATTAAAATAAATCAATCTTTTTACTACAAACGCGGATACCCATATTCAACGCGTCGGCTATATTATTAACGGATAGTACATAAACATAAATGTCTTTCTTTTCTTTTCTTTCTTCTTTAGCCTTTCTTCAAATTGAGAGAAAGAGGGGGTAGTGAGAATATAATTGGGAGAAACAGTCTTAAATTTACTTATCTTTACGACGACTTTCCTTTGGAGAATATTTTCCTTTTTTACGGGTCGACGGAATTTATGTTATTTTTAGTTCTGGCTTGAAGGTATTGCTTCTTCCGCTTGTCCAAGATCCTTTCCGCTTTCTTTACCCGGAGTCTTGGCTTTAGATTCGTTCACCACGACCTCTGTCCAAAAACTGATTTTCTTATTCCCTATTTCCGCTGACGGAAGAAGGGGGCTATTTCCGCTTTTAGGATTCTATCTTCTTCCTTCCCCTGTCAGGCGATTTGTTAGGGCTACTATATGTCCCTGTACCCCCTTCTTTACCCATCCGGTCACAAAGTACAAACATCTGTTGGTTTCCATTCTGACCTGGATTTGTTACTTCGGGATTGACCTACATTATCTCTCTTAACGGTCATTCTTTGACTGCTTGCTAATACAAACACGGAGGGGTAGGGGACATTCTTTATCTCTCTCCCCTCAGTGGGAGACCACGTGACACAAGATATGCTTTATCTGGCTCCGGCCAGAAACATATTGCCCATCCAATGTAGAAGTGAGGGTAGTTTGTTCTGTGAACTCCTATATATATATTTATATATATAATGGATTTCGTAATTCCAACACTGTTTTCTCTTTTGGTGGTAAGGGAGGGACGAGCCAAACATTTTTGGAGGAATGAATCTAAGATGAGAGAAGAATCCTTTTATTGAAATAACGGCAACAGAAACAGAACAAAGAGAATAAAATGAGTTTCATTTTTGTGTTATTCCGAGACGGCGAACCGTCACCGATATTATAATCGTCGGTGACTACGCTGCACATTGCTAGCCCTATGTTCAAGGCTTAGAATGCACTGTATCCTTTCTGGAGTGTTAATTACCATGATAACCTTAGTTGTAGTGCCTTGGGTATAAGCCGCCAGCAGAATTCAACATGACCAAGAACAAGGTGTACTCTATCCCTTGGACTTGTGATAAAATATTAAAAGGCGTGACATGCCACCCACTAAAAGTAAGGCTTGAAGAACATCGGAAAGCAGTAGTAGGAGGTGAAATTGAAAAGTCGGGTATAGCAGACCATATATATAAAAAAAAAAGGACGCCATCTATCATTATGGGATAAAGTTGAAATAATTGTTAGAGAAGAGCATTGGAGAATTTGACGCCTGAAAGAATCAGCTCATATGTTTGGCGACAATGACCTGTTTAGTAGATCAAGTATAGAAAAGACAACAATATGGGAACCAATAAAGAAAAAAGTTAGATTAAAAAAATCATAATATGAGCTTAGGTAAAAAATCATACATAATAGTAGTAATTCATAGTGATGTAAAAATATAAAGTTTATAAATCCCCAAAATTTATTCTGAACTGTGCCACTGGATACAAGGCGTAACAGATATCAGCGTTTCTTCCCTAAGCTTCTGAGTGAAAATCATCGGGAGGTTGCAGGTTCAATCCTGACTGCAGGCGAGTAACAATGCAGGGGTACTTAACACTTGTATCCGGTTATGGTTAATAGATTCAGAGCAAGCAACTCCTGGGAATTAAATAAAGGACGTCGTTCGAAGTTCCGTGTAGGCTACCGAGTTCGACGAGAAACACCTGAAGAAGGGCGGAGGATGTATCGGCCGAAACGTTGTGTATATAACAACAAAGCTTAAGACAATAGCCTAAAAACCCTGAATGATAAAAATTACTGAACACTCTTGTTGATTTATAAAGATTATTAGTTACTTCAAACCATAAAACTGTAAACAAATGATTAATAATGGATAAATATAATTACTTGAAACTGTATAATTATTAGTATTAGATAGGAATACTTGAAACCATTCAACTGTTTGCCCATTATTTGTATTAGGAATACTTGGTACATAACTGTGCGCAAAAAAACTCAAACTACACAAAAATCTCTGGATTCTTTAGGTGAGGTCGTGAAGTTGACGAATCATGCTGAGGTCACTTGGTACTCACTGGATTTGCTTCTATGGTTTGGGACATAGCTTCGGAAGCCATGCTTTTAGGCTTACATGACCTTGCCAGATCGTTGAGCTTCTTGCAACCCGAACGAAATTTCTTGAACCATCTGGCTACCTTGTGTAGTGTCATAGTTGGCAAATTAGGTTAGCAGACAATTATTAAGGAGTTCGATTCTCGGTGGTCTTGTGCTAAACTCAGCAAAGCTGTGTAAACAACTCCATCTGGTTGCTTGTACTGTGATCAACTGTCATTTCTTCTTTCGCATAACAAATGTTTTTGGTTGCTTCGGCGGTCTTATGGTTCAGTTCGAACTATAACTTCCTAAATTACGAGGATCACTAAATAAGTTTCCAGACTTTTTTCGTATGGGCACTTTTATTGATAGTACACACATCAAACGCTAGTCCCCTACTAAGTAATCTCCTCCGGCTGCAATGGGCTTGTTGTACCGTTCCAACAACTTCTCGAAGGCCCCATCGAAGTCTTCTTGTGTGAGCGTGTCAATGACCTTCGTCACAGCCTCTTTCATCTCTTCAATTGTCTCATAACGACAGCCTCTGAGCTTAGGGAATAACCAAAAGTCACAGGGAGCAAAGTCTGGACTATAGGGAGGCTGAGGAACTGTCTTGATGCCCATCTTGCACAAATAGTCTATGACAAGGATGGAATTGTGGATTGGTGCATTGACGAGGTGGAAATGCCACTGACACGATTTGAAGAGTGTTGGCCTCTTCCGACAGAATCTCTTCCTGAACTCCCTTAAAACCTCAACATAGTCTTCCTTGTTGACTGTCTTCCTGTGGGCACCCAGGGCATGTAGATCATGCCAGTGCTGTCAAAAAAGGGACCATCAAAAGTTTGTGGGAGGATTTACTCTGTCTGACCTTCTTGGGTCTGCAAGAGCCAGCATGCTTCTACAGGGAACTCTGTCTCTTGGTCTCTGAGTCATAGCAGTAGATCCAGCTTTCATCACATGGCATTTTTTCCAAGTTAAAAACAGAATTTTATTGCATATCGTTCTTCCTCACGTCCTGATTGCATTTTTTAAAATTCCCCAGCTGTGACAATCAGGCTTTAGTAGGGTGTATTCCAATTGCTGCTGTAACTGTTCATTTGAAGCTGAAATCATAAAAAATGGTCAGTCATCTTATAAGATGTATAGCAATAACATACTGGATTTTCAAGACTCTACAACAATTTTAAAAGCCTGTACAAAAAAAGTCTGGAAACTTATTGAATACACCACATAGATTACGTTGCACGTTAATCTGTGCAGTTTTTAAAAATCACATAATCTGTGCACAAAGTGTCAGAGCATCAACTACCACGATACTACCAATCACAGCGAGTACCGCGAGAAATACCTTGTTTACGTGATATAAGAGAAAAAATATGCAAAACCTCTAATTCAGAATGATCAGTCATCTCATAAGATGTATAGCAATAACATGTGACCGCATTATTACGCTGATTATATGCACGACGCGTCAGCGCACCAGCTACCACAACACTACCAACCACAGCGGTCTCAATGTGACCGCATTGTTACTCTAATTATAACCTCTTATTATAATCATGATACTTTGGCTACTTGTTCTAATTTTCATCTCACTGACTACGCTAATTACCCTGATAACCTTGGTAGTGATAATGGAACAGTATGCGTTGAAAAATCGGTGGTATGTTTGCATTACTTCTTCTGGTATTCGTTCGGCAATCTTCTGCCACAAGATATGGCGACCTTAGACAGTGGAGCGGCAAAAATCTCATTAATAAGACCTCCACTCGTGGGACGGAAATTCGGTATCGATCTGACCGATCGATATGGATTCGATTACTTTTACCCATTCCCAAACTTCCCAACACCCCCGGGCCAGCCAATGTCAGCGGCCCGGGCCACTGAAACCGGAATACAGCCAATGAAAATGAGTGTTAATTAGATTTGATATTCCCTTTCTGTCGGAAACTCTCTCTCTCTCACTCTCACTCTCTCTCTCCCCGTTTTCTATTGAGTCAAAACAAAATGGCAGCGATTTGAGTGCTGCCTTTTATTGGTCATTTCTTGTGGTTTGTTTATTCATTTATTTTTGGGGGGGATGCAGGGTATTAAAGGTCATGCTTTGACCTTTATTTGTAATAGTTTTGTTACACTGAAATGTATGAGTATTATACTGCCAGAGTTTCCTTTATTTGTAATAGTTTCGTAACACTGAAATGTATGAGTATTATACTGCCAGAGTTTCCTTTATTTGTAATAGTTTTGTTACACTGAAATGTATGAGTATTATACTGCCAGAGTTTCCTTTATTTGTAATAGTTTTGTTACACTGAAATGTATGAGTATTTTACTGCCAGAGTTTCCTTTATTTGTAATAGTTTCGTAACACTGAAATGTATGAGTATTATACTGCCAGAGTTTCCTTTATTTGTAATAGTTTCGTAACACTGAAATATATGAGTATTATACTGCCAGAGTTTCCTTTATTTGTAATAGTTTTGTTACACTGAAATGTATGAGTATTATACTGCCAGAGTTTCCTTTATTTGTAATAGTTTTGTTACACTGAAATGTATGAGTATTATACTGCCAGACTGTTTGGAGTTGTCAGACTGAATTTTTGTACAGACACCAAACTTCGTATCTTTACGTTGAGAACGTAAATATTTTTTGATTGATTGATTTCAAGGGCATGTCAATCAGTCAAGGGTTATTTCATGCCTAGGAGTTTAGGAATCGTGTTTATTTTATGTTCATATTTATATTTTTGGCCGGTAGGGGGGTAGTTGTTTCTTAAGAGTTTTTTTTATATTATTGGTATTTGATAGGACCTCTCGAGTACGAAAATTTTATGTAGGTGAGTCAGTTTGGTTTGTTTGGTTTTATGGCATATCAACCTTTGTAGGTTATTTAACGCCAAATCCAGTCTGATGTAAATAATCTATTCTATTGAAAACAGTTAAGTTTAGCATAAGTACACAGTTTAATTGTCAAAATCATTTCCATTTCAATCTATTCAAGCAGTTATATGTAATAATTCAGTTAAGTGTAAATACAGTTTTAATGTCAAAAAACAGTTCTATTTCAAATAATTCAGTTAAGCATAAGCACGCAGTTTAAGTGTAAGTACGGTTTAATTGTCAAAAACGTTTCTATTTCAAGCCATTCAGTTTAGATGTGTCAGAGTGGAGCTTGGAGTAATGGCGAAGAAGAAGTATTCCACTCTTTTCAGAGCTCCACCAAAGAGAGAGCTTTATGTTTTTTTATTGTTTTTTTTAGTAACACAATATCAGAACACATTATAAGTATTCATTCTTCTCCATTGTCACTGGATGTTATAAACCTTTCAGACATTCGTAAAAAGTTTCGTATAGATTTCCATATTTTATGTAGATTTATTTCTTCATCGTTCACTTCCGAAGACGACATTCATTTGTGGGAGCTGTGGAAAAAGAAATAAAAAGAAAGCCTCACAGTGGGAAACGGATGAAGTCTTTAAACAGTATTTCCTATAGATAAGTGCACCGATATCAATTTTTTAATACAGTATTTCCTGTAAAAAGTACACCGATATCAATTTATTATACAGTATTTCTTAGAAATAAGTACATCTCTATCAATTTTTTTTATACATTTCCTGTAAATAGTACAGTTCTATCAGTTTTTTTTATACAGTATTTCCTATAAAATAAGTAATCCTCTATCAATTTTTTATGTTCTAAAAGGTTATTTTCTTCTTATCCATTACCCAGTCAGCTGGGGCTGTAGAATACACTGACTGCACCTCTGCAGAGGGGTAAGACCCCCACTAATGAGTGTCCTGGATATGACACTAAACAATCTGGTCGTGAGGTTCCAACAGTGCTGGAGCTTTGGGGAATGCGGAGCACCCCTTCATTGCCATCGCTCCCAGGTCCATTCTGGCCCGGAGTGGTAGCACCTGATAGGGCCCTATCTATGGGTTAAATAGAACTAACAGCATACTTATGCTAAACTGAATTGAGTAAACTGAATAGCTTAAAATAGAAACGTTTTTGACAATTAAACCGTACTTACACTTAAACTGCGTGCTTATGCTAAACTGAATTATTTCAAATAGAACTGTTTTTCGACATTAAAACTGTATTTACACTTAACTGAATTATTACATATAACTGCTTAAATAGTTTGAAATGGAAATGTATTTGACAATTAAACTGTGTACTTATGCTAAACTGAACTGTTTTCAATAGAACAGATTATTTACATAAAAATGGATTTGGCGTTAAATAACCCACAAAGGTTGATATGCCATAAAACCAAACAAAGCAAACCAAACCAATGTTCTTAACCATTTGTCCTCTTG
The DNA here is from genome assembly GCA_963585895.1 of Sepioteuthis lessoniana. Classification (NCBI taxonomy): domain Eukaryota; kingdom Metazoa; phylum Mollusca; class Cephalopoda; order Myopsida; family Loliginidae; genus Sepioteuthis; species Sepioteuthis lessoniana. The sequence continues at coordinate 54,256,933 of OY757929.1, read as the reverse complement.
GTGGGGCATAGAATAAGTTTACTGTTTTTTTAAAAATGTTATTCCCTTTTAAAGTCGTTGATAAAAATGCAGTCGAACGTTGATTTTAGTCTTGTTATAACCACTGCGATGCCAAGAGTATTACGTTGTAACATTTTTTAGGTCAAATAGCATGAAGAGGGAAGAAGCAAGCGGGGGAAAGGGATGATAGGTATGAGGAGAAAAGCGAAATGAAAAATAATTAGAAAAAAAAAAAAACAATGAAGGAAGAGGAACGGCGTGAACTGTTGAAGAAGTTTAAAAAGAAAGATTGAAAATGGGTGAGAATATCAAAAAGAAAGAAAGAAACAAGCGAGATGACGTTGAAAAGAAGATGAAGAAGTATATTTGTTAATAAGTCGGAAGAAGAAGAAGAAGAAGAAGAAGAAGAAGAAGAAGAAGAAGAAGAAGAAGAAGAAGAAGAAGAACGATATCTGAGGATTAAAAAATGAATATTAGGAAGAAAGAACGAAAGGGAGAGACGTTGAGAAGAAGATGAAAAAAGAAACGAGATAGATAGATTGATAGATAGATATATAGATATATAGATAGATAGAAAAAATCTTTCCATTCAATCTTTACCAGGTTTCAACCGAGATCCGATCACAGATGAATAGTCTCGCAAAACGAACAAATGCCACCACCACCACCACCATCATCATCATCTACACTATCATCATCATTTACACCATCATCATCATCATGATTCTTACACGGGAAGAAATGAATATTTTTATCTTTTTTTGTCATCTGGTAATATAAAGTTCAGGCTGTTGCATCAATCTTGTAAATCATTCTTTAAGTTGTAGGTTCGATCATCATTTTTATAAAAACTATCATGTCCTTGCGAAAAATCTATAAACTCAAATGAAAATTTAAACGATCAAAGAAAAACAGAGAAAGTTTGAAAATATTGTCTGCAAATGCTGATTTGTTGAAAAGCCAAATATTACAACTAAAATTTAACGCAAAAGAAGAATGTTTAATTAAAATATTAAATTAAGATATTACAACTTAAATTTATTGTTAACAAATATGAAATAATTTGTATTACAAAAACACATCTGTCCACATAAGATGTAAAAAAATTAGAAATATCAATACCAAATCTTAAATTAATACGGAAGGATAGCAAAAATAATACATTTTTTTTCGGTGGAGATCTGCTATTTATGTACATAACACGTTAAAAATATCTATATTGAATTTGTTTAAAAAAATTGATTGCCCACTCGGTTGGGGATGTAGAATACACCGACTGCACCTCTGCAGAGGGGTGAGCCCCCCCCGCAACGAGTGTCCAGAATATGACACTAAACAATCTCATGGGGAGGTTCCAGCGATGCTGGAGCTTTGGGGAATGCAGAGTACTCTTTTATTGCCATCGCTCCCAGTTCCACTGTGGCCCGGAGTGGCAGCACCTTTTAAGAGTCCTATCTATGGGTTAAATAGAACTAAACTGTGCTTCCTTCACTATACTGATTTTTGCATTTAAACTGCGTATTTATGCTAAACTGAATTGTTTAATATAGAACTGTTTTGACATTTAAACTGCGTACTAATGCTAAACTGAATTGCTCGAAATAAAACTTTTTTGACGTTTGAAATGTATACTTATGCTAAACTGAATTATCTGAAATAAAACTGCCGGACATTTAACTCTGTGTATTGCCCAGTCGGCTGGGACTGTAGAATACACTGACCCCCCCACCCCGTTGTCTGATGGTAAAGTCCCAGTAATGCTGGGGCTTTGGGAAATACGGAGCACCTCTTCATTGCCATTGCTCCCAGGTCCACTCTGGCCCGGAGTGGTAGCACCTGATAGGGCCCTATCTATGGGTGAAATAGAACTAACAGCATACTTATGCTAAACTGAATTGTTTGATTAAACTGAATAGCTTGAAATAGAAATGTTTTCGACAATTAAACCGAACTTACATTTAAACTGCGTGCTTATGCTAAACTGAATTATTTCAAATAGAACTGTTTTTTGACATTGAAACTATATTTACACTAAACTGAATTGTTTAACATAGAACTGTTTTAACATTTAACTGTGTGTAAACAAAATCTGTACTTATACTAAACTGAATTAGCTGAATTAGAACTGCTTGACTAAACTGAATAGCTAGAAATAGAAATGTTTTTCATAATTAAACTGTACTTACATTTAAACTGTGTGCTTATGCTAAACTGAATTGTTTGAAATTGAACTGTTTTTGACATTGAAATTGCACTTACACTAAACTGAATTGTTATATATAACTGCTTGAATAGTTTGAAATGGAAATGTTTTTGACAATTAAACTGTGTACTCATGCTAAACTGAATTGTTTGAAATAGAACTGATTATTTACATAAAAATGGATTTGGCGTTAAATAATCTACAAAGGTTGATATGCCATAAAACCCAACAAACCAAACCAAAAAACAGATTCTTTGGCGTTAAGAATAACTGATTCGAATAACGAATTTAAAAAAAATATAATATATACATACAGATCTCCAAGTTTAAATTAAAAAGATGAGTATATATACTACACCAACTAAGTAAGTGTAATATACTAACAAAAGGGAAATAACCTCTGATGCCACAGGGGTTACGGTCCCTACTACATCCGGGGGATTTGGTCAATAAAGGAATATACCAGGCATAGCAGCAGATGTTCGTTTCCCCTCTGTCTTTAATCATCATCCATCTTATCGATTCATCTTGGTAATAGTCCATACCTAGCAAGTATCCATTACCTCAGATATAAAGACTTTACATTGGCGACGAAGAAAGAGTCGTTTACTCACAAAAAAAAAAGATCAAACCTGCCCACGTGCCGAAAAAAAAAAACAAAAAAAAAAACATGGCTGCTTTACCACATTACCCAGAATTTGACTACGAATCAGAAAACAAAGCAGCAAAATGGACAAAATATGTCAACAGACTGAGAAATTATTTCACTATGTACAACATAGAAGACGATAAACAGAAAAGGCTATACTTTTAACTTTTGTTGGCGAAGAAGTAAATGATCTTATTGACGAACTACCGTCTGAACAAACCACACCAGAAAAAAATGAAACACACTTCGATAAGCTCATCCTGGCTATGCAAAACCACTTCAACCCAGAAAACAACACTGAGTATAACCGATTTATATTCCGAAAATAAAACCCACCCCAAACATAGAGGACTTTCATCGGGAATTAAAAGAGGCAGCAGCTATGTGCAGAAATGCAGAAATAAAATTCCAGCTAATAACGGGCTGTTTATCAGAAAAAGTTCGCCAAAAGGGACTGATGAACCCAAACATGCTCCTAGGCGATCTAATAAACTATGTCAAAATGACAGAAACCATATCCAAACAAATAGAACAGATGCGCTTAGAAGACGCCAACTCTACTACAAAACCTACCACATCCATTAATGCAGTAGCCAACAAAGTCACACATGAACAACAATGGCCACGCAAACGCCCCCAGCAAAACCGGTGAAGAAATTGAAATGGGAAATACCCACATGAACGGGGACCGACATCCTGCCCTGCATTCCAGAACCAGTGTGCCTATTGCCGGAGATGGGGACATTTCGCCTCTGTCTGCTTCAGAAAACTAAATGACGAGGACAGACGGTAAAGAACAAACCGCCCCCTACGCCCACAATATCAAACCAGTCGACGACCGGTAAATTACATTGAGGACCATCAATGAGACTCAAACAGCGGCAGTGACAGGTAAAGTGAAAAAACCTTCCTTACTTTGACTTATCTTTTGGTGATGGCCATCAAATGTTCAATGTGTTAGCTGACTCTGGCGCCACCATAAACATTTTGTCTGAGGCAGATTACAAATCCCTAAGACCAACGCCCCTCCTCCGACCCACAAAAACCGTAATATCTGGATTCGGTGTCAAGGAAGCCACCCCAGTCCTAGGTCAATTCAGCACACTTCTAAAGTTTAGAGGAATCTCCTGCCAAGCGGACATACATGTTATAAAGAACCCAGAAAAACCCATTATTGGCTGGAAAACATGAAAAAGGCTCAAACTACTGTCAGCAAATACTCATTCAGTCAACCACATCAGTAACTCTGATGCACAGACCCCACTCCCCACTCTTAAACTTCTAGAGGACTACGCAGACCTGTTCAATGGTCTGGGTAAACTCAAAGAGAAAAAAGTTCACCTACACATAAATGAAAACATACCACCCGTTGCTCAGAGATACTTCAGGGTCCCCTTTCACGCAAGGAAGGATATAGAAGAGTTAATAGGCAAAGATGAGAAACTGGGAGTGATTGAAAAGGCCGACGGACCAACCCCATGGGTATCTCCTATTGTTGTAGTACCCCAAAAGGGTTAAAATAAAATCAGGATTTGCATCCACATGAGGGCGGCAAACAAAGCTATCAAAAGGAAATGACACCCAGCCCCCACACTCAATGAACTGAAAACTATTCTATCAGGAGCTAATATTTTCAGCATATTGGATCTTAACCAAGGCTACAACCAATTGGAACTAGCTGAAGAATCCCGATATATAACCACCTTTGCAACACACCTGGGCCTGTACAGATATAAAAGACTTTTTTTTGGTGTCAACTCTGCAAGTGAGATATTCCAGGAAGAAATTAGTCAAGCACTTACAGGGATCAAAGGAGCCATCAACATCAGTGTCGACATCTTTTGCTTCGGATCAGACCAGCAAGACCATGACCAAAACCTCCATGCGATATTCAGACGACATCGCGAAAAAGGATGCACCCTAAATAGCAGCAAATGTGAGTACAAGAGGTCACTGGAATTCCTTGGACACACCTTCGGTAATGAAGGCATCTGCCCAAGCGACCTCAAAATAAATGCAATCCTTAGATTCATCATCATCATCATCATCATGTCATGCCGCCAGCACGGATATCCCTGACCATCTCTCGCCACTTCTCCCTATCATTCATCGCCTCCGGCAGGTCTTCTGGGTTACATCCTATGTCCTCACATAGCTGCTGTATGTAAGTTCGGGCTGGTCGCCCTGCTTTTGCTTGGCCATATGTGGGGGTCCATAGGAGTACATCACTTACGAGTTCGTCCTTGCTTCTCCAGCAGTGTTCTGCGTGTCTGGTTCGTCTAACTTGTATAGTTTTCGTGATGGGAGGCAATTGGCCGTATAGTTGGTGTCTTGTGGGGTGTTGTCGCCAGGACTTGTTCAATATTGCTCTCAACATTCTTGTGTAGTTGCCGTCAAGTTTCTTCTCCAGCCGTTTAGTTAGCGTCCATGTAGTGGATCCATATAGCAGTATCGATACAACCGCTGCCTGGAAGAAACTGCGTTTCATTTTATCGGTCAGGTCTGATTTCCATATGATTGAGAGCCTATCTATAGCCGTCCATGCCTTTGTCAGTCGTGTGTCGATGTCGTTTTCGGTTGCTGAGACGCTACTTCCTAGGTAGGTGAATTTGTCCACCAGCCTCAGAGAGGCTCCGCCTAGTGTGGTAATGTTGCCCGTTTGGTTGCAACACATATATTCAGTTTTGTGTGCATTGACATGGAGGCCAATGCCCGCTGCAGCTCGTTCCAAACTATGCAGTAGTGTCTCTGCTTGATTAGGCGTATTCGCCAGTAACGCCAAGTCATCAGCGTAGTCGGCGTCTGTGATTGTTTTTGCGGGGTACCTTTTGCTTCTTTTCTTAGTCAGCTCGAAGCCATTTTCTCTGATTTTGTCGATCGAAGTTCTAAGTAGTAGATAGTAATAGTAATGTCGCCTCTAGGTTTTTTTCCCGTACGCCTTCAAGGATTCTACGGATGGTCAATATTAGTGAGGTTGTGGATCTATTTCTCCGGAAGCCATTTTGGTTTTTCCTAAGGATGTTGTCTATTTTGGGTTCTATGCGATTTCGTCGTAGGGCATTGTAGATTTTGGCTGCTATGGATGTAAGTGTTATACCTCGGTAGTTCTTGGCTAATCCAGGTCACCCTTTTTAGGGAAAAGAAGGATGCATCCCTTCATCCATCTTTCTATCCTATTTTGACTATAGACTGCGTTGCATTGCCGGAGCAGTATGTCGTCGAATTGTCTAGTTTTCCACACTTCTGGGGGGATCTCGTCCAGCCCTGCAGCTTTCCTATTTTTAATTTTTTTAAGAACCGAGTCGAGTTCTTCTTTGGTGAAAGGACCTAGTTTAATGTCTAATTGCTAATTACTGAAAGGACCTAGTTCAATGTCTAATTGCTAATTACTGATAATTCTGGTGATCGGTTCATCCGTTATTTTCGGCGGGTTTCCTTGTAGATTTTTGAAATGTTGTTCCCACAGTTTTACTCTTTCTTGTTGGCTTGCAGCTTTCAATTTTGCTTTGGCTGTGCTCTTCCTTCTACTTACTTCGTTTATTGTTTGCCAGGCTATCCTGGATTGTCTATCTTCCACCGAGTCTCTAATCTTATCTATTTGATTTTGTATGTATTCTGCCTGTTCTTTTAGATATATTCCTGCTAATTGATATTGTGCCTTTTCTAGTTTTCGGGCATTTGTGTTTGTTGGGTTCTTCCGATAGCTTTTGGAGACAGTTTTCACGTGTGCACGTTTTTCTTTAACTGCTGACGTTTCCCAAGCGACTCTATATTTAGTTCTAGGTTTTGTTGGGATACACTTTGATGCCGCCTCAAGGTGTGCTTCAACAAAATTTTCATATTCGTCATTTGGGGTAACTTTTTCTGTCTTCTCTTGTAGTGTTTCGAAGCTGTTTCTTAATTCTAATGCATATTTGTCTCTAATATCTCTGTTGTTAAGTAGGGCCCAGTCATAGTGCTTAGTTGTCGCTGTTCGTGTGGCGTTTTTTCGTAGGCTTAGACGTATTTTGGCCGTAACTATTCGATGATCGGAGGACACACCCTCGAAAGAGGAGTATGCCTCGCAATTCATCGCACTATTCTTCCATTTCCTGTTTATAAAGACCTACTCTATCTGAGCTTTACTCTTGTTCGCCTATGTGTAGGTCCATAATTTTCCCTCCCTTTTTTGAAAGTTTGTATTGAGGCATGTTAATCTATTTTCTATCATGAAATCAATTAGATGTTGTCCATTCCTGTTTGACGTATTGTGTAGGCTGTATTTGTTGTTTCTGTTTTTCCCGATTTTTGCATTCGTATCTCCGCCAATGACTAGCAGGTTGTGTTTCGGAATGCTACGTACTAGGGAGGATAGCTCCTCGTAGAAGGAGACTAGTTCGGTTTCTTCGCTATCATTGGTAGGGCTATAGCAGGAGATGATTGTTGCTTTGGGGTTGCCATTGAACGTTGCGGCCATCATCCTAGGTTGTATTCTCTCAATGCTATTTAGTGTTTTTAACGCTTTTGGTCCTATAAGCATTCCCATCCCTCCTACCGATGCATTGACAGAGTTTTTCCATGCCGATACAGTCACCAGCATCCATCCATTGCCAGTTTCGTGATATTTGATATCTTCGGTGTGAGTGTATCGGTGTTCTTGTATACAAATTATGTCTATCTTATGTTCTACGGCTGATGCAGTTAGCTCTGGTAGTTGACCGACCCTAAAAATGCATCAGAAGTCAGAAGCTTGTTGGGGATGACTAACTTCTGTGGGGCAGAATTCATTCCAAACTATGCAACCCTCACCCATGAACTACGTCAACTAACAAAAACACACACACACACACACACACACACACACACACACACACACACACACACACACACACACACAGTGGTCCTGGACTGAACGCCACACTGAATGTCTAAAAAACATTAAGGAGGCACTGAGCAGAGCATGCTCACTTGCCTACTTTGACCCGAACAAACACACTGAAATACATACGGATGCCAGTCCGGTAGGCATTTCTGCCGTGCTGTTACAAAATGGACGGATAGTACAATTTGCAAGTCGTGCTCTATCCGCAATTGAACAGAGATACTCCCAAACAGAACGTGAAGCACTCGCCATCACATGGGCGTGTGAACACTTTCACATATATATCTTCGGAGCTCCATTCACTGTCTTTACAGACCACAAACCCCAATCATCCATTTTTAACAACACCCGCTCCCAACTATCAGCACGCATTGAACGCTGGGTTTTGAGAACGCAACCATACGACATGACCGTCATATACAGACCAGGCCATGACAACCCAGCTGACTATCTCAGCCGCCATCCAACGCACCTACCACCAAGCGACAGAGAACAAAAAATAGCAGAGGAATATATAAACTACATCCTCTCAACCTCAACCCCCAAAGCAATGACAATTGATGAAGTTGCAATGGAAATGGCAAAAGACAAAACACTCACCACCGTCATCCAAGCCATCCTTACCAACAAATGGCATGGTGTCGAGGATGGCATAAACAAAGCAACATTCCACACTCTGCACGCCAATCGTGCCGAACTATCACTTGCACACAAGGATAGCATCATCCTCAAAGGGCACCGGATAGTACTGCCTGAAGCACTACAAAACAGAGCTGCCAAAATAGCACATGCTGGACACCAAGGCATTGTGAAAACCATGGCTCTCCTCCGAGAAAAGGTCTGGGTCAAAAACATGCAGCCTCTACTGGAGGAAAACATCAAGAACTGCCACACCTGTCAGGTCAGTACCCATAAACCGGCAAGAGAGCCACTGCAAATGTCCCCACTACCAGCAGCCCCATGGGCAGAAGTCAGTGCTGACTTTGGACACCTCCAAAATGGAAAGTACCTCCTCGTTGTCACAGACGAATACTCACGCTATGTTGTTGTCGACATCCTGGACTTCATCTCAACAACATCAGTCATACCCTGCCTAGAGAAGATATTCGCCGAATTTGGCGTGCCAGTCTCCCTCAAAACGGACAATGGCCCACCATTCAACAGCCACGAATTCAAAACCTATGCCTCCATCACTGGATTCAGACACGGGAGAATAACACCCCTATGGCCCCAGGCCAACGGGGAAACAGAACGCTTCATGCGCACTGTAAAAAAAGGCTATTAAAGCTGCCTTAAATAAAGGTCGAAGCTGGAAGCAGGAATTATTCAAATTCCTGCTGGACTACCGGACGACACCACATTGCACCACCGGCGCACCTCCAGCCACAATCCTATTTGGCTGGACCATAAAAAACCGCCTGCCACACCTGATCACACCCATTGCTGAAGACTCCAACATTAGGGAGCGTGACACCGAGGCGAAGAGAAAAATAAATCAATACGCTTAGAAAAGCGTACGTGAAACCCAATGATCTCAGGGTGGGTGATACAGTCATTGTAAAAAGCAACAACACCTCAAAGGCTCTCACACCCTACCAGCCTAACCCAATGACTATTATAAAGAAAAAGGGATCCATGATCACCGCCACACACAAAGGTAGCCAAACTTCAAGAAATTCCAGCTTCTTCAAAAAATCCCTAAGCCAACAACAAACCTTGCACTTAACCTACTGGATTACCCCTCATCTGAAGATGAAAGCTACACACATACGACAACACTACCAGAATACAAAGACAACCAAACACAACACACAACTCTAAACCTCAGGCGTTCAAGCAGAACAAAATGGCCACCCAAAAGATTTGACCACAAAAAAAAAATAAATAAATAAAATAAACATACCCGTACACAATAGTCTGAATCATCAACATTTTCTTTTTTCTCATTCAGGTTAACAGACATCTCCTCCGATATAGAGTCCGAGCCATCTGTTCAAGCATCCCAATCACTTCACAGACTGAATGAACTCCCTCACCAGATAATTACTACCACCACTGTCATTGTTGTTATCGTTATTTAAAAAAAAAAAGAGAGCATTGTAATATCCTAACTAACAAAAGGGAAATAACTTCTGATGCCACAGGGGTTACGGCCCCTACTACATCCGGGGGATTTGGTCAATAAAGGAATATACCAGGCATAGCAGCAGATGTTCGTTTTCCCTCTGTCTTTAATCATCATCCATCTTATCGATTCATCTTGGTAATAGTCCATACCTAGCAAGTATCCATTACCTCAGATGTCAAATAAAACCTGAAAATATCATAATGGTCAAAGATTTTAATTTACCTTATATAGATTGGATAAATGCTTCGGTTGTGTCTCCTGTAAATTCAATAAGTCAGCATTTTTAAATGCAAAATGATTATTTAAATTTTTTTGCAACAAAAGAACTGAATTGGCTAATAAAAAAGATTCTAGACGTAAACTCGAAAGAATAGATGAGATAAAGCTACGTTAGATTTTTTTTCTAAATAATGAATGTTTAATAAGTGTGGTAAGTTTAAAAGTAGCGATAGGTCAATCTGGTCATGCGTGTATTGAAATAGAATTTAAAATGAAATCGGATTTTGATTATATAAGCAGAAAGCTAGAGAAAATGGTTTAAACTCACCGAAAAGTTTGTGTCAGACAAAGGAGATAATATTGATTGGGATTATAAGTCTAACCCTCGAGAGAGTACCGAAATGTGGGGAGAATTATACAGAAAAATATAATCAATAATGAAAATATTCCTGAACTTATAAAATTCTCTAAACAAGGAGACCCGTTTAAAAAATTACCTTGGGACAGTAATTGGCAATCTCGTACAAGAAAAGAAAAACATCAAGCTTGGAAAGAATTTGGAATTATTCCAAGAATGGAAAACTATCATAATATTTTAATTCGCTTGATTTACTTCGGTTTTATGGCATATCAACCATCGTTGGTTATTTAATGACAAATCCTGTTTTTACTTATATATTGAATATAGGGTTTGTAGACACATTTAGTTGATACACACAGCTAAAGAATCAAACAGTTCTATTTCAAACACTTCAATTAAGCATAGGCCAACAAGGTTAAATGGTTTCAAGTATTATTATATATCACTAACAATTTAATTAAACATTAATTATTGGTTCACACACAGTTAAATGATCAAACAGTTCTATTTCAAATAATTCAATTCAGCATAAGTCCTTAGTTTGCACTCAGTTTAAATGTCAAACAGTTGTATTTAAACCATAGAGAAGACCCTATCAGGTGCTACCACTCCGGGTCAGAGATGACAATGAAGAATTACTCCGCATTCCCCAAATCTCCAGCATTACTGGAGCCTCAATATCAGCTTGTTTAATGTCATATCCAGGACATTCGTTGGGGTGGGAGTTCTTACCCCTATGCAGAGATGCAGTCGGTGCATTCTTATTCTTATTCGACTTGGTTGAATAATATTCTAAAAAAATAAATGAATACAAAAAATTGGAAGTAAACGAAAAATTGAAACGTGAAAATAAAATTGTAAAAATATTAAATATTATTATAAACCATAATTCATATATGAAAAATCAAAAACTAAAATTCACAAAAACTTTAGTACAATGAAAATATGAAAACATAGATGAATTAAGAACACATCACTTGAAACAATGAGTAAACTAGCAAGATTTTCTTGAATAAGTTCATTTTTCGAAGAGAATTGTCCGCTAAAGGAAAGTTGTTTTGAAGAAGGTACAAAAAATTTTGGATGATCTAATAGTTAGAGCGAAAGATAAAAAACTATATTACCCAAGTTAGATGTTAATAAAAGAATGGAACCTGATGATATTCATCCTAAAATATTAGAATATTCATCAAATGTAAGTTTTATCAATGCAATAAGTAAATTGTTTGATAAATGAATAGAATATGAAATGATTCCGTATATTTGAGAAACAGTAATTGAAAAACTGCATAAAAACGGGTCGATACATCTAAAAAAAAAATAATTACCTACCAGTTACATATTGTGTGAACTGTTCTTCTAGGAGAATGGCTTTGGCATTAAATAACCCACGAAGGTTGATATGCCATTAAACAAAGAAATCAAACCTATTGTGTGAAGTTTCTCTCTTGGGTAAGGTTGTTGAAAAATTGATTAAAAATTAAAATTACACTTTAAATTTTATAGGGGATGATATAAATTGTAATCAACATGGTTTCGTCAATCGTAAATCAACATTATCAAATATTTTGGACAGTATTGATATTATAAATGAATATTTGATGGAAGTGAATAATATATATATATATATATATATATATATGGCCGCCGCTAGCGTAATGCAAAGCTCTTCGAAAGAATTGAGCACTCTGGTAGCCGATAGGGTATAAAAAATTTAAACAAAGGCTGCTGCTGCTGTTTCTAAAAATAAAATACCTTAAAATTGCTTGGTAGTCGAGTGGTCTGAAACACAGTCTAACGTAAAGTTGGACGGGTTTCGATCCCGGCTTCGAGCGTCCTGCGTGTCTAGCCACGCTGAAGAGTTCTGATAGAACGAAACAGTCTGTCTGTGGATGACTATATATATGGGTTTCAGCAAGACATTTGTTACGGTATCTCATTATTATTTACAAATGAAAAACTTCGGTATTGCAAAAAAGATATTTTTTGATAGATGGAACCATAAAAGTAAAAATCGCTAACAATTAATCTAAAACACAGAATATACTTTCCTGTGTTAATCAAAATTAAAACTAGGACCATAGTTGTTTTTAATATACATAAATTTTTAATATACATAAATATATACATAATAATGATTTATTTAATGATAAAAAAATAAGTAATAGAACTATTTGTTGATGATGTTTAACTACTTGATAGAACATTGCCAAAAAGTCTAAGTCAGAAAAAGAAGATAATATTGATTGGGATTATAACACTGGTGGTTATCGATATTAGGAAGATCTTGGAAATTAAAATTTAACAGAAAAATATAAAGTACTTCATACTGGATCCAAACATATTAAAGTTGAATATGAATTAAGCAACGTGGAAATCAAAAAAGTGAATAGGGAATGCGATTTAGGGGTTGGCTTTGATGATACATTTAAAGTTGACAACCATATTTTTTTTTTATCAAGGGGAAATGGCATGGTTGGCTTAATGGTAAGAAATTTTATTTCAATGGAAGCAAATGTTATTTTTAAAATATATAAAACCCAATAAGACTTCACATAAAATATAGTGCTCGGGCCTGGGCTCAAGTTACAAGACACTGAAATTTGGGTGTAATATTTAGCTTGAGAGACATACAAAGAAGAGTGACTAAACTAATAAAAAGACTAAAAGATTACAGTTATTACAGAGATTGGAGAAATTAGGATTTAGTGCGTTGCTCGAAAAGTAGAACGAGGGGTGATCTAATCGAAACTTTTAAAATAATTGATGGAATTTCTAATTATTGTCGACATTTTTTTTTTCAATATTTTTCCTTGAACTGAAAATTTACTATCAAGACAGATTTCAAAAACGAAATCTACTAACCAATAGGATTTTTTGCTAATAGAGTAATATATTTTTGGAATGAATTGCCTAATCAGATCAAAAACGGCAATGGAGTAGAAAATTTTAAGATTGAATTGGAGGATTTCTGAAAAAAATGGCTAGAAAAAGAATTTAAGAGGACATTTTTGGCAACTATCGGATAAATTACTTACCAGAATTTGGTCTATATATAAATTTAGTATTAATTGTGTATATGTTCTGTGCAAAGATCTTTTTTAAAGATTAATGTAAGAAGATAGTAAAAAAGAGATGCTCAAGTAGGCATAAAAACAACAACAATAGCAACAGCAACAAAAAATTACAATAAATAAATATAGCACCGGCCCATTTGGCCTAGTGGGTAGAGTGTTCGCCAATAGCACGCGAAACCGAGGTTCAATCCCAGGTCGAATCATACCTAAGACTCAAAAACGATACTTGATGCCTCCTTGCTTAACACTCAGCATTATAAGATACGGATCAAGGGTAAAGTAGAGCAATTCAAGGAAAGAAGTAACACCCTCCTCTAGACCTCGGTGTAGTAGCTACTGAAAAGGGAGCCTTCGGGTCACCCTCAACTACGGTCGCCAACTTATGTTTTTATTTATAAACTGCAACTATCATAGAACGATAAATAATTGATGGAATTTCTAATTATTGTCGACATTTTTTAAAAATATTTTTCCTTGAACTGAAAATTTAGAATCAAGACAGATTTCAAAAACAAAATCTACAAACCAATAGGATTTTTTTGCTAATAGAGTAATATATTTTTGGAACGAATTGCCTAATCAGATGAAAAACAAATTTCCTAATCAGATCAAAAACTAATGCATCATTGTTTGTATATTCGCTACACCATTGCGAAAACCGTTACACAAAGAGCGCCACTCCGATTATTGATTGCCACTTTATCAGGACAACAGTTGGTAGTAATAAGTTAACCATATTTACCAACCCCTCCGCTCGGACAGGATATGATACAAGGTCAATTTTTAAACGGAGGTTTGAATTCAGAGTTTTCCTTCTCCTAGACTCACCAAGGCCGAAGAAGCTAGTCTGCCCTACTATTTACCCATAGCTGGAGGGAGGATAATTGGATCCATACCTTTCCCAAGGGTATTAGTGCTATGTGAAAATGCAGTCATTCTCGTCCAGGATTTGAACTGGTATCGCCGTATCCATTTCCTACGACGATAACCATTACACCACGGGCACCTCCAGGTAGTAATAAGCTAACTCTCAATAGTGTTCAATTTTTGTAGCTTAGTGTCAGACTAAGCCAAGTTTAGTAAATATTCAGATGACCTGCCATATTGTAATGGTTAACGAGTGATTTTAGCCGACTATTGCTTCCTTAGGTAGTCCGATTCTTACAGGGTACCTTATTACTGAATTTTTTCCCCAGACCTAGTGAAATGTTAATGATTGGGTTAACGATCTCAGGGCGCCAGTTACAGAAAAATAATATCAATATAATTTAGCAAGCCAGTAAGTCCGATATTTGCTTACTATCCTAAAATATTGTAGCCTTGTGTCAGACTTGGGTAAGATAAGATCAGTCATTTTAATGACAGATCTAGATAAAATGACTGTACGAGTAAGGAGAATTTGTCTGTTTGTGCAAAGGAAGTGATCTAATCACGTTAAACTTAGCATCACTGTCTTTTCCATTCAAATTCAACCACGTCAAATTAAGTAGGCAGTGTCATCTTTTGGATTAAAGTCTTCATCTTACGCGCCTCCAGCAACTTACGTTATGGCAATGCAAAATTGAAATATCTAATATGGTTGACAGGAAACTACTGAACTCCAAAGCTCATAAAAAATCAACTATTATGGTGTAAAAAAAAAGTCTTGTCGTTTTTAATCTCAAGATCAAATATTTCATGTAAACATCCAAAGATAATAAATTCTCTTTGTTATTTTAATCTTTGTGAATCTTTTTTTCACCCCAGTTTTAACTGGAGGTTTCTTACAGAAATCTGAGCGACAACAAGTCTATTCAGGTTTCTAGGACTCTCCTGAGTATTCTAGCTGATCTTAAAAGTGCTATGGTCTTGATGATCTCTTTTCTTCATCTAATCTCCAGTTACCCAAACCTTTTTTCTCGGCCTTTAGGGACTCTTTCCAAGGGCACCAACCACAATTGCAACCATCACCACCTTCATATTCAACAACTTGTTTTTTTTTCGCTCTCCGGCAAAATCCAAATATTTTGTTTATCTTTTCGCTTTCTTTTATTTTTATTTAGTGGTCCACTTGAAAGGTAAAATCCAGAAGATGACAAGTTCCTTATTTCCTGTTAATTCAAACTAGATATCTTCTTCTTCTTCTACAAGTTGTTGTTGTTGTTGTTGTTCTTCTTCTTCTTCTTCTTCTTCTTCTTCGTTACCTATTCTTTTCTTCTTTCTGCTTTTTTATCTCTTCTTTTCTCCATCTCCTTTTTTGTTGGTTTGTTTCTTTGTTTATTGTTGTTGTTTTTGTTGTTGTTCTTCTTCTTCTTCTTACGTATTCTTTTCTTCTTCTTCGTTTCCTATTTTTTTCTTCTTCCTGCTTTTTTTATTTGTTCTTTTTCTCCTTCTTTCTGTTTCTTCTCCTTCTCTTTTGTTGATTTGTTTCTTTGCTTGTTGTTGTTCTTCTTCTTCTTCTTCTTCTTGCTTTTTTATCTCTTCTTTTCTCCTTCTCCTCCTTCTCTTTTGTTGGTTTGTTTCTTTGTTTATCGTTGTTATTTTTGCTCTTCTTTTTCTTCTTCTTCTTCTTCTTCTTCTTCTTCTTCTTCTTCTTCTTCTTCTTCTTCTTCTTCTTCTTGTACATCAAATGCATTTTCATCTTATAGCGACCAATATTCCAAAGCTTATTTTATTTACACATTTAACGACGGTGTATAACTCCTCAATATTAATATTGATATTGATGTTATATATTCAAAGTGCATGCGTGTGTGCGCACGTGCTAGCGTGTGTGTTAAGGTGTAAAGGTGTATCAACGATATTTTCGTATTTTCGTTTTTTACAGGTTTTTACTTCCAAGCTTATTTTATGTACATATGCAAACATTATTCTCTAGTTATTTTTTTCTTATTAATTAACACTATATCTAGTATTATTAATTATCAATTATTAATTAACGCTATGTCTCGTATTATTAATTATCAATTATTAATTAACACTATGTCTAGTATTATTAATTATTAATTATTAATTAACACTATGTCTAATATTAATTATTAATTATTAATTAACACTATGTCTAGTATTATTAATTATTAATTAACACGATGTCTCGTATTATTAATTATCAATTATTAATTAACACTATGTTTAGTATTATTAATTATTAATTAACACTATGTCTAATATTAATTATCAATTATTAATTAACGCTATGTCTAGTATTATCAATTATTAATTATTAATTAACACTATGTCTAATATTAATTATTGATTATTAATAAACACTATGTCTAGTATTATTAATTATTAATTAACACGATGTCTCGTATTATTAATTATCAATTATTATTTAACACTATGTCTAGTATTATTAATTATTAATTAACACTATGTCTAGTATTATTAATTATTAATTATTAATTAACACTATGTCTAATATTAATTATTAATTATTAATTAACACTATGTCTAATATTATTTATTAATCATTAATTAACACTATGTCTAATATTAATTATTGATTATTAATTAACACTATGTCTAGTATTATTAATTATTAATTAACACGATGTCTCGTATTATTAATTATCAATTATTATTCAACACTATGTCTAGTATTATTAATTATTAATTATTAATTAACACTATGTCTAGTATTCTGGAATTGAGTGATCCGTTTGATATGGCTGCTTTGAAGCTCTTTGTATTGTTCTTCAATTAGTAGCTTATCTATATGGTATGTGTGGAAGTTTCCAGCGAAAACTCTGTTTTTCCAGTGTATTCAGTTTAAAAAAAAAAAAGAAAAGAAAAAATGTAATTGTTTTTCTACGTATAGAACATAACTTTGAAGCACTCTTAGGATAATAGTCGTAAAAAATGGAATTTGCGACGCGATTAAAAATCTTGTTCGAAGCTGTGTTTCATTTAGTGCTAAAAGTTGTGCAGAGTGGGTTCTTTAACCTGGGTAAGGCAGTCAGTCTAGGAGAAGGAAAACTCTGAATCCAACCCATCAGCACTCCCCTTAAATGACCTTGTGTCGATTTCTGTGCTTGGCGAATGGGTTTGGTAAATATATACGTAACATGACTGACGTTGCATGAAAGAATACGAAATTCTCTGAAAACTGACCTCTGCCTACCTTGAGGCTGTCTGCTTCCACACCTGGGTGGTCGAAGATAAAATATTGTTTATGTGGCATACAGAGAGACCAATGTCTATTGGCAGACTTATTTTCATAAGCAGAGCACGAAGTTTGGAAACACTGGTTTATTGTGTGAATTTCATTGGATTGTTTGAATATTGAAATTATCTCTTGTGTGTTTTGGCACAGATAGTTCCAAACCATATCCTCTATTGAAAAGGTTTAACTCTAATTTAGACATTTCAGAAGATTTGTTAGCAACACTTTTTCGATTCTATATTTTCCGTGTGGGGCATTACTAATCACTTCCCAATGATCGTGATAATCATATTACTTAGGTGCGTCAAAGGTTTTGCTATATTTTCGTACGTGCTTCTTTGCAGCGCGTATATCACATAATCGAAGCAACTTTGGTTATCAAAAGTAGTTGCGATAGGTAATTGGTGCGCTGACACATTGCTTCATTCCGTGCGAGATTTTGAAAACCACCCTGATGTACCTAATTTAGGATTTTATAAGTTCGATCCGAGCCATAACGACGCTGAAGTAACCAAGAATATTTGTTGTGCAGAGTTGATCTCAGTACAATTACCATAAAGGAAAATCCAGTAAGTAGCACTCAGAGAGTATCAGGAGAATTTGGCATATTACAGTCCAGTGTATATATTTCCGTCATGTTGTAAGAACTTCGACGATCAGGCAAAGTCAGTTAGGCGTAAAACTATGGATTCCGATACTCCGCTATAAACCATGGAGGAAAATCCAGTGAGTAGCACTTGGAGAGAATCAGGAGATTTTGGAATATCACAGTCCATGAATATATTTATCAACTCTTCCAAAGGAGCAAGATGTAACACAAGGTCTATTTTCTTAGAGGAGTTTAACAGGATGGAAATCAGAGTTTTTCTTCTCCTAGACTGGATGTCATAACAAGATTAAAGAGCATAGTCTGCCCTACTATTTACCAATAACTGGAGGGAGAATAGTTGGATTCATAACTTTGCCAAGGGCATTAGCGCTTTGGAGGTGCCCGTGGTGTAATGGTTACCGTCCTAGGAAATGGACACGGCGACACGAGTTCAAAACCTGGCCGAGACTAATTGCATTTCACATAGCACTAATACCCTTTGGAAAGGTATGAATCCAATTATTCTCCCTCCAGCTATGGGTAAATAGTAGGGCAGACTGGGTTCTTCAGCTTTGGTGAGGCAACTAGTTTAGGAGAAGGAAAACTCTGAATTCAACCCTGTTAAACTTCGCGTAAAAATTGACCTTGTGTCATATCCTGCCCGAGCGGAGGGGTTTGTGAAAAACAAACAGCCTCGTCCAGGTTTGAACTCGGTTCATCGTGTCCATTTCGATCGACGATAACCATTATACCACGGGAACCTCCTATCTCACAGTCTAGTCTTGGTCGTCACCTTCACAACCGCGGCAAAAGCACCCAGAGCTGCCGAATTTCGCCTCACGTTGCCAAAATATTGCAAAACTTTTGACTCGTGTAAATTTCATGTTGTTGACACAATGTTCATTAAATTTCTCATATCTTTTGTTTTCTCTTTTCTTTTTGCCTTTATCTTCTCACTGGTTTCCTTCTCCCTTCTAATATTCGTTTTAAGTTTGACGAGCAGGACTAGTGGAAATTACACGAGATATTACAACGGAAAGCAAGAGCTTTTAAAGGAAAGATTTAGAAGTCATCAGAAGAGCTTATCTCTGATTGGCTGTTACAAAATTAAAAGTGATACTATGGATAGAGCCATTTGCAGCACAAGGCTGCATGAATTGGGCACCCAATGAGAATCGAACTCACTCGTGTAGGTTTGCTATTCTACCTTGCTAACCATTATACCACCCGATGTGCCCTTCATTTGTCTAGTGTGAGGCTTTTCTCTCACACATTTTACGTATCTTTTTATTCTTTTCCTTACCCTTTTTAATCTCCGTTGACCGTTCATATTTTCCTATAAATGATGTATAAACACGACTTAATTTAATAGGCTAAGAAAGGAATACGAACACTAATATTTTCAGTGATATGTAGGGATTACATCTCTTTGTTTTCCAAATCGAATGGCCACTAGATAGCGGGACCAAAGTTGCCCATAAAAAAACGCGTCAAAGACAAAACTCTCTCTTTCTCTTTCTTTTTCTCTCTCTCGTCATCAATAACCAGAACCACGCATGAATGTGTATGCTTCCCGACCGGGAGGGGGATCTTTCTCCCCCAACAAACCTCGTTTTGTATGGCGCATGATACCTTGTTTTGAAATAAGCCTTCACACAACTTCCGTTCTATTAAGGACTCTTATACAAAAAAAAAAAAAAAAAAAGAACAAAAAACAAAAACTCTCCAATACATGATCGGACTTTTCTCTATAATTTCTCGTTTTAGTATTTTATGTTATTTTGTCATTTCTGTATTCTGGCCCAGTCAGCTGGGGCTGTAGAATACACCGACTGCATTTCTGCAGACGAGTAAGCCCCTACCCACCAACGAGTGTCCTGTATATGACACTAAACAATCTGATGGTGAGGTTCCAGTAATGCTATAGCTTTGGGGGATGTGAAGTACCCTTCATTGCTATTGCTCCCAGGTACACTCTATCTCGGAGTGGTAGCACCTGAGAGAGTCCTATCTATGGGTCAAATAGAATTAAACTGTGTACTTATAGAAAACTGAACTGCTTGAAATAGAACTGTTTTATATTTAACTGTTTGTTGTTTAATTGAAGTGTTAGAGGTACATAGTGATACTTGGAACCATCTAATTTTGTTGACTAAAGTAAACAGTTTGAAATAGAACCGCTTTTGACATTCAAACTGCGTACTTACGCTAAACTGAATTGTTGGTAATAGAACTGTTTATATGTATAGAAATGGATTTGGCATTAAATAATCTATAATGCTTGATATGACATAAAACCAAACCAAACCAAACCAAACCAAACCAAACAATTTCTGTCTTCATTCAATTAAGTTTGCTCAGGCAATAAATATGAGGTTTAAACCATAATACATTTCGTCTGCTGCAAGTGTCTGAAATGTTTTCTTTTCACTCTCAAATAATTGTAGCGTGGATTTATAGTACTCAGATATGACAACTATATGAAGACAAACCTTTAAGTTATCAATACCAAAGCCAAATCAACCACAATTATTGCCTCTCATTTTTCTTTTACTCTATCCTTCCATAAAGAATTTTAAAGTATCGTAATGTTTACATATTTGAATATTTGGAAAAAAAACAAACAATTTTTTTACGTACAATAATTTGATTTGGTTTGCTGGTCTGGATTGGTTATATATTTGTATTTCAAAGGCTCAGAAAATTTTTTGTTTTATTCTCCGGTCTGACACTAAGTCTAACGTAAAGTTGGACGGGTTTCGATCCCAGCTTAAAGCGTCCTACGTGTCTAGCCACACTGAAGAGGTGTGATACAACGAAACAATCGGTCTGTGGATAACAATATATACGTTCCCCCATGGGGGTTGAGCACCCTAGCGAAGGAATTTTCGGCTGCTGCTCGCATAATGGAAAAGCTCTTCGAACGAATTGAGCACACTGGTATCCGGTAAGGTATAAAATGTAAACAAACGAACGCTGTTGCTGCTGTTGCTGCATAATACCTTATAATTCCCTAGCCGATGAGGTACGCTTGTTGGCCGAGCGGTCTGATACTAAGTCTAACGTAAAGTTGGGCGGGTTTCGATCCCAGCTTCAAGCGTTCTACATGTCTAGCCACACTGAAGAGTTGTGATACAACGAAACAGTCTGTCTGTGGATGACAATATATATATATATATATATATATATATCATTAGTTTAATAAATAATATGGTTCAGAAGTATGACTGAAAAACGAAAGCCAATTCAGAAACAATAATACAACGACAAATTTCCATTTTTAACCAAATTATTTTTAAGACAGAATAAACTATTAGCATGTAAATAAAAAATCAAATTTCATTAAAGGAGACCGAGTGACTTCAATATTTTTCTTCTTCAATAACAATTTTCAATTACATGCTATAGTAATAAAAAACATTTTTAGGGATTTAAAGTTTCCAGGCGTCCAGCGTGTGTTTCTATCTAGAATCCAAGTGACAATAAGTCTCCTCAGTTCTCCAGGATTTTTGCCGATCTCAGCAGTGCCGAGGTTTGGGCGATCTCATATCTTTTTCGGACTTCTAGTTCCGCTGTACTCTTTTATATGTTCTTGGGTATTGTTCCGTGTGCTCAGACTATGACTGGGTTAACTGACACCTTAACGCTTTTTCTTTTCTTTTCTTTTTTACTTTTTGGCAATGTCTAGACATTGTAACTCTTCCATCTGCTGGAATAGCGAAATCGACTTGGTGATATTCTTGTTTCTTTTTATCTATTATGACTCAGACTTGTCTTCTGATTGGGCTTAAGTGATTCATTTTTATTTCTAAGTTCCAGAGGATCTTGTGAGTCATACTTTCTAGGACAGATTCTGGTTTGTGCATGAGCTGTTTGTTTGTAAAGTCAAATTTTAGTCGCTTGTAGGATTCCCAGTGGATCATTTTTTCTTCTCAACCGTGTCTGCTCTTTTACTCTTTCTGGGTCAGTTTGCTTCATACGCTTTTGATATGGTTTTCTGTTCTCTCTTTCTCTCTCTCTCTCTCTCTCTATATATATATATATATAGTCTACTCTTAGGGTTCTCTAGCGTACTATCTATTCCAACTTTTACATGTTTTGTTTTTATAGTGTTATTTTGCGCTGCTATTAAAAGAGATTCCGTTTTGCTCTTAATGTTTCTTCTTAGCCATATTCAGTTGATCTCATGTGCAATTACCTCAGTTTGTCTCTTGACATATCTGTACAGTTGTTCAAATTTTTATTGTGTAGATTTTTTTCATTGTTTTTCTATTTGTCCTTAATTTCTATACAACATATTTACATCAAATTTTCGCCATGTGCAGAATGCTACCATGGTAAATTCATTAACAGAGTACAACCGGTTTTAAGTTAGTTTTCCTTCAACTAGGCCTTATGTTGTACCAAAGCTAAATGCTACTTAAAAATAAGAAGAATGAAAAAGAAAGTCTTTAGAATATAGAGATTTACGACGATTCTTCATCTCAAAAGCTAAGACAATATTCCGTTAGAATTGGTTTGGTTTGGTTTCTTTGTTTAATGGCATATCAACCTTCGTAGATTATTTAATGCCAAATCCATCCTTCTTAAAATGACCACTTTTTCTAATGTAGCCATTCAGTTGCCCAGTGTTGGTCTCTTGTACGAGTTTCTTCATATTACTAGGGTAAGTCAAAAGTTTTGCAATATTTTGGTAACGTGAGATAATTCAGCTCCTCCAAATACTTTTGCCAAATTCGTGAAAGTAACGAACCTCACAGGACTGAAATACCGATCTCACCTGATACTCTCCGAGTGTTACACACCGAATTTGCCACGGTCGCGAAGGTGATGAACCACACTGGTTTGTGAGATACAGATCTCGCCTGATACTCTCTGAGTGCTACACATCGACTTTGCTGCGGTCGTGAAGGTGTTGAGCCACACAGGACGATGAGAAGCCGATCTCGCCCGATACTCTCCGAGTAACACTCGCCAAATTTGCCCAATTCTTAAAGGTGATGAACCACACAGAACTGTAAGACACCTGATACTCTCCGATTGCTACTCACTAGATTTTTCGAGGTTGTGAAAGCGATGAACCACAAAGGACTATGAGATGCTGATCCCGCCGGATACTCTCCGAGTGCTACACGCCGGGTTTGCTGAGGTCGAGCAGGTAATGAACAACACTGGTCTGTGAGATACCAATCTCGCCTGATACTCTCGGATTGCTACATGCCTCTCTGGTTTACAGCACGACCTCAGAATGTACAGCTTTAGGCTTACCTGATATTGCCTGATGATCGAGGTTCTTTCAACTCGTGCAAAATCTCATGAACCATTGGGTTATTGTAATGTTATTGACTACACTTTCACCTTTTGCGTGACAAAAAATATTGGTTGCATTTTGATCCTGTTCGAACTAGTAAAAAATAAGTTCCCAAATTAGAATACGTGTCATGTTTATCAGTGCAGCTTTCAAATCTCACTCGGAGCCAGGCAACGCACAACGTGTCAACACACCAACTACCACGATACTACCAACTACAGCGAGTACCAACAATGGTATGAGTTATTTCGGTCACGTGATATACGTGCCGCAAACTAGTATGTAGCAAAATATGACAAAACCTTTGACTCACTCTCGTGATAGGAATTCCCTTTCGTCATCAAACAGAAAAACTAATTTATAAATTTCAACAGTTACACGATCTTACTCATGTCTAAATGGTCCATTCAGCTGGGGCTGCAGGATACACCGACTGCACCTCTGCATGATATGAGACTAAACAATCTGATGGTGCGGCTTCAGTAATGCTAGACCTTTGGGGAATGTGGAGTACCCCTTCATTGCCATGGTTCATATGTTCACTCTGGCCTAGAGTGGTAGCATCTGATAGTGTCCTATCAATAGGTGAAATAGAACAAAACTCTGTACTTACACTAAATTGAATTGTTTAAAATAGAACTGTTTTTACATTTAACTGCGCGCAAGCACAAAACTGTAAAGTAAGTAAAGTTGGCAACCGTAGTTGAGGGCGACCAGAATGCTCCCTTTTCAATAGCTACTACACTGAGGTGTAGGAAAGGGCACTACTCCTTTCCCTGGATTGCTCCACTTTACTCTTGATACGTACCTTATAATGCTGAGTGTTAAGCAAGGAGGTATCAAGAAACTAAACTTTTTGGAATAGAATTGTTTATATGTATAAAATGGATTTGGCATTAAATAACCTACAATGGTTGATATGCCATCATATTTAAAAGAAGAAAAAACAAAAACTGTCGCAGTCCGATTTTGCAGAGGCAGCAAAATACTGATGTGCCTTTTTGACGAAATTTTGCAATGAGGACAAAGCCGCAGACAATAGGCGAAAAATGTTGAATAATGAAAATAATAAATTTTGAAATAAAGAAAAATATTTCATTGGACTGTGAGTTTAAATAAATGTTGTTTTTTTTCTTTTCATTCCTCCTATCTACCATTATGAAAATTTGATTTCAACTTTTCTCTTTCAACCCGAAATGTAAATCAATTTTCTTATATTTCTTCGGTTCTCCATGTTCTCTCTATCCCCGTCTCTTTATCTGTCTCTATCTCTCTCTGTCCCCGTCTCTCTCTCTGTCTCTGTCTCCCTCTGTCTCTCTGTCTGTCTCTGGTATTCTTCTCTTTTTCTCTATCATTCTTTTCAGAATTTCGTCTTTTCATCTTGTCCTTTACATCGGCAAAAATATCATTCTTCTCAACTTATTTGATTCGATTAACAGCACTTTTTTATTATTACTTCATTATCATTTTATTACTTAGAGAGTTTTTCACCCCAGGTTTAATTGATGGTTTTTCACTAGAGTTTGAGTGATAGCAACTCTCTTCAAGTTTTCAGGACTCTTCTCAGTATTCTAGCTGATTTTAATGCAGTCGTCTGGATTGTCTCCACACGACCTTTTATTTCCAAGTCTTCCAGTCCATTTACTAATCCTTTAGGGATTGTTACAAGTGCAGAAACCACAACCGAGATCATGTTCACTTTCATGTTGCATATTTTTTAGTTCTCCAACAATGTCTAGTAATTTATCTCTTTTTTGGCTTTCTTTATTTTTACTTTATGGTACGCCAGGACGGCAAAGTGAACTATTCGGCAGGGTTTTTTTTTTTGTTGACTATCACTAGGTCTGGTCGTCTAGCAGAGATTAGGTGATCCATTCGTATCTCAAAATCCCAGAGAGGTTTGTGAATCTCATCCCACTGAACGGATTCTGGGTTGTGCCACTAGCACTTGTTCATGTTAATTTTTTTTTTTTTTTGCTCAGTTCTCATTGGATAACCTTTCCCACCTAGCCGTGTCTAATCAATACTCTTTTTTGCGCTAAATTACTGCATTTGTTTATTATATGATTGATCGTTTCGTCTTTATCACCACATAGTTTACATTTACTATTTCGTTGTTTCGTATCTATTTTTGCTTTAACATAGTTGGTTCTTATGGCGTTGTTTTGTGCTGCTATTAAAAGAGATTCAGTTTCTCCCTTAAGATTTCCCTTTCTTACCTAAGTTTTCTTGTGTGAGATTTCGCTACTTTGTCACTTGAAATGTCCATACAATTGCTTTTCTTCCTATTTTTGTCTTCTAGTTATTATTGTTCTGTTGATTCTTGTGTTGTTTGTTGTCGCTGTAATCAGTATTTCTTTGCTCTTTTTATGTAGTCTTCGAGTCGTCTTATCGATGTATCGACCCTATCTTCAATGCTTGCAAGTCCTCTTCCAGCTTCTTTTCTTGACACATATAGTCTGCCTATGTCATCTCTAAGTTAGCGCCTGTAGTCGAGGGTGACTCGAAGGCTCCCTTTTCGATAGCTACAACACCGAAGTGTAGGGGAGAGCGCTACTCCTTTCCCTGGATTGCTACACTTTACTCTTGATCCGTACCTTATAATGCTGAGTGTTAAGCAAGGAGGCATCAAGTACCATTTTTTAGAGTCTTTGGTATGACTCGACCTGGGATTGAACCCCGATCTCCCAGGCCATTGGCGAACACTCTAGCCATTATGCCATAGTGTTCGCCAATGGTCCGAGAGACCGGGGTTCAATCCCAGGTCGGGTCATACCAAAGACTTTTAAAATGGTACTTGATACCTCCTTGCTTAACACTCAGCATTATAAGGTACGTATCAAGAGTAAAGTGGAGCAATATAGGGAAAGGAGTAGCGCCCTACCCTACACACTAGTGTAGTATCTATTGAAAAGGGAACCCTCTGGTCGCCCTCGATCCACGGTCGCCAACTTTACTTACTTACTTTTTTATGTCATCTCTGTATTGTCATAAGTTTTCATGTTCTCTGGTCCATTTGTTGAAGTTCTTCTCTCGTCCACTTCAAGAATGGTCTCGAATATCTTACGAGGAGGACAGTCCAGGTTTTTATCCCTTTGATGAGATTTCTGTTATATCATTTGTTATTAAGTAGTTTTCTCGTTCTTCTGAGATAATTTTTTAAAATTTATTTTTTCATTTCCTCTTTGATGGTGTCCGCTTCCAATATTCCCTAGTACATGTAAATTTCCTTTTCTCCGAGCGTTTTGATTTTTTCTTGATTTAATAGTTCTATTCCTTCCATCCGCTTTTCATTATTAGCATCGCACATTTTTCTATGCCAAATTCCATCCCTATATCCTGACTATATATCCTTACGGCTTGTATTAGGGTTTCCGATTCTTTTTCATTCTTGGCAAACAGCTTGA
The DNA here is from genome assembly GCA_963585895.1 of Sepioteuthis lessoniana. NCBI lineage: Eukaryota > Metazoa > Mollusca > Cephalopoda > Myopsida > Loliginidae > Sepioteuthis > Sepioteuthis lessoniana. Next base: position 54,229,984 of record OY757929.1, on the reverse strand, counting down.
TGTCGTCCATGTACATTAGGTGGCTGTCGTGGATAGAAGTGAATTTTTTATAACCAGTATCCATATATACCACCATGACCTGGCGTTTTCCACTCTGAATCGCGGTGTATTTTCGCCCTAAATTCTTCTTCAAGTCCTTGTAACTCTTTTCCCATGTTGCTCATCCATTCGACTTTTCTGTTATGTTCTCTTCGTTCTTATATTTTGCTCCAAAATTGTTTTGCTTCCTTGTCATCTGATTGTTGGTATGTCTTCGTGCATTCTCCCCCTACATTTTGATAGGATTTTCTATCGTTGTTTTGGAATTTTCTTGTTTTGTCTATATTGTTTGATCCTGTCTCAATATCTTTTAAGTGTTCCTTCTTTTGCCAGTACCTTCTGATTTATTTCCTCGAATTGTATTGTTTGTTTTCATAGTTGTGTTGCTTTTCTCTTTTCGTCGCAACATTCCAGCATTTTACCTCTGTCTTTTGGTTTTTGCTTAGATTTGGTCTTTGCATAGATTTCTTAACTGTGTTTTCAGTCTAATTTCCCATCCAGTTTTTGCGTTTCTATTCGTGTTCTTTAAGGGAACAGCGATTTTAGTTAGTTTAATTCCGTGATGTTCGATGTGATATGTGTAAATAATTCGTCTATTTTTTCAGTTTATGCTTTGACAGTTTTCCAGTTTTGGTTTCTTAGAGATGGTAATGTAGTCTTCTTTTCAAATTTAATTCTCTTTATAATCCTTACATTCATTTTTTTCTTCTTGCGTTAGTCTTTGTTCGCTGTGGTTTGGACATGTGGTGTTTGATTACTATTACTTTGCGTTTTACTTCGGTTAGAGTGTTCTTGTTTTTCAGTGTTTAGTGTCTCAATTATTGTGTTATGGTCTTGTTGCCTTGATTCCCTATTTATTTGTTGGTGTATTTCTGATATTTCAAGATCAGAAAACCAATCTTTCTTTATTATCATCCTATCTTGTTCAGCGAGTCTTTGGCTTGTTGTTTTAAATCTTGCCCATTCTTTCCAGATCATTCTTTTTCTATACTCTTTCTGAGGAGGGTTGCTCGTAAAGCGTAAGTTTGTTGTCTTCCCTGGTTCATTTTATGTGTTGGTGACTTTGATTTGTGTGATTGCTTAGTTCGTCGTTCGTGTCCCAGAAAAAAATAACAGCCAACATTCGCAGGATGACAATTCTGCTGAAGTTCGAACACTTTCTTTCTTACTTTCCAGATCTGTATTCATTTTCCTCATACAGTATTTCTGATTTTGTATTCCTTTCTTTTTTCTTTCTTCTCTTTTTTTTCTTCGTTCATATTTTTTCTTTTTGTGTCTATTTTACTTTCTTCCGATTTTTAGCCTCTCTTTCGTTTTTTTCTTTTTTCTTCTTTATTTACTTTTCTATTACATTTTTTGTTTTTTTTTTCTTTTCCTTTCAACTTCTGTTTTCGCTTTCCTATTATAAGTAAGTAAAGTAGACGACCTTAGCAGAGAGTGACCCGAAGGCTTCCTTTTTGATAGCTACTACACCGAGGTGTAGGGGAACGCGCTACTCCTTTCCCTGGATTACTTCTCTTTACCCTTGATCCTTACCTTATAATGCTGAGTGTTAATCAAGGCGGAATCAAGTACCATTTATTGAGTCTTTGGTATGACCCAACCTGGGATTGAACCCCGGTCTCCTGGACTATCGGCGAACACTCTAATCATAAGGCCAATGTTCCCTTCATATTGTTGTATAGTCACAACCATGACCAACTATACAAACACATAATACATATACATCTACATATGCATGCAGAACACAACGATGCAATAAAGACGAGCGACACAGTTCTTAGCAAATATACCTCTCACTTTATTTGAAAGGGTTGTGTGTGAGAGTGAGTTAGACACCGAACAGAACTGCAACATATTGACCCCCACTCTATTGGCCATAACCGCGTTTCTTTCCCGTTCTTCTGGGCTGGTCAACCGGGGACCTGGGGGCCCACTCTGCTGGATGCTGGCTTTCCCTACCGCCACTTGTCTCCAACTGATCTGGTCTCCAAACTAACTGACTTCCTGTCTTCACCGAGTTATATAATAGTTCAACGCCCCTTTCTCCTTGTGGGCGTCACAATTGCACTCATTCAACCCAACCACGTCAAGGTTATAATTCTGATATTCCTCGACCGGATGCACCTGTTATTTACACAGGTGCATTTCCTATTTTGACAGCCCGGCCGGGTCGTAGCTCAATATACAACAATATCTTTTCATTTTTTTTTCTTCTTTTTTGTCCTTCGTTCTTATTTCTGCATATGCTTTCCTCTTTTATTATTTTAGTTTTTCTTTCTTTCTTTTTTTCTTTCTTTTCACTTCTGAATTCGTTTTTCTCTTATTGTCCATATATTTTGTTTTTGATTTTCTTTGTTTTTCCTATTTCGTTTATCGTTCGTTCTCTTTCTGCTTCTCCTTCTGGAGGTTTTTACTTTTTTTCTTTCTTTCTTTTCACTTCTGTATTCACTTCATGTTCACTCTCTTTCAGATTTTTCTTCCTTTGTCTATTTCTTTCTTTCTTTCTTTTTTATCTCACGTTGATTAATCCAAGTTTCCTAACATTTCTTTCTTCTTTCATCTCATTTTTTTTCACCTTTTCCCTCATTTAGATTTTGTTTTTCTTTCTTAATTGAATATTTACTTTTAAGAAAAAAAAAACCCTACTAATTACAACTTTTGTGATAGTCCTCAACACTACACTGTCTTCGGTTATTCGAGGAAACGTCCAGAAAAACAAGAATCCTCGTTCATTTTTAGAGGGATAAATACGACGTAATTACCACGCCATTTGCAAACAAGACGAAAAAAAAGCAACTTCTTTTTCTGTTTACTTGAAAGGAAATAAACCAGACCAACACGCATGCGCACTTTCACATCAAATCTAATATTGTCTAGATTTGTATTTTTAAGTTAAATTTAGGGAATCTCTTCTGATTCTGCAAGAAAAAAACCAAAACAAACAAAAAACAAACAGTTCATGTACGACAATTTTTACTTCGATGACCTCTCACAATGTCTTCCATTCTCTATCCCATATATATATATATCTGGGATAGATATATTGAGAGAGAGAGAGAGAGAGAGAGAGAGAGAGAGAGAGAGAGAGAGATGTAGAGTCATTTTAATAAATATGTATTTAAACGTGTTTTTGGAAGACAGTCGCCTTGTCAGCGGGTGTTGTATTCTCGCTTACTTCCCATTTTCTTTTGTTCGCCATTTTAAGAAAAACTAGTCAGACGCTTAGTCTCTAGTTGACCTGTGCTCTAGCTTTTCTTTTCTTTTTTTTTTATCTTCCTTCTGTTGGTCGTATTGCCCAACGTTTAAAGTGAATGGGATGATCCCATTTACAACAGACAGAGGAGTACAAATAAATAGATTCTTTCGATGTTTGTCTTTCTAACACCTCCTCTTTGAGGTATCTATTCATACGACTCCTGGCGCGGGTCAACCTATTGTAGTTTTACCTGCTTTCAACGCGACATATCGTCCCAAAATTTTTGGCCTTTTTGAAAAAAATTTTGACTCCTGGTTTTTAGTTCGGAATACCAAGAAAGTCAGAATTGTCCAACGAAATATCGAACGGAACCACTGGATTCTGGATTAGTTTGGTTTTATGACACATCACCCATTGTAGGTTATTAACGCCAAATCCATTTTTATGCATATAAACAATTCTATTTCAAACAATTCAATTTAGCATAAGTACGCAGTTTAGATGTCAAAACAATTCTATTTAAAAAAATTGAGTTTAGCATACAAAAACTGTTCCATGTTAAACAATTCAGTTTCGCATAAGTACGCAGTTTAGATATCAAAACAGTCCTATTTCAAACAATTCAGTTTAACATAAGTACGCAGTTTAAAAGTCAAAACAATTCTATTTCAAGCAATTCACTTTAGCTCGTGAGTGAATGCAATCAGGTTGAATGACAGACAAACACTGATCCTTCACTTAATCGATGTATCGTAAGCCAGGCAAGTCTACCAATTGAAACCGGAGCCCACCGATTCAACTGCTTTCTTTACCTAACACGCAACCCACACGCCCATTTTGTACGGCCTGGATCCTGGGATTCAAATATTGGAAGGCATGAGCGCCGAGACAGTAGACTGCATATCTTCATCATGGGTAACATGCTCATGTGAACTCGTGCTAACTTTTCAGCTTCACCGCCATAGTTTTTGGCGAGCACGGATTGTCCAGGTAGAAACACATGCTGTACACTGCCAGGTTGGCGGCTAAATTGTAACCGTTTTCCTGCGGCGAAAATGTGTGACATAAACGAGTAGGCAGGTTCATAAGTGCTTCGGCAGGGGCGGGGTCTACTGTCCGGCATATTCTGGTTTAAAGTTGCTCTATAACTTTTCAAGAATATGTGGATGACTTCCGGGGTAGTGCCCCGCCCTTTACTCGAGTTTTAAGAGTTCTCTTTTAAATGCGTTCACAAAATGCTCTACCCGTCCATTCGATTGTGGATGGAATGTCGGGGAATGGGTGCATTGAATGTTTCTTTTTTTTTCTATTTTTTTTTTTTTTTTTTGGCAGAAAGCTAAAAATTCTGCCGAGGTAAACGTACTCCAGTTAATCGAGTGTAAGATATCTGATCGACCAAATCTGCTAAAAACTTGCCGTAGTTTTATGATATAAATACCAGAAGTGGTGCGATTCACGGTGAATACTTTCAGCAATTTACTAAAGATATCAATTAGGCTGTATTAATGTTGACGTTGATAGGTCCGACAAAGTCAACGTGGAGTCATGCCCAAGGGGATACTGGACAGGCCATGAACAGTTAATTTTTCCGGTGGGGGTCTTCGCTGCTAGTTGACACATAAAACAAGTGTGTGCAAGTTTTTCCATTCATTTGTCCATCGGCCAGTAAACATAGGAGTCGGATATACTCATGTAGGCTAAATTTGTGGTAGCTCATTGATATCCGATGACGATCATTACTTCTTAAATACTAGAGTGAGTCAAAAGTTTTGCAATATTTTGATAACATAAGGCACAACTCGACTGCTCCAGATACTTTTGTTAAGGTCGTGAAGGTAACAAACCATACTGGACTGGTCAGATTTGCCTCTATGGCTTTGAGCACGGCCTCGGAATCCATGGATGTAGGTGTACATGATCTTATCTGATCGTCGAAATTCTGACAATTCTCGAACCATCTTTTATTGTATTATGATCTACTACGCCTTCATCTTTTACACAACAAATGCTTTTGGTTGCTTCCTCAACGTTATGACGCAGAGAGAATTCATCTAACAATTTAGCTTCAATGAAAAATGTATCATCTCATCCACTATCGAGTTCTTCTTATGACACTAAACTGCATCTGATCGTGAAGCTTAAGTCTTGGAGTTTTAAGGAATGTGGAGTAGTCCTTCAATGTCATTACTACCAGGTCCACTCGAACCTGCAGTGGCAGTACCTGTTAGCTTCCCATCGATGTGTCAAATAGAACTGTTTAATCATTTTCCTTACCTTAAACCATCTGTGTGTTAACAAATGATGATGTTGAATTGAAGTGTTTATGTTAAACAGCAATGATTGAAACCATTTAACTGTGTGCAAACAAATGATAATTACGAAATAGAATTATTCGTATTAGGTAGGAATACCTTAAATCATTTAAATGTGTGCAAACAATTGATTAGTATTGAAAAGAATTATTACTGTTAGAAATGCTTGAAACTATTAAACTGTTTCCAAGCTAATGAACCCTGCCCCTTTAAAAAAATGTTACCTACAAACTATTCGTTTACAAATCATATCTATTTGATATATGTATAAACAGGATTTGGCATTAAATAACGTATAAGGGTTGATACGCCATAAAAACACAACCAACCCACTACTAACTACCATCACTAACAAGCCCAGAATGCACCGCTGACGGCTTAGGTCACGTGTTATACGCACCACACGTACTCTTAAAATATTGCAAAACTTTTGACTCACCCTAGTATTTAGGCAAACTAGCTCGTATTACCAAAATATTGCAAAACTTTTCACTCACCCGAGTATTTAGGCAAACTAGCACCTATACTAAAATGTTACGAAACTTTTCACTCACCCTAGTATTTAGGCAAACTAGCTCGTATGACCAAAATATTGCAAAACTTTTCACTCACCCGAGTATTTAGGCAAACTAGCACCTACAACTAAGATGTTACGAAACTTTTCACTCAGCCTTGTAGTTGTTTGCTTAGTCTGGGCTCCTCGTCATTAACTCGTCGTCACTCACAAGTTTTTAAATGGGTCCAAAAGATGTAAATGCAAGAATTTGCAAACGACTAACCTTTTTTTGTAGCCATTTTTTCAGGAGAGAATTTTTTTTCTTCTTTTCTTACGGACCATTTAGCTGAGGAAGGCTGAAAATCCATTGAAACTTTGCGTTGAAACAATCAAGAACACGAAGCAGTTGATCAATTATTTGAACAAAATTTGGAATATTAATGAATCTTTCCAAAGATATAGGCAATAAGTAGATACTGTACTTCTTTCGAAATCTGGATTCGGGTATAAGGCCATAAGTAGGGCAAAAAGCCACAAGTCGAATATAAGACTACAAATTTGAAGCATCAGGTGGGGATCGATCTTATCGTATCAGTATTTTATGAAGCTCTGTGTTAAGGGGCTTAAGTGTCTTCTCAGTTTAGGTTGGCACAAGGCTATTGGCAAGAAGCGCTCAGTAAAGATCCAATTTATTAGTAAAAGGGATTAGCAGGCTTAAAATGGTCTAAAATGTGTTAGTTTACTTTTCATGATGAATTTATTATTTTTACGTTTTTTTTCTTTTTTGTTTTTTTTAAACCTTTTTATCTTTTTTTAAATCTATTCTTTATTTTTCTTTCTTTTCTTTACTGGATTTTTTCTTTTTCGTTCTTTTCTTTCGTTCTTATTTTCTTTTTTTCCTTCTCGTTTTTTTTCTTTTCTTTTTTTGTTATTACTTTATACTTTTTTCGTTAATTTATCCATTTTTTTGTCATTTTCGTTCTTTCTTTAATTCGTTTTTTTTTATCTTGCATGACTCGTGTCTCCTGATATTTTCTTTCTTTATTTCATTCTGTCTTTCTTTCTTTCTTCATAACAAGACCATCTCATTTTCACGCTTTTTTTTTTCTTTTTGCTTTTCCTTTATATTTGTTTTCATTTCACTTTTTCTTTCTTTTTTTTTTTGTTGAGTTTTTCCATTTTTGTTTTTCCTTGTTCCTTCCTTTTTATTTTTATTTTTTTTTGCTTGTTTGTTGTTAACTTGCATTTCTTTCTTTCTTTCTTTCTTTTTAAAAAGACGTTCTCTTTTATTTTTCTCTTTTCCCCCCATAGTTCTTCCCTATTACTCTTCCTTATTTTTCTAATCGATCTCTTTACTTCCTTAATGCCGATCATAAAAGCCAGATCAATGACCAATCAATAAATCTGTCAACTCCTTTTTATAGCGTCTCAATTCTAAAAGATTTGCAGCCGTCAAGTCATGAAGAAGTTTGACAAATAGATTTACATTCGGGCTCTCTCTCCGTTCTCATCTCACACATTTCCTTCCTCATTTTCTTCCTTTCTTCCTTCTTTTATTTTACGTTATTATATATATTGATTCTGCTCTTTATGTATTAAGTAGTTTAAATAAAGAACACGCAAAATGATATATTTACTAACATGAAGCTGAAATCTATAAAACACACACATCTTCAAGGCACACTGACTGTACAAATTTCTTTGATACACACACACACACACACACACATACTCTCTCTCTCTCTCTCTCTCTCATTCTCTCTCGCCATTTGTGCCTATCAGTCATTGCTCATTGTAAGTCCTCTAGACGGCATACAGTATTAATAGAGAGCTGATGAAAGTAAGTTTTTCCTGGTCGGCCAACATTGGTCTGTCAATGTGTTGTAGTCCGTGGGAGAGTGTCGCTTAGGAGTTCGTCCTTACTTTTCCAGCAATTTCCAGGTGTCTTGCGCATCTTATTTGAATGGTTTGTGAGATGGGAGGTAAGTGGCTGTACAACTGTTTTTTTTTGGATACTGCTTCCGGGATTTGTTTAAAACAGCACCCACCATCCTTGTGTAGTTACTATCTGGCCTTTTCTCCAAGCGTTTCATTAGATTTTGATTTAGTTTGGTTTAATGGCATCTCAACCATTGTAGGTTATTGAATGCCAAATCCGGTTTATTCATATATATTAGATATAATATATATAAATATAAGTCAACAATGTTAAATAGTTTCAAGTTCATTGACAATTCAATTAAACATCAGTCATTTATTTACACACAGCTGAATAGCTTGAAATAGAAATGTTTTTGACAATTAAACTGTGTACTCATGCAAAATTGAATTGTTTGAAATAGAATTGATTATTTATATAAAAATGGATTAAATAACCTACAAAGGTTGATATGCCATAAAACTCAAACAACCAACCTTTACACACAGTTCAATGATCAAACGGTTCTATTTCAAACAGTTCAGTTTAGCATAAGTCAAAATTAAATGGTTCCAAGTATTGCTATGTATCACTAACAATTCAATTAAACATCAATCATTTATTTACACAGGTTTAAATGATCGAACGGTTCTATTTTAAACTATTCAATTTAGCATAAGTCATTTGTTTGCAATCAGTTCAAATATCAAACAGTTCTATTTTACCTATAGATAGGACCCTAACAGGTGCTACCACTCCGGGTCAGAGTGAACCTAGAAGCGATGGTAATGAAGAGGTACTCTGCATTCCCCAAGCTCCAGCATTACGGGAAGCTCACCATCAGATTGTTTAGTGTCATATCAGGACACTCATTGGGGTGGGGTGTTACCCTTCTGTAGAGATGAAGGTATATTCAACAGCCCCCAGCCAATTGGGCTGCATTATGTTAGAGTCCAGGTGGTGCAGCCATATAGTAGTACTGACAAAGCAACAGCTTAAAAGAATTCCTGTTTTATTTTATAAGAGAGAATAGATTTCCACAGTCAATAACCTCCTAGTAGCAGTTCACACTTTACCTCTGCGTAGGATTTTAGTAGATAAGATGTTGTTTCGGAGATATGTGAAGTGGTCTATTAATTTCAGTGGATTGCAGTTTAGTGTCATACCGAGGACACTGCTAAATGACACTGTGGAATCAAATGTATCACTGATACTTGGCTCCCAAGGGACTAACAAAATTAGCGAGTTGGTTGGTTGGTTGGTTGGTTGGTTGTATTTTATAGCATATCAACCCCTGTGGGTTATTTAATACTAAGTCCTATTGTAAGCAAATTAGGGATTTTAATTATTTTATTGCCTTGTTGGCTGGGGATGTAGAATACACCGATTGCATCTCTGCAGAGGGGTAAGACCCCCACCACCAACGCGTCCTAGATATGACACTAAAGAATCTGATGGTGTGGTTACAGTAATGTTGGAGCGTTGGGGAATGCGGAGCACTCCTTCATTGCCATCGCTCCCTAGTCCACTCTAGCCCGGAGTGGTAGCACCTGATAGGGTCCTATCTATGAGTCAAATAAAACTAAACTCTGTGCTTATGCTAAACTGAATTGTTTGAAATAGAACTGTTTTTATATTGAAACTGTTTACTTATGCTAAACTGAATTGCTTGAAATAGAACTGTTTTTGACATTGAAATTGTGTACTTATGCTAAATGGAATTGTTTGAAATAGAACTGTCTTGACATTTTACTGTTGTAAACAAAAAGCTGTGCTTATACCAAACTGAATTGTTTTAAACAGAACTGTTTATATGTATAAAATGGATTTGGCATAAATAATCTTCAATTGTTGATGCACCATAATAGCAAACCAAACCAAACTTATTTGTTTTAGTTCATTATTTTATTTTTGTGATAAATTGTGTGCTAGCTAAAACCTTTGACTTCATATTTGGAGGTTTTCAAGCTGGAAAGGTCAAAAGTAGGTAAACCATAGTTGCGTGTACATGTCACACCGAATGTCAAAATAAAGAATTTGTTTTGAAATCAGCTGTAAGCGAAATATTAAAGATAAACATTTGGGTGGATGTCCATTGATATTAGCCATGACGTGTCACTAAAAGTTTTCGTAATTAGTGTGATTAAGAAATTAGTCAAGAGAATAAAGAGAATGAAATATATAAGAAGATTTCTTTGAGTCAGTCGTATATAGTTCCAGAGTCAGTTGTAGAGTCACAGTTGAGACAAGCAGGCCCGTTGGGTTAGGGCTTGGTCGGTGAAGAGGAAATGTCTTAGTCTGTGGTTGTCCGTTTCGTGGCTGTTACGGGTTAAAGTTTCTGTCTATCTAATTGGCAACAAATAATTCTAAGAATCTATTTCTCTCGTTGCGTGGCTGCTATGAAAAGGAATTAGGAGCAATAACTTTTCATATCATGAAATAGTGAAGTCGTTTTGTATTTGTGTCGTCTTGCGGTTTTTGATATGTTGCTGTGTTGGTGAAGCGATATTACTCTGTCCATACATATATATTAAATATAAATGAATTGCAAACGAATAGTTTGTAGTTAACATTATTTTAAACCAGCCAGAGCTCATTTGTTTGCACACAGTTTAATGGCTTCAAGCATTATTATCCAACATTAGCAGTTTATTTTATTTTCACACAATTAAAAGGTTCCTAGAATTGCTATAAAATACAATTAATTCAATTTAGCATCAATAATTTATTTGTTAAACTACAGTTAAATGGGTACAAGTGAGTAAATTATTAAATATTTCTATTTGATCCCAAAATAGGACCCAAACTCCGGGTTAGAATAGACCAGGGAGTAATGGCAGTGAAAGGGTGCTTCACATTCCCAAAACTTCCCGAACTGGAGCCTCACGATCAGATAGTTTAGTGTCCTATATAAGACAATCACTAGGGGTGGAGGTCTTACCCCTCAGCAGTAATGTAGTCGGTGTATTTTATATCCTCGAACAACTGGCCTACAAAATTAGTGAATCGTAACCTCAATTGAATAATTGATTATTCATAATCATACACGATACCAGAGAAAATGAACAGACCTTTCAGATGAGAGTAAACCTTCACATAAACTATTCTAGTAACTGTCTTTTAAAGTAGCATCGTGTCGAAGACATTACTGAAACCATTAATTGTGCTTGGCTTTGCCTGACAGATTGAATATACTTTTAAATTTGTTACGTATACTTTCATTGGCAGTTCTTGATGGTTGTTCAGTAGTTTTGAATATATAGCAACACTTAGGAAACGATATCATGGAGCCCAATCAGCTGTTGAATACACCGATTTCATATCAATGAAATCCTGGATAGTGAGGCTCCAGTCCTGAAGTTTGGGAAATTAACATCATTCTCAGACCATCTCTGACCCGGTGTGCTAGTTTGGTTTGGTTTCATTTAGTTTTATAGTCAATCAACCTTTGTAGGCTACTAACACCAAATTTATGCTTATACATATAAGTAAGTTGGAGACCGTAGTCAAGGGCGGCCAGAAGGCTCCCTTTTAGATAGCTACTACACCGATGTGTAGGGGAGGGCGCTACTCCTTTCCTTGGATTGCTCCAATTTACCCTTGATAATTTATATTGCTGAGTGTTAAGCGAGGAGATATCAAGTACCATTTTTAAGATTTTGGTTTGACGTGACCTGGGGTTGAACCCAGGTCCCTTGGACTATTGGCGAACTCTCAATCCACTAAGCCAATAAGCCGATTTCTTATATATATAAACAGTTCTATTTCAAATTATTCAGTTTTGCGTAAGTACAAATGTTCAATGTCAAAAACAGTCCTATTTTAAACTATTTAGTGTAGCAGTTTAAATATCAAGACAGTTCTATTTCATACAATTCAATTTTGCATAAGTACACAGTTTCAATGTAAAAAAACAGTTCTAATGCAAACAATTCAGTTTAACGTAAATACATAGTTTAGTTTTATTTGACCCATAGATATGACCTTATCAGATACTTCCACCCCGGGCCAGAGTGGACCTGGGAGCGATTGCAATGAAGGAGTACTCCGGGTTCTCCAAAGCTCACCATCAGATTGTCTAGTGTAATATACAGGACACTCGTTTGTGGGTACCCCTCTGCAGAGAAGCAGTCGGTGTATACTACAGCCTCAGTCGACTGGACAATACAAAGTTTAAATGTCAAAACAGTCCAATTTCAAGCAATTCAATTTAACATACGTGGTGCCTTCAATATGTTTACAGGCCTTTTTATACAGGCATTAAATTGTCGTAGACTCTTGAAAATTAACTATGTTATTTCTATATATCTTATGAGGTGACTGACCAATTTTTATGATTTCAGGTTCAAATGAACATCTACAGCAGGAACTGGAATGCACCCTACTAAAGCCTAATTGTCACAGCTGGTGAATTTCAAAAATGCAATCTGGACGTTAGGACACTTTAGAAGAACGATATGCAATAAAATTCTGTTTTAAACTTGGAAAAAATGCCTCAGAAACGTATGGAATGCTTCAGAATGCTTTTGGAGCATCTTGCATGAATCGAACATCGGTTTTTGAGTGGCATAAGAGATTCAAGGAAGACAAGGAGTCTGTGAGGGATGATGAGAGGTGTTGGAGGAGCAAGGAAGTCAATATACCAAAGTTGATTGGCCAAAGGGTTAGGGTTAGGGTTACTATGTTGAGGTTTTAAGGGAGTTCAGGAAGATATTCCATCGGAAGAGGCCAGCACTCTTCAAATCGGGTCAGTGGCATTTCCACCAGGACAATGCACCAGTCGATAACTCCATCCTTGTCACAGACTATTTGACCAATATGGGCATCAAGACAGTTCTTCAGCCTCCATATCATCGAGACCTTGCTCCCTGTGACTTTTGGTTATTCCCTAAGCTCAGAGGCTGTCGTTATGAGACAATTGAGGAGATAAAAGAGGCTGTGACGAGGTCATTGACACGCTCACACAAGAGGACTTCTATGGGGCCTTCAAGAAGTTTATGGAACGGTACAACAAGTGCATTACAGCCGGAGGAGATTAGGGGACTAGAGTTTGATGTATGTACTATCAATAAAAGTACCCATACGAAAAAAGTCTGGAAACTTATTTAATGATCCTCGTAAGTACACAGTTTAGTTCTATTTGTCCCATAGATAGAGCTCTTTCAAATGCTACCTCTCCAGGCCAGAGTGGTACTATTTACCAACCCCTCCGCTCGGGCAGGATATGACACAAGGTCAATTTTTAAGCGGAGTTTAACAGGTTTTAATTCAGAGTTTTCCTTCTCCTAGACTAGTTGCCTAACCAAGGCTGAAGAACCTAGTCTGTCCTACTATTTTACCCATAGCTGGAGGGAGAACAATTGGATTCATACCTTTCCCAAGGGTATTAGTGCTATGTGAAATGCAATCAGTCTCGTCCAGGATTTGAACTCGAGTCGCCGTGTTCATTTCCTACGACGATAACGACTACACCACGGGCACCTCCAGGCCAGAGTGGTACCTCTCCAGGCCAGAGTGCTACCTGTCTAGGCCAGAGTGATGACAATGAAGGAATATTTCGCATTCCCCAAAGCTTCAGCATTACTGGAACCTCACCATCAAATTGGTTTGTGTCATAAACAGGTCACTCGTTGGTGGGAGGGGGCTTACCCTTCTGCAGAGAAGCAGTCGGTGTATTCAACAGCCCCGGTAAGGTAGTACCTGTTAGGGTCTCATCTATGGGTCAGATAAAAATATTTAATCTTTTTTTTTTATACTGAAAGCCATTTAAGAATTATGAGTGTTAAATAGAAATACTTGAAACCATTTAATTGTGTGACACCAAATGAGCTCTGGCTTGTTTAAAAATGTTACCTCCAAACTATTCCTTTGCATATATTCAGTACGTACAAGAATAAAAAGGACCTGACATCAAATAACATACAAGGGTTGATATGCTATAAAACACAACCAACTCGCCCTCAGCACTAATTTATCAATGGCTCAATGACATATCATATATTAAAAAGATTCTTATGACAAAATTAATAACTTCAGCGTGGTAGTACTTGTCAGGGTACCAACTATAGGTCAAATAGAAATTTTTAACTATCTAACTGTATGCAAAAAAAACAAAAAAAAACGACTGATGTTAGATTAAATTTGGTTTGGTTTCATGATATATCAACCTTTTAATGCCAAATCATTTTCATACATATTTTGTACTTATTATTGTGTTAGTCACTTACCTAGGAAGCAGCGTCAGATCAACCGAAAAAGACATCGACACGAGGTTAACGAAAGCATGGACAGCTATCAATAAGCTATCGATTATATGGAAATCAGACCTAACCGATAAAATGAAACGCAGCTTCTTCCAGGCAGCGGTCGCATCGATACTGCTATATGGATGCACTACATGGACTCTAACAAAACGGCTGGAGAAGAAGCTAGACGGCAATTACACAAGAATGCTGCAAGCAATCTTGAACAAGTCCTGGCGGCAACACCCCACAAGACACCAACTGTACGGCCACCTGCCTCCTATCACGAAAACTATTCAATTTAGACGAGCCAGACATGCAAGACACTGCTGGAGAAGCAGAGACGAACTCATAAGTGATGAAATCTTATGGACCCCCACACATGGCCGTGCAAAAGCAGGACGACCAGCACGAACATACATTCAGCAACTATGTGAGGATACGGGATGCTGTCCAGAAGACCTGCCTGAGGCGATGAACGATAGGGAAAAGTGGCGAGAGAGGGTCAGGGATATCCGTACTACCAGTAGGACATGATGATAATGATGATGATTGTGTTAGGATAGCGTTTATTCTAAGGCTAACAACAACAAATAAATGAATTAATACTTCGTTTAATTCTAACAATTTATTAATCAACACGTGAAACAATTAATAACTATATATAGTCCTCCCTGTGTATAAAGTTGAGTTTAAGGGACTTACCGGCGCGCTGAAGAAGATATCTGGTATCTTAGGTTTGTCTTTCTGAGAACTTTTAACATCCCTGCCTCACGGAACGTCTGGTGGAATCTGTCTGACTGGATTTTGGATTTTTGTACCAAGACTTCTGGGCTCATCACAAAGAGCCTCTCCCTCACTCGCTCCATACACAGGAATTACCATTTTACGAACCCAACAATATTTCATATTCATACATATCTTATACATAACAATTAAATGATTTTTTGATAACATTTTTGAACGACCTGAGCTAATTTTTTCACAGAGTGAAATGGTTTCACTTATTTTACCTCTCATACGAATAATTCTATTTGCTATTAATCATTTGTTTACACACAGATAAATGTTGTTTTTTTTTAGTTTTGCTATGTATCACTAGTAATTCAATTAAACACCAGTCATTTGTTTACTCACAATTAAATGATTAAATAGTTCTTTTACAAGTAATTCAGTTTAGCATAAGTCATTTGTTTGCACTCCGTTTAAATGTCGAAGTACACAGTTTGAATGTCACACAGTCCTATTTGACCCATAGATAAGACCCTACCAGATGCTACCACTCCCCGTCAGAGTGAACCTGGTAGATGACAATGAAGGGGTACTCTGCATCCCCTCATTACCATTAGATTGTGTAGCGTCATAAACAGGACACTCGTTGGAAGAGTTTTACCCCTTTTCAGAGATGTTGACGGTGTATTCTGCAGCCGATTGTGCCATTAAATTGAATAGTTAGCAATACTTAATTTTATTATACCCAAACAAATGATTATTATGAAATAGAATAATTAGTTTTGGTTCATTTGTTTAATGGCATATCAACATTTGTGGGTTATTTAATACCAAAGCCATTCTCCAAAAAAAGAACAGTAGTAGTATTATTTAACGCATTGCTAGGAGGATAAGAGGGGTTCAATAAATTTCCTGGCGGTATTTGTCCGAAAGGGAACGTAATAGCGTTACTAAAGCTCGAACTCGCTTACTACGAGTCCGCAGTCTACCGCTTTAACTATTACACCATGAGGACACCCTCAGAATAATTAGTGTTTGACAGGAATACTTTAAACCATTAGCTGTGTACAAACAAATGAGCTCTGGCTTGTTTAAAATGTTACCAACAAACTATTCGGCAACATTTTTTAAAATTTTCATCATACAACGTGTGAAAGCACGTGCGATACCATGTCCTCATCAGCCGCCATCCAGGGGTGATAACACAGTTTCGGTAGCTTAAGGCGGTACTGCCACTCCTGGCTCTACCGAGCAGCTTTTGCCACCGGATAGAGTATTTAAAAGAAATATATATCTATGTATACACAAGATCAACTAAAAGCGGACAGACATTACATTGGACGTTCGTTCATCTTCATTTTGGTGCAGTTTGTGATTTAAAAAAGCGTTTACTTACGGCCGTTAGATGTCATAGCAACCGTTTCTTGATTTTGCGTAATTACACGAGATAGGTGGCTCCGCGTGTTTAACATTCGTGTTGAAATACTTTCTATAACCGTTATCTATTCGGTTTGTTTTCTTTCATTTATGCGTTACTACCCAAAAGCACTCGAGACAAACGTTATATATAATTCCGCTAAAAGATTTTATTTGTTGATCAATGGGCCCTCAAGATGGGTGGTGAGTAAAAAGAAAGCTCCTGGTCTAAGTTTGTCCAGGTAGCTATCTGATTACCCTTGGGTCACTAAATTCTTGGCTTGCAAAAAAATGTCTCCAGGATGCTGAGGGGGTAAACCTGATTCATAGGTCCATCATTCGATTTACATTCTCCGGCAGGAGAATTACGTTCTTCGAACCAGCGCGCCTCGTGGATTCGTGATCCTCGCAAGCTGTTGAATTTTCTGCCGCAATCACACGTTGTAGCCGGGTACATATCCAGATCGTTACCGTATGAGCAAGTAAGATGGGTGATATATTCTCCCTCCCCGCTACAGACACCCTGAGGGCATTTTTCTTTCATTGTATTATCCATATTTGTTAAAATTCCTGTCTTTCCAGGATGTCACTCCAACTTTCTGAAGAGTCACTTTGTCTTTCCAAAGAGTCATCTTGCTTTCCAGAGAGTCTTAGTGTTCAAATTTTCATCATACAACGTGTGAAAGCACGTGCGATACTCTAGCTTCATCAGCCGCCAACCAGGGTGATAACATAGTTTCGGTAGCTCAAGGCAGTACTGCTACCCCTGGCGCTACCAAGCAGCTTTTGCCACCGGACAGGGTAATAAGAGAATCGTATATATATATATATATATATATATATATATATATATACGCCGGATCAATTAAATGCAGAGACTACATTGGACGTTAATCTTCATTTTCTGGGTGCTGTTTGTGATTTAAAAAAAACCCGTTTACTTTACAAATAATATATATATATATATATATATATATATATATGTGTGTGTGTGTGTGTGTGTGTGTGTGTGTACACAGGATTTAGTATTAAATGACCAACAAGAGTTGATATGCCATAAAATACAACCAACCAACCAACCAACCAACTTGATAATGCTGTATCTCATTCTTACCAAACCTCGTAATAGAGTCGATCAATCTTTTACATTTTTTTTTCAGAATAGCCGAAGCAATAAATCCATCCGCCTGAGTTGCTGAAGTAAAGGGACTACTTTTTCTTTTTCATGGATACCATATCTTTATTGCAGCATTGAGTTGAGATGTTTGCTATTTCCTTAATTTCCATTCCGTTTTTCTTCAACAGAGCTTCATTCACTTCTCAGACCGTCCGTGGTTTTAAAGCTGACTCCAAAACTTGTTATATAGGTGCATTACAAGGCACAACCTAAAAATGTTGCTGGCTGGTTGGGTTTTATGGGGGTACAAGTTGATGTGGATAGATATGAATGCATAGAAACAACATCCATAGATCCCATCATAGATTGGTGCCTTTCAATTTGCAATTTTCTTGAGTGTTATTCTTTGAGAATCAATAGTTATGGATGGTTGGGTTTTATGGCATATCAACCCTTGTTTATTTCAAGCCAAATCCTCTTTATATATATATATATATATATATATATAAGACATTGTTTAACCCAGTAAACCCGGAACTGGGAATAATTACTGGCAGGACATTTTAAATATTCAAATATAGAATATCAAATTTAAGTGCTCCCGATCAAGAGCTCAATGCAAATAAAATCCACAGAGAAAATTAATGCGACCGATTGTTGGATTTTAAAATATATATATATATATATATATGGATAAAATTATGTTACCAACAAACTATTTATAGAAATTAAAATATTTTTTCCAAGCAGCAGTCATGCCAATACTACTATGTGGATGCAGCACATGGACGTTGACTAAGCATATAGAGAAAACGTTTGACGGCAGTTGCACAAGAATACGGTGAGCTGTATTGAACAAATCCAGCAGCTGTACGGCCACCTACCACTCATCTCGAAACCCATCCAGGTTAGACAAAGAAGACATGCAGGACACTTCTGGAGATGTAAGGACGAACTCATAAGTGATGTACACCTGTGGAACCCTTCACGCGGAGGGGGAAGGATTAAGTGACCAGCTAGAACCTATATACAACAGCTGATACATATTTACCTACCCCTCCACTCGGGCAGGATATGACACAAGGTCAATTTTTAAGCGGAGTTTAACAGGTTTTGAATTCAGAGTTTTCCTTCTCCTAGACTAGTTGCCTCACTAAGGCTGAAGAACCTAGTATGCCCTACCATTTACCCATAGCTGGAGGGAGAATAATTGGATTCATACCTTTCGCAAGGGTATTAGTACTATGTGAAATGCAATCAGTCTCGTACAGGATTTGAACTCGTGTCACCGTGTCCATTTCCTAGGACGATAACCATTACACCATGGGCAGCTCCTGATACAAGATGTTGCATGGAAGACCTGCTGGGAGCGATGTACGATAGAGTCGGGTGGCGAGAGGGGTCTGGGAAATCCATGCTAGCGGCTCGACATGATAATATATATATATATATATACTTTAATCCAAGAGGCGACATCTCCACACTAAAGAGTGGTCCTTTGAAACTCGTGGACAAGTTCACCTACCCAGGAAGCAGTGTCTCATCAACCGAGAGTGACATCAACATACGACTAACAAACGCACGGACAGCTAGCGATAGGCTATCAGTCATATGGAAATCAGACCTGACCGAGAAAATAAACGTAGTTTTTTTTCCAACCAGCGACCGTGTCGATAATGTTATATGGATTCACTACATGGACGCTAATTAAACGAATGGAGAAAAAGCTTGACGGCAATTGCACAAGAATGCGAGCAATACTGAACAATCCTGGAGGCAACATCCCACAAAACAGCACCTATACGGCCACCTACCACCCATTATGAAAACTATCCAAGTTAGACGAACCAGACATGTGGGACACTGCTGGAGTGGTAAGGACGAACTCATAAGCGACCAACTCCTTGTGGCCTTCTTCTCATGGACGAGAAAAAGCAAGACGACCAGCTAGAACCTATATACAAAAGCTCTGGGCCGATACAGGATATAGCCTTGAAGACTTCCCGGGAGCAATGGACGATAGAGACAGGTGATGAGAGAGGGTCAGGGAGATCCGTGCTGGTTGCGTGACATGATGATGATGAAGTATATCTGCAAATGAATAGTTTGTAGGTTACTTTATTTTTTAAACAAGCGTGAGCTCATTTGTTTGCACATTTAAATGATTTCGAGTATTGCTATTTATTGTTATCAAACAGTTAAATAGTTTCAAGTATTATTATCTAACACCAATAATTCTATCTAATTTTAATTACATGCTTGCATGCAGTCAAGTGGTTTCAAGTATGAGTAATTATTAAAGAGTTCAATGTAACCCATAGATGAAAGGGAAAATTTTTGAATTCATACCTGTTTGACACAGGGGATACAGTCACCGTATCCTAAACCACCACCACCAGCAGGGCTAATTTGAATTCAGGCTCTTCCTTCTCCTTGATTGATTGTCACACCAAGGCTGTGATGTTCAGTCTGCCCTACTGCTTACTCATCGCTCGGAAAGGAAGGGTAGGTCCATGCTTTTCTCGAGGGGTTTCAAACCAGATTTCAACTCAGGTTACCGATTTCATTTCCTTAGATGATAACCGTAACGCTACACACCTCTCATTTTCCCCATATCCGTTTTTGCCGCTAAAGATTGTGTCTCCTGTCAAAATCAAGTGAATCGCGGAAACCATTTTATGAATGTAGTGAGATCCATTTTCATTGGCCTTGTGACATACTAGGTAAAGATTTTACATATCAAAAATATGGATATGAGCATGAAAACTAATCTGTAGATTCATACTCATCTTAATAAATGTCCAGTCGGCTGGGGCTGTAGAATACACCGACTGCTTCTCTGCAGAGGGGTAAGACCCCCACTACAAGGAGTGTCCTGGATATGACACTAAACAATCTGATGGTGAGGTTCCAGCGATGCTGGAGCTTTGGGGAATGTGGAGTACCCCTTCATTGCTATCTCTCCCAGGTCCACTCTGGCCCGGAGTGGTAGCACCTGATAAGTGTCCTATCTATGGGTTAAATAGAACAAAACCGTGCTTCTTTCACTATACTGATTTTTGCATTTAAACTGCTTATTTATACTAAACTGAATTGTTTAAAATAGAACTAATTTGACATTGGAACTGCGTACTAGTGCTGAACTGAATTGCTCGAAATAGAACTGTTTTTGACATATAAACTGTGTACTTATGCTGAACTGAATTATCTGAAATAAAACTGTCTGACATTTAAATCTGTGTATTGCCCAGTCAGCTGGGGCTGTAGAATACACTGACTGCACCTCTGCAGAGGGGTAAGACCCCCACCCAACGAGTGTCCTGGATGTGACACTAAACAATCTGATGGTGAGGTTCCAGCAGTGCTGGAGCTTTGGGGAATGCGGAGAACCCCTTCATTGCCATCGCTCCCAGGTCCACTCTGGCCTGGAGTGGTAGCACCTGATAGGGCCCTATCAATGGGTTAAATAGAACTAACAGCATACTTATGCTAAAATTAATTGAGTAAACTGAATAGCTTGAAATAGAAACGTTTTTGATAATTAACCCGTACTTACACTTAAACCGCGTGCTTATGCTTAACTGAACTATTTCAAATAGAACTGTTTTTCGACATTAAAACTGTATTTACACTTAACTGAATTATTACATATAACTGCTTGAATAGTTTGAAATGGAAATGTTTTTGACAATTAAACTGTGTACTTATGCTAAACTGAATTGTTTTCAATAGAACAGATTATTTACATAAAAATGGATTTGGCGTTAAATAACCTACAAAGGTTGATATGCCATAAAACCCAACAAACTAAACCAATCATCTTAATAAATGTATTTAAAATATTTATCTGTTGAGGTATCGTGCAAGATGTTCCCCCCCTCTCTCTCTCTCTATCTCTCTCTCTCTATCTATCTATCTATCTATCTATCTTAGTCTGTTCATCTCTCTTTCTTTTTTTCCTCTCGCTCTATCTCAGTTTGTTCATCTCTCTCTCTCTCTCTCTCTCTACCACTCCTTTTCCTTCTCTCTCTCTATATGTTTCAGTCTCAGTCTGTTCATCTCTCTCTCTCTCTCTCTCTCTATATATATATATATATATATATATATATATATATATATCAGTTTGTTCTCCTCTCTCTCTTTCCATTGATATATATGCATATCTTCCTCAGTATCTATCTATCTATCTTAGTTCATCTTTCTTTCTCTTTTTTTTCTCTTGTTCTACCTATTTGTCAGTCCATCTCTCTCTCTCTCTCTCTCTCTCTCTCTCTCTCTCTCTATATATATATATATATATATATATATATATATATATATATATATATATATATATATCTTTTAATCTGTGTGTTCATCTCTCTCTCCCTCTCTCTCTATATATATTCAGTCTGTTTCTATCTATCTATCTATCTTAGGTTTGCTTTCTTTCTTTGATAGGATATCAATCTTCTAGGGTCATTTAATATCAAAGTCATCCTCGTAAAAGAACAATAGTGATACTTTTTAACTCATAACAGGGGAGAAAAGTGTCTTCATAACTTTCCCAAGAGTATTAGAAGAAAGTCAACATAATAGATCTATCTATCTAGAGAAAATATGTATATTGAATTTTTATCATTAAGGGTTTTCGGACTATTGTCTTCATCTTTCCACAACGTTTCGGAATCAGAACAGACGACCCCCGTGGATTCAAAAAGAACGTAGTTCGAAGTTCCGTGAAGGTTCTCGAGTTCGACAAACACCTGAAGAAGGCCGGAGGACATATCGGCCGAAACGTTGTGGAAATAACAATAAAGATGAAGATGATAGTCCGGAAACCCTTAATGATAAAAATCAACAAGCTTCGTCTCAGAAATTTAGACCACCAATGTATATTGAAATATTTAAATGGAAATTACCTAAATACAAAAACAGAAATGATACCTGCGCGTAGACATTGAAATAAATTCTTTGCATAATTTAACTGGATATATTAATAAAATTAAATATATTCAACTACGATTATTTAGGTGATTGTGAACTTTGATTTGTCAGTTAAAGGATTTTATTCCACTGCACTATTGTACAGTCTTTGTGCGTGTTGGCCCCATGGAACCTTTGCTTCATAAACAGTGGTTTCTTGACAGCAATTCTGCCATATAGGCCAGTTTCAGAGAGTCTTCTGATCACAGTGGATGTCGACACATTTTTTCACGACATTGGTTCAATTGTGCAGTGATATTTGAAGCAGTCAGCCTTTTGTCACGCAAACTGGTGACTCTGATGAAATTGTCCACTGCATAGGTAAAACAAGTAAAATCAAGCAAGCAGTAAATAGAGTCTAATGGGAGTTCAAGTGGTGGCATAATGTCACTTTCGGAAAACGTTTTATTCATGCTCAGTATTAAACGAGAAAAATGCCTTCAAATCAAAATTTAAAAAGATATCTGGTTATACTTAGATTAAACTTACTGAGGAAGACTAGTATTTCGTAGAAGAAATAAAAAAAAACAACAATATAGTGCTTAACTTGTTTCATTAAAAATAACATTTTTAGGATGGGAAATAAAAATTTTTGAGGGTGGCTAAATATTTTGACTGGTAGTGTATATATATTGATTTACATCTTTCTTCTCTCATACATACACATCCCCCCCACACATATACATAGAGGCGCTCAAGCACACCCACAAACGGAAATATTCTGGGACTTCCAGCCTCATTTGATGTTTTTTTTTTAATTTTTACCCTTACTTTCATTTCTCCCAGCTTGTGATTTTCGTCTTTTTATATTCATCCTCTTCTCATCCAGTGCAAGTGTGAACAGACCTCAAAACCATTCTCCAAGATCAGAAAGAAAAGCAAAAAAAAAAAAAAAAATAAGAAAAGTTTGGGTGCGTCAAGACTGACGACATCTTATCTTATTCCAATTACCCGGCCACGAAAAATACAGTATTTGCAAATCCGAAAATATTAACCAAGTTGACAAGCAACGAACAACGTTGCTAGGCAACAAGCCACTCTGTTCTTGGACTTTTAACCTCTTGTCTTATTTATTTTTTCATCAATTTCTCATTTTTTATCCCTTTTCTTTCTTTCTTTCTTTCTTTCTTTCTTTCTTTCTTTCTTTCTCAATTTTTGCATTGTTTATTTCCATTTTTACATACATATAAACTATTTTGAACTTATTCTGTTCATACTACTCTTTTTTCTTTTTTTTCCCTTTCCCATGCTATGTATCCCAGTCAGTCTCTCTCTCTCTCTCTCTCTCTCTCCACCCCCCATATATATACATATATATATATATATATATATATATATATATAAAGGTAGCATGTTCCCTTTTAAACATGTTTGATTATATAGGACAGACACTTCGTTTCTGCCTATTTTATCTTTGATCCGTTCAAGTTTTCGTATGAGTCACTTGACATTTCGACGGAATGAATTCAAAAAGGCACCATATTTGATAGATATAAGTATATGTGTGTCTGTGTGTCACATCTATCTATCTATCTATCTATCTATCTATCTTCGGATTTCCAATCTTTTTCCTCAAAATTGATGTTTCCTATTTTTCATTTTTCCCTGGCTCTTTCACTTATTTCCTTCCTTCCTTCCTTCCTTCCTTCTTTGTTTTTGCTTTTCGTCGATTTTGCGATGAGAGCCCACTTCACGTAACTAATTTTCCACTAAAACCCAGGCATTTGCAAAGTGATCGCTATCGATTTCTCCTCTCGATCTACCAATAAAAATTCTGAATGGCTTGTATTGAAGATGTTATTTGAATATAAATAATCCAGACGGTCGTTCGGCCTTGTTCGCTGCTTGTCCGCCATTTTGTTTTTATTGTACAGCCATATTTTATATAAACGGGTAGCCAGGAAGATTTTTAAGAAATTATTTTATTGATTTCGTGGTACAAGCAAGCAAGATTTAAACAGGGTTTCTTTTTTCTATTTTTGAATTACTTTAAGTAGACATTTGTTGAGAAGTGAGGAAAATTAATATCAAAACGAGTAAAAATTTTCAGCAGAAAATAACAGAAAAAATGGATAAGAAAAAAGATAGAATAAGAAGAAAGGTTAAAACTGAAGCAAAAAATAAAGAAAAAGAGAGGAAAAAATTTGAAAATTATGGGAGAAGAAAAAGGAAGAGGAGGAGTAGAAGTAGAAAAAGGAAAAAGCGGTTTAACATATCTATTGTAAAAGAAAAAAAGAAAGAAAGAAAATTGAAAAAAAAGATGACAATAGCGTAAAGGGAGGGTTGAAAAAGAAAGACGACAAAAAATGATGAGAAGGATGTTTCAAAGTGTCAGTGGCTAAAAATGTTTTGATTTACTTTAATGACATATCAACCTTCGTGGGTTGTTTAAAATCAAAGCTACCCTCGTAGAAAAGTAGTAGAGGTACTGTTTAACCCATAGCTGGTGGGAGTTAGGGGTCCATACTTTTTCCAAGGGCATTAATCGGAAAGTGAACGTAATAGCGCCATTGTTGTTTGAACTCCCTTATTTCGAAGGTGTACTCTGACACTTTATCTATTACGCGATAGGGATTTCCTCTCTGGGTGAAAAGAAATAAAGAAAGAATGGAAAGTGTAAATGAAGAAGAAGAAGAAGAAGAAGAAGAAGAAGAAGAAGAAGAAGAAGAAGAAGAAGAAGAAGAAGAATATGTCTGTAGCGAAAGAAAGAAAGGAAAATAACATTTTTCTCTAAATATCTGAGGTTGGGATTACTTACCCGTTGGGTTGGTTGGTTGGATGGTTAGATTTATGGCTTGTCAACCATTGTAGGTTATTTAACGCCAAATCCTATATATATATATATATACATATATATAATTTGTAATCACATTTTGTTGATAACATTTTTAAACGAACCTGAGTTAATTTTTTTTGCACATAGTTAAATGGTTTCAAGTATTGCTATATAAAAGTTACAATGCAACATTAGTATTGCTGTATAAAAGTTACAATTCAAAATCGTTTTTCGGTAATTTCATTTTTAAATGAACTAATTCATTAGTACACTTGTATTTCTGTTGTTCATTCATAGTTGTTTCAATTATTGCTATATAACATTCCTAATTCTATTCAATATGAATCATTTGTTTGCACATAGTGAAGTGGTTACAAGTATTGCTGTTTGACACAAATTATTCTATTGAAAACTATTCCTTCATTTGCATACAATCAAATCGTTCCAAGTATTTCTATATTATACCGTTATTCTAATTTAGACGTATATATAAAGAGTTTCAAGAATCGTTAATAATTTGATTCAACCTTACACATTCGCTTATCGACACTTAAATCGTTCCAAGTATTAGAAATCATCACTAAGAATTCATTTAGACACAGTTAATGGTCAAACAGTTCTATTTCTAACAAAGCAATTTATCAGGTCGTTTGTTTGCACACAGTGTAAATGTAAAACAGTTCTATTTGACTCATAGATAGGATACTATCAGGTGCTATCACTCCGGACCTGAGTGGACCTAGAAGCAATGGCAAAGCTCCAGGCTAGAGCTTCACCATCAGATGGTTTAATGTCATATCCAGGACACTCGTTGTGGGAGGGGTCTTGGTCCTTTGAAGAAATGCAGTAGGTGTATTCTCTTGCCCCAGCCGACTGGGCTCTACTCGTTGTGCTTTTAACATGGTCATTGATACTCACTATGCAAAAGTAAAGTAAATTTGGCGACCATAGTCGAGGGCGACCCGAAGGCTCCCTTTTCAATAGCTACTACTACGAGGTGTACGGGAGGGCGCTACCCTTTTCCCTGGATTGTTCCACTTTACCCTTGATAGTACCTTGTATTGCTGAATGTTCAGCAAGGAGGTATCAAGTACCATTTTTAAAGTCTTTGGTATGATGCGACCTGGGATTGAACCCAGGTCTCCCCGATCATTGGCGTAATGTACTGTGAGTTAGCATTAATTAATTTGCACTTAAAAAGCGTCTCACGTTCAAAACCCAACATCACATAAATATTTTCATCTATATTAGAATCCTGCGTGTTCATTCACACGTTGCATTCACTCGTATATCCTCCCTGCAGCCAAATGGGATATCCTTAAAACATTGAAGCTTAAGTTGTTTCTAGACTTAACCTTACCGATAAAAGCACCTTTTTATAGTTAGAAATTACAGGTTCTTGATTAAACAATGTCGTTCATGAATCGAGTATATACGGTATGGGAGGTGCCCGTGGTGTAATGGTTATCGTCATAGGGAATGGACACGGCGAAACGAGTTCAAATCCTGGACGAGACTGATTGCATTTCACATTGCACTAATACCCTTGGGAAAGGTATGAATCCAATTATTCGCCCTCCAGCTATGGGTAAATAGTAGGGCAGGCTAGGTTCTTCAGCTTTAGTGGGGCAACTAGTCTAGGAGAAGGAAAACTCTTAATTCAAACCTGTTAAATTCTGCTTAAAAAATTGACCTTGTGTCATATCCTACCCGAGAGGAGGGGTTGGGTAAATAGGGTATGGGAGTTGTTTGCGTGGTGTTGTAGCTAATGTTCTGGAGAGCGACATCGTAGTATGCAAGTACAGACACTAATAAACTATTACGTTCACTTACGGACTAATACCCTTGGGATTCCCCTTTAGCTATGGATTAAATAGCATTACTGCTGTCCTCCTAGAAAGATGGCTTAGGCATTGAATAACCCACGAAGGTTGATATGCCATTAAATAAAGAATCCGAAACTATCGAGTACATACCGTAATTATAGCTACTTGCAGAACCACTGGAAATTACGCAGAACGAAAAAATCTAGAACTATTGAGGAAGGAAAGGATGGTCTGCAATTTTATTACATATAAATCCTATTGTCGTATATGCAGTAAATAATATAAAAAATTACTTTGTCGGATTCTCGGAGCTCATCAGATCTTTGGCAAACCGAAATAAAATAATTGGTTTACTATTCTAGTTAGTAAGTAAAGACAAAGTTAGGACAAAGCGATTCCATTGGAGTTCAAAACAGTGTTTGATTTGATGCGAATCATCTCTTCTTGTTTAAATAAATTAACTTGATTTTTTTCGTTTTGTGGGAGCTGCTAGTGACAAGATACTTTTTGTGTAGACAACAAGCCATCCTTGTACATGAACAGTAGTGGTATTATTATTATTATTATTACTCATTAGAGTTTTTTTTACATCAGCGAAAGCTGATGGTCTTTCACTGGAGATTGAGTGACAACAAGTCTCCTCGAGTCTCCAGGAATTTTCTCAGTATTCTTGCCGTTTTCAATAATGCTGTTGTTTGGATGGTCTCCACTCGGCCGCCAACTTTCAAATCTTCCAGGCCCTTTAATAATCCTTTAGCTACCGTGCCAAAAGCACCAATCACAATTGTTATAATTGTCACCTTCATGTTCCATAGTTTTTTTCAATTCTCTAGCAAGGTCTTTTCACATTCTTTCAGTTTTATTCAGTGGTCTGCCGGAACAGCAAAGTCGACAATTTTGCAGATATTCTTTTTTTCTTTTTGTTTATTATTTTAAGGTCTGGTCTTCTGGCCGAGATTAGGTGATCCGTTTGTATATCAAAGTCCCTCAGGAGTTTGTGCGAATCATTTTCTAGGACAGGTGCTGGGTTGTGCATATACCATTCGTTGGCATGGTCAAATTTAAATTTCTTGCACATTTCCCAGTGGATCACCTTGCCCACCCAGTCGTGTCTAGCCTTGTACTCCTTCTGTGCTAATTTGCTGCATTCGCTTATTATTTGATTGATTATAATCCTTTAAGAGTTTTTCATACCACCGTTAATTGATGGTTTTTCTCTGGGGTTTGAGTGACCGCAAGTCTCCTCAAGTCTTCAGGACTTTTCTCAGTATTCTGGCCGATCATAGTATTGTAGATGGTCTGTACTTGTCCTCTGATTTCGAAGTCTTCCAGTCCCTTTACCCATCCTTTGGGGATCGTTCCATGTGGACCAACTACAATTGGTATCACCGTCAACTTCATGTTCCATTGCTTCTTCAGCTCTCTAGCGAGATCCAGATATTTATACCTCCTTTTGCTTTCTTATAATTCTACTCTGCTGTCTGGCGAAACGGCAAAGTCCACAATTCGGCAGGTTCTATAATTATAGCTGATGTTTTTTTTTCAATGGAGGTTGAGTGACAGCAAGTCTTCTCTAGTCTTCAGAACTCTTCTCAGTATTCTGGCCAATCTTAATAACGCTGTTATTTGAATGGTCTCTACTCGTCCTCTAATTTCCAAGTCCTCGAGTCCTTTTATCAATCCTTTCGTGACAGTACTGAGCGCACCAATTACAATTGGTATTACCAATGGTTATCGTCGTAGGAAATGGACACGGCGACATGAGTTCAAATCCTGGACGAGACTGATTGCATTTCACATTGCACTAATACCCTTGGGAAAGGTATGAATCCAATTATTCTCCTTCCAGCTATGGGTCAATAGTAGGGCACACTAGGTTGTTCAGCCTTGGTGAGGCAACTAGTCTAGGAGAAGGAAAACTCTGAATTCAAACCTGTTAAACTCCGCTTAAAATCATTGACCTTGTGTCATATCCTGCCCGAGCGGAGGGGTTGGGTAAATATGATTACCGTCTTTTTCATGTTCCATAGTTTTTCAGTTCTCTTGGTACTTTTCTTTCTTTTCGTTTTTTTTCATGTTATTATTATTATTATTATTATTATTATTTGTTTCTAATCTTTTGGGGAATTTCAACTATCTTATCAAATTAACCTTTAAAAACGAAATGGAAAAAAAAAAGAATCTCTACACAGGATATGTATACTAATAATACAAAATATATCTTGAGATCAAATTTTATTAAGTAATTCATTCGATCGTTCCCTTAAATGCCCACTTAAATTCTTTTCTTACCATTTTTTCTGAAACCATCCAATTTAATCTAAAAATTTTCTGCCCCATTGCTGTTTCTGATTTGATTAGGTAATTTGTTCCCAAAATACATCACTCTATTTGCAAAAAATCCAATTGATTTGTAGACTTAGTTTTTAAAATCTGTCTTGACAGTAAATTTCCAGTTCAAGGAAAAATATTGAAAAAAAAAGTCTATCATAGTTAGAAATTCCATTAGTTAATTTGTAAGTTTCTTTTAGATCGCTACTTATTCATCTTGCTTGTAAAATAGTTAATCCTGATTTCGACAATCTCTCACTGTAACAGTAATCTTTTGCTCTCTTTATTAGTTTTGTCTCTTTCCTTTATATGGGGGGTGTCCTCGTGGTGTAATGTTTAAAGCGATGAAATGCGGAATCGTAGTAAGCGAGTTCGTACTCTAGTCGTGCTATTACGTTCACTTTCTGGCAAATACCCTTGAGAAAGGTATGAACCCCTTTATCCTCCCAGCTTATGTTCAAATAGTACCTCTACTGTTGTTCTAGGAGAATAGATTTGGCATTAAATAACCTATAAAGGTTGATATGCCATTAAATAAAGAAACCAAACCAAACCATCTTCTAAACTCCATAACACAATCCTATTTCCATGTCTAGACAGGCCTGAGTACAATATTTTCTATGAAGTCTTATTAGGATTTTACGTATTTTTCAAACAACATTCGCCAACATTGAAATGATATTTCTTAGCATCCAGGCGATCATTCAATTTTCTCTCAATACAATAGACAAAATATGATTTTCAGCTTTAAATTTATCTTCAAAGTCAACCCTTACATCGCATTCCTTATTTATATAAAAAAAAATTCCCTGTTGTTTAATTTATATTCAACTCATAGCTGAGGGAATAAGAAGGTTTAATGCCTTTCTTGAAGGTATGTTCGAAAGCGAACACAATAGATTGGTTTGGTTTGGTTTCTTTGTTTTTAATGGCATATCAACCTTTGTAGGTTATTTAATGCCAAAGCTATTCTCCTAGAAGAACAGTATTGGTATTATTTAACCCATAGCTGGGAGGATGAGGGGTTCACACCTTTCTCAAGGGTATTTTCCCGAAAGTGAACGTAATAGCACGACTGGAGTACGAACTCGCGTACTACGATTCCGCAGTCCATCGCTTTAACCATTACACCACGAGGATACCCGCCGAACACAACAGAGTGACTGGAGTTCTAACATGTGATCACTACGATGTCACAATCCAGCACATAAGCCATCACGCCACAGAGTCTCCTCTGCCGAAATGTGTTTGTTCTCATTGCTTGATAAATAAAAATAAAAACTTTAACTTTTGGTTTAGTTTGGTTTTATGGCATATCAACCATGGTAGGTTATCCATTTTTATTCATATGAACGGTTCTATTTCAACCAATTCATTTTAGCATAAGTACACAGTTCAAATGTCAAAGAACAGTTCTATTTCAAACAATTCAGTTTAGCATAAGTACGCAGTTTCAATGTCAAAAACAGTTCTATTTCAGACAATTCAGTTTATCACACGAAAACTGTTCTATTTACAACAATTCAGTTTAGCATAAGTACACAGTTTAGTTGTATTTGACTAATAGATAGGACCCTATCAGGTGCTACCACTGAGCCAGAGTGGACTTGGGAGCGATGGCAATGAATGGGTACTCTGCATTCCCCAAAGCTCCTGCATTACTTGAACCCCACCATCAAATTTTTTAGTGTTATGTCTCGGACCTCTCTGCAGAGAAGCAGTCAGTGTATTCTCCAGCCTCAGCCAACTGGGCGAAAAATCTTTAGATCTCCTAAAATGTTTCTTTTTGTATGAAAAATGTCATTCACATCTTGTTTTATCTGCTTTAAATGGAAATGATTATCATTTTGTTGGGAAATTTTACTTTTTTGAGAAAGATTAACTTCAAAATTCAAAGCGTTTGAAAGAGCTCTAAAGTGAAAGTTCGATTTCGTTGACTTACGAACCTCTAATTTCAAAATAAATGTAACAAGATTTTATTAAAAGAAAATTTCCATATATGAGATTCAAAACAGTTCTTTACTTAGTATACGGTATCCAGCCAGAAATGGCATATTTTGTAATTCTTTGGACCTTTTGGTACTTCAAATGACCGTGGAGACAAACTTAGGATAGTCTGTGTTGGAGTCTACCTTTTTATACAAAAAAGTCAGTTACCTGGCGTTTTCTGTTTAGCCAGATATACATACCAGTGCATACACTTCGACATAGTATTATAGATTGGTTCGGTTTTGTTTGGTTTATTTTATTGAATATCAACCATTGTTGGTTATAAATGGCAAATCCATTTTTATCCATATAAACAAATCTATTTCAAACAATTCAATTTAGTATAAGATTTCCATCTCACTCCAGGGAGGTGCCCGTGGTGTAATGGTTATCGTCGCAGGAATTGGACACGGCGACATGAGTTCAGATCCTGGACTGATTGCATTTCACCAAGCACTAATACCCTTGGGAAAGGTATGAATCCAATTATTCTCCCTCCAGCTATGGGTAAATAGTAGAACAGACTAGGTTCTTCAGCCTTGGTGAGGCAACTAGTCTAAGAGAAGGAAAACTCTGAATTCAAACCTGTTAAACTCCGCTTAAAAATTGATGTTGTGTCATATCCTGCCCGAGCGGAGGGGTTGGGTAAATATGATCTCACTCCAGGTAGAAATGGAATATTTTGTAATTCTTTGGATCTTTTGGGACTTCAAATAATCTTGAAGACAAACTTACGATAGTCAGTGTTGGAGTTAGACCTTTTTATACAAAAATTTATACGGACAACTACCCTTGGGAATAGAGTGTCCTCATTATCCCCCCCCCTTAGGTATCGGTTAAATAATATCACTGATGTTCTTCTTCTAGGATGGCTTTGGCATTAAATAGCCCACGAAGGTTAATTTGTCATTAAATAAAGAATTCGAAACCATCGAGTACATACGGTAACTATTGCTACTTGCAGGTCCCGTGGAAATTCTACGGAACGAAATAATCAAGATGAGCTATTGAAGAAAGAAAGTGTGATTTCCAATTTTATCATATATAAATCCTATTGTTGTCTATGCAGTAAATAATACCAAGATTTACATTGTCGGATCCTCGGAGCTCATCAAATCTTCTACAAAATTGGTTTACTATGCTACTTGGCAAGTTCAGACAAAGTTAGCACAAAGCAATTCCATTGGAGTTCAATACTGAGTTTGATTTGATACGAATCATCTTTTCTTTTTTAAATAGGTACTCATGATTTTTTCCCGTTACATGGAATTTCAAATGACCTTGGAGACAAACTTAGGATAGTTGAAGTCTATCTTTTTATACAAAAAATCATTTCCCTGAGGTTTTCTGTTTGGCCAGATACACATACCAGTGCATTAACTTCGACATAGTATTATAGATTGGCTTGTTTGGATGACACATTAGAACAGAAAACAAACCTACTTTTTTTTTCAACTGGAAAGGAAATCGACCCATAATTTTCTGACAGGAAAATATCCGTTATTATATTCCAAATACCAGGTTCATTCAATAAATATGATGAATTTTTTCAAAGAAGACACTATTTACAATTGCACCTTTTTCAAGGAAAACAATTTATGATGGGTCCTTTTTTGTTAAAAAAAAACAAAAAAAAAAAATCTGTCACCATGATTTTTTTTTACTGATAGCTACGTCCGGAACGTTTTCTTTGCCGGAGAGTCAGCGTATTTTCACTCAATGGATTGTGTTTTCGAACCATAGTATTTTAGTCTCATAGTAGCCAACACATGTTTAACCCATTTGTAAACATCTTTTTACTAAAACATGCTTCAGCGTATACATCATACATTCTTCTGTAAATTTCACATGGTTCGTTCTTCTCAGCCACCATAAATTGGATGACAGATCTCTGTTAAAACATGAAATACTGTTTGATTTGCCACCATTTTGAATTGTCTAAAAACAAATATTTTTGCGATATTGAAATAATTTTTTCTATAAACCAATTCCCAACAATGCGAAGTTTACATTTAGGTAAAAATGTAAAAAAAAAATTGCTTTTTTTAAAAAAAATTCCCCTTATTAATTGATTATCTCTTGAATAAAAAATAGGCCCTTCTTCAGGCAAAAAATCCCCCTAATTTAAATGAATGACCTTATATATATGATAGGTCCCTCCTCAGCTAAGGTGTTTCCTTTATTTATTGAATGACCTTCGTACAATGTGGCAAACGACTGTAAAACTAGAATCTAAGGTTCATTTACATGGTGCATATCCTCCAAATCTGACGTCATCAGTCTACCACCGCTGGCAGTCAGAACAGTTAAAGAATGCCTGCTATGTTTTTATTTTCAATTTTAATTTTAGCTGTAAATGAACAAATGACAGAAAAGAAGTAAAACATTTTTTCACTAATGAGTGAACATGCTGGCTTCATAAAGTAGTCTTTTAACAGACTATTGTAAATTACTTCAATCAATTCAGGAGAAAATATAATAGAATAACGCAATTTTGAGAAAAAAATGATGGAATGGTTTTATAATTTGCATTTCTAAAATAAATTTCAACTGAAGCCTGGATTAACAAATCAGTCTACAGTTAAAGGATAGTTCTTGCAGACCTCATTCTGATTTGATGGGAAGTAATTAAAAGACAAATTCTTGCAGACCTCAACAAGCGATTGAGTAAACCCAGTTGAAAAGAAACAGGATTCTAACAAAAGAGTTATTAATTGATTGGTTGGTTGGTTGGTTGGGTTTTTATGGAATATCAACCTTTCAACGTTATTTAACGCCAAATTAATTTTTATACAAATAATCATTTTCTATTTCAAACAATACAGTTCAGCAAGAGTACACAGTTTAATTGTCAAAAGCATTTCTATTTAAAGCTATTCAGTTTCTTCGAACAGTTCTAATTCAGCTAACTCAGTTTAGTATAAGTATAGATTTTGTTTACACAGTTAAATGTCAAAACAGTTCTATATCAAACAATTCAGTTTAGTGTAAGCACCGTTTAAAAGTAAAAAACAGTTACATTTCAAACAATTCAATTCAGCATAAGTACACAGTATAAATGTAAGTGCACAGTTTAATTGTCAAAAACATTTCTATTTCAAGCTATTCAGTTTAGTCAAACAGTTCTAATTCAAACAATTCAGTTTTAGCATAAGTATGCAGTTAGTTCTATTTGACCCATAGATAGGACCCTATCAGGTGCTACCACTCCGGGTCAGAGTCGACCTGGGAGCAATGGTAATGAAGGGGTGCTACGTATTCACCAAAGCTCCTGCATAACTGGAAGCTCACCATCAGATTGTTTAGTGTCATGTCCAGGACACTCATTGGAGTGGGGACTGTTTATTGAAATAATAAAAAATATAGTAAAATTCACCAAAGAAGGCAATTCACAGTCGGTTGTAGTGAAAAACAACGGTTGTTCCTAATCATCTGTGTCTAAAATCTATCGACAATATTAAAGAAATGGGTTGGTGAAAAGAGGAAAACTTACAGGTAGACTATGAAGGACATGAAAGCGTCAGGATAGAAAACTTTAAGTACTTGTTATATGCCGCGAAAATTAGAAATCGGCTGAAGGAAATGGGATTTACGGAGATGAAAGCCAAACGAAAATCACCACAAACTTGCAAACAGAACAAAAATAATGTTAAAGTGTCCTAAAAGAGAAACAATCATAACGTGTGGACAATTGAATGAAAGAGATATTCTGTGATAAATCAAGAATCTTCATGAGACAAAGCTTAAAGAAAACAAGTAAATTTCCCAAGTCATTCATGATATGGAGTTGCATGTCCTTTAAAGGATCAGGAAATATGGCAATGTTTATCTTAACAATCAATGCATACGGGTACATTCAAGTCACGGAGAAAAAGTCTTTAAAACTCTTCTTCAGGAAAGGCATATAAAATGAATTGCGTGGCCAGCAAACGGACTGGCTCTAAATCTAAATGAAAATTTATGGAGATTTTTATCAATGAATTCCATAATTTTCTCCTCAATATTTGGTTATTGAGTATTTTCCTCTACATGCTTTGGAGAAATATACCATTAATATGAATAATATAGCATTAATATATATCAATATAATATACCATAAATATGAGTAAGTAAAAAAAAGTAAAGTTAGCCACCGTAGTCGAGGGTGACCCGAAGGCTCCCTTTTTCAATAGCTACTACACCGAGGTATAAGGGAGGGCGCTACCCCATTCCTTAGATTGCCCCACTTTATTCTTGATCCTTACCTTGTAACGCTAAGTGTTAAGCAAGGCGGCATCAAGTACCATTTTTGAGTCTTTATATAACTCGACCTAGGATTGAGCCCTGGTCTCCGGGTCCATTAGCGAACACTCTACCCATTAGCCAATCGCCTAGTCATTAATATGAGTAATACACCATTGATATATTATATTAATATAGTTTACCATTAATATGAATAACATATCAATTATGGGAAAAATTCAATCTAGTTTGTTTAAATTATATTTTATGAAGTTAAACCTTACAGCGGGGGTGTCCTCATAATGGTTAAATCGCTGGACTGCGGAATCGTACTAAGCGAGTTCGAACCCTAGTCACGCTATTACGTTCGCTTTCGGAC
The DNA here is from genome assembly GCA_963585895.1 of Sepioteuthis lessoniana. NCBI lineage: Eukaryota > Metazoa > Mollusca > Cephalopoda > Myopsida > Loliginidae > Sepioteuthis > Sepioteuthis lessoniana. The sequence goes on along the minus strand of OY757929.1, from coordinate 54,194,026 downwards.
GAATACTCTTAAGTGAGGTAAGATCCCCCTTATCAGACCACCCATGGGTTAAATAGTACCACTACTTTTTTCTAGAAGGATAGATTTGGCATTTGATAACCCAAGAAGATTGATATGTCATTAAACTACAAACTAGACATTACAGGTAATAAACAAAAAAATGATTTCCGTCCTATTTGTTATTAGTTCATTTTCGGCTAAATAAAATAAAAACAAAAATAAAGTGAACTTCTAAATGTACTAATTCAATTATTTTTTGCCAGGGATAGAGTTACTCGTTTCAATCCATTCAAATCTGTATAGTGAGTAGTTTTCACAATTTCATGATATTGAAAAATTCCTTAACAGCAAAAGGCTAAATTGGATTGGAGAATTATATGGCGCCAATCTTCTAAATGAATAATGATTCTTCGACTTGAAAAACTATCTAAAATCTGAATTTTCTTTTACTAAGCTCAGATACTGACCATTGATACTAATTGGAAAGAGATAATTACCAAACACATCAGAATGAATCTACTTTGTAAAAAAAGGTCTGGCACAGGGCACGGAAATAGGAGTGAGGTTCAAACCCTCTTCACTTAGAAATGTTCCAGAAATTAACAATCGTCCGACATGTGATACACATGGTGAGCATTTTAGGAAGGCACCCAGTAAGCATGAAATTCATTCCGGTAGAGATGAGTTGGGAGACTAATTTCACAGAGAGGTTTTCAGGGTTCAGACAAGTTCAGCCACGTCTGGCACAGGATCCCAAGTGTATGTCCCCCACCCCCGGCTTCTAAAAATTGAATTAATTCCAATAGCATTCACACCAAGTAGGTGTTATTTATTGATCATTTGATCCCAGAAGGTATTTTTCCAAGCAGTCCCTGCTTGGCAGTGCTAAGTTAATTGCTTGGCACCCGAGGCACCCCAAAATAAGGAATGCCGAGGGGATCAAACAATTTTTTGACGGTCACGCATAAGTCTCGATTCGTGCGTGCCTTCCCCACCTTACTATAAAAGGATTTCATGTCAAATCTGACTTGGTGAAAAGTTGGATAAACATCTCCGAAAGCAAATTCCTGTGTGAAATCACCAACCATTGGTTGTTTGTTTGGTTGGTTAAGCTTAAAGGCATATAAATTTTGTTGGTTATTTAATGCTAAATCCTCTTCATACATAAATGTATTAAATATATATGATTTATTGATTGATCATTAACCCTAACCCTAACCCTGCCTGTGTACATATTGCATACATGATTTGTAAACAAAGCCTCCACAGGGTGTGGAAGCAAAATTAGGAATAATTTTTAAAACGTTTTTAGGTCTGATTTGTCCAATTAAAAAAAAAACGCGATAAATCTCAATTTTCAGGATTAGCTCTATTATTCAAGCACTTTTCCTTAAAATTCAGCCCAATATGAGTGAGCAAGATAAGAAACGACAAAGAATTTATGATTTGCTTAAAGCTGAAACCAAGCCAAAAATAAATTCCGGAATTACTAGAGTTTCCTTATGGCCTCCATCAAGCCAACGTCTTAACCCTCTTGATCACGCTATATGGGGCGTTTTAGAAAACAAAACAAATACAACATCCCATCCAAATATCGATTTGTTTAAGATTGTTATTGAGGAAGAATGGAATGAAATGTCTGAAGAATTTATTTTGAAGGTATGCAAATCGTTTTGGTGGCGTGTTGATACAATCATTGAAAAACATAGTGGCCATATTAAATAAATTTACTGTTTTGTGTCTCTGCTTATTTTGTTGTTTATTTTTTCAAAATTAAAACTAAACTTATTTTATAATAGAGACATTTGTTATTAAACCAGAAGATTCCTAATTTTGTTTCCGCTCTCTGTATTAAGTATATGGTTTGTAAACAAATAGTTTGTGAGTAACATTTTCAAATAAGATAGAAATTCAAAATCAGTCATTTGCTTGCACACAGTTGAATGGGTATTCATATGGTTTGCAATTGAATAGTTTATAGATAATCTTATTTTCAAATGAATTAGAACTAATTTGTTTGCACACAGTTAATTGGTTTTAAGTATTGCTCACACTAATAGTTTCATTTGCTAACAGTTTAATGGTTTCAAGTATTCCTATGCAACACGTTTCATTCATTTGCACACAGTTAAATAGTTTGTTGGGTTGGGAGGCTTTTATGGCATATCAATCCTTGTAGGTTATTTAATGCCAAATCCTATTTATACCTATATTAAATATATATGATTTGTAAACATTTGGTCGATAAGATTTTTAAACGAGCCTTAGTTATTTTTTCACGTATTTGTATCAAACACGAATTATTCTGTATAGTATGAATCATTTGTTTGTAGTCGAACGGCTTCATGAATTGCTATAAAAATTTAATTTAACAGTCATTTGCTTGCACACAGTTAAATGGTTTCATACATTGTTATTTAGTACTAATTAAATTTAACATCAGTCATTTGCTTGCACACAGTTAAATGAATTTACATATATGATTCGTAAGTGAATAGTTTGTTGATAATCTTATGTTTAGATGTGTTACAGCTAATTTGTTTGTACACACACACACACACACATATATAACTTTGTCAGAAAAGCTAGAACTAAGAGTTCACCGGGGATTAACGGCATTTCATGTAAGCTCGATAAAAGATACCCTAAAATATTAGCACTCCTTTGGAAGCTTTTACAAGAAGCTCATATAAAGAAATTTATCGCTGGGAGTTGGGGATTAGCAGATGGAATCCACATACCAAAAGAAAAAGACCCCAGAAAACTAAATCAGTTTCGACTGATTTCCTTACTCAACGTAGAAGGTTAGATCTTTTTCGCTGTCATTGCAAAGAGGTTGACGAGATTTGTGATAAACATTGGGTATGTCAATACATCAATACAAAAGGCTAGAATTCCCGGCTTTCCAGGTTGTATTGAACATACCACTATGTCGTGGGACCGAATAAAAGCGGTCCAAAATAATAATTCAGAAGAACTTCACGTCATTTGGTTAGACCTAGAAAACGCATATGGCTCAGTAAGACACCAACTACTCGAGGAAACAATGGAGTTCTTTTGGATTTTAGAGGACATTAAAAACCTCATATCAGCGTACTTTAAATGCATCTATGTGAGGTTTTCTAATAATAAATATTCAACTAACTGGCAAAAGTTCAATATTGGCATTATGATGGGATGTGTTATCTCTCCACAACTTTTCCTTTTGGTAATGGAGATGACACTGTGTAGTGCCGAAGTCAACACCAATGAAATAACCTGTTCATCGATAAAGACTTTTATTGATGCTGTAACTCTTATCGCAGAATCCAGATCACACATGAAACAATTGGTGACTCGCCTACAGGATCTCTTCAAATGGGCTACAATGAAAATAAAGCCTTGAAAATGTCTCAGTTTATCAATAATTAAAGGAAGCTGCAGAGAGATAAAATTCTCTGTCGAAGGGAACGAAATCTCCACAATCCGCGAAAAAAGCGTTTAGAGCCTCGGTCGCTGCTTCTCCCTACCACTTACTGATCGACATCGTTAGCAGGACCAAAGCAAACCACTAAAAGGTGGATTACGCCCCATTGATAAATGTGACCTCCAGAACAAAGATAAAGTATGATGTATTTATTTTGGAGTAATTCCTAAATCATCATGGCAAATATAAGAGGTATCACTTACAAAAGTTGAAACAATGGAGTAGTTAATCAGTAACTATAAGAAAAAAATGGTTGGGAGTACTTAACTCCTTAACAAACGTGGCAATATACAGTACATTAACGAAGCTAAAACTTCTGACTTTGTCACTTGTTGACGAATACAAATTAGGTAAAGCGCGACTTTTCCAGATGTTGTGTGACTCTTGCGACCCACTAATAAATAATGCCCAGCCTTCCGTAATAACCAGTCAAAAATGGAAGGCAAAAATAGCTGTAGAGAATGTAGAATCGACCTTTAAAATGAGAGAAATAATTAGCATTGTGGTAAAAGGAAGAGCAAGTCTAGGCCTTCATCTACAGCGTTGGTGGTCTAAACAAACGAAAAATGGTCTCGGAAGAAATTCGACATCTTGAGGAAGTCAGGTGTATTGCTATTGCTGTAGGACAAGGGAAACAGGGAGCATGGACCAAGAGGGAGAGTGCAAAAGACAGAGGTGTCACATGGAGCGACTTCAAGCACATAGAAGCTAAAATATTAAATTTCCTTATAAATGCAGTCTACGACGTCTTACCAACACCAGTTAACCTTCAGGCCGATGCAGAGCATGTGGGAAAACTGCCAACCTCAAATATATTCTCACTTGATGCAAGTATGCTCTAAGAAGCTACACGTGGAGATATATCGAAGTTCTGAAGATTCTTGCTGAGACTTCGAAGATATGTTGTGAGACTGCCAATAATGCTCTAAATAATATCACCAATAGAAGGAAATATTTCAAAACTTTTGCGTGAAAATATGCACATATCATCATTGCTCGATGGCTGCACAGACTGGCCCGTAGCAACCGATTTAGAACATCATTTCGAATTTTCAACTGAATAGCGTTAACGACCCAGCGTCCAGATATTGTCATTTGGTCCAGCCCATGGCGTCTACGGTACGGGTCCTTCGGGACCACATCCCAGGTAAGTAGACAAAGTTTTCCTTGAAACCTAGTTAGCAGTATGTTGTGAGTCATCGTCCCCGTCATCTAGTTGTTAGTCTCCAAGGTCTTCCTTATCCTTATTATTTTTGCACATCAACCCTTACTCCAGCCCGCTTTTACTGAAGATTTTGGAATTTCACGAGTACAAAATCCATATTACCTTCCATTTACTGCCTATACCACGCCCAACCCTGTCTTTTTTGTCCCATTAGATTAGGAACCCTCTCCCTCTTAGGGTAGGTCCGGCTTATTTTAGGTGCTTTCGGACACCGGAAAACAGTCGGCCTCCACTTCGTAGACGGAGGGATGGGAGGGCAACCAAACGGGGAATTTTTTTCCTTTGTTTCGTCTTTCGTATATTTCAGGGTTTTTCTCCCATTTCCATCATATAATATTTTGTAAATAAACCATATATTGTAAATAAAATTATTCATTCCATTCGGGGTTTTTAAGTAGGTCTTTTCACAGAGCAAATGTGGTATTTTGGTGTTTGCAGCGTGATTGGTGATGGATGTCTGTCTATAGTAATTTACAAAGCTCTTTGCTTCGATGTGGCACAAGGCCGAATGAATATGGCGCCCAATGAGACTCGAACTCACTCGTGTAGGTTTGCTAGTCTAGCTTGCTAACCGTTACACCACCAGAGGTGCCCATGTCTGTCTATATATTGTACTGTTGAATGGGTCGACGAATGCGGCTAGCTAGGTCCCCTTAGAATATATAGAAATACATGACCGCTTCTTTCCCCTTCCCCATAACATTTTAAGGCTTCATGCCTTCCTTAATGTAAATTCAAGGGAATAAACCGTTAAATTAAAAAAAGTTTTCGTTACTGAGTTTACGGTCCCTTTCAAAGAAAATTTTGACTTGGCACATCAGCGTAAGTTGGAAAAATATGACGATCTGCGAGAACAAAGTGTCAGAAATGGCTGGATAAACCACATTTTTCCTATCGAGGTCGGATACCGAGGTTTCATTACCAACTCAACCTCCGCATTCTTGACTAATCTTGGACTTTCTCCCTCAGAAAAGAGGAAATAGTTAAAAAGAACCAAGATAAGGCTCTAACTGCATCAGCGTGGATATGACAATCGCATAGAGTGACGACAATCCCACGAAGTCTGGTGATATCGTGAGTAACTGCTGGGGTGCTCTGGGCTTGTGGTAATGATGGTTCGGCCCCGAAACCATGCCTGAATTCAATTATCATCTGATGAAGGCTTTGTTGGAAGCAATGTTGCGGTACAATCATCAGTCACTGTATGAATACAATATATATATATATATATATATACATATATATATATATATATATATATATATATATATATATATATATATATATATATTATATATATATATAACTGTGCAAACATATTAGCTCAGATATATTTAAAATTAGATCATCTCCAAACTATTCTCTTACAATATATATATATATATATCGTAAGAGAATAGTTTGGAGATGATCTAATTTTAAATATATCAGAGCTAATTTGTTTGCACAGTTAAATGAATATATATATGATTCGTAAGTGAATAGTTTGAAGGTAATCTTAGTTTTAAATGTGTTAGAGCTTATTTGTTTGTATGCAAGTATTGTTATTGTTTGCACACAGTTAAAATGGTTTTTAGTATTACTATGTAACACTAACAATTCACTTTAACATCAGACATTAGTCTGAACACATTTAAATAGTTAAGCAATTCTTGGTAAAACAGTTTCTACTTGACCCATCGATGAGACCCCGACAGGTACTTCCACTCCCGGCCAGAGTGGACTAGGGAGTAATGAAGGGTACTCCACATTCCTCAAAGCTCCAGGAATAGAGCCTCATTATCAGATGGTTTAACATCATATCCAGGAAACTCTTTGCAGAGGGTCTTACCCTTCTGTAATCAGAGTAGTCAACAGCCCCAGCCGACGGGGCTATCACCAACCATTGTTCTATGGTTGACTGTCATATCTTCCTAAACTCTATACTGCGGGAGTTACTGCCACCATCTTCACCGTCAGTCTTATTTTTCTCCCTTCTTCCTCTAATTCTTATCCCCCTACCTATCTTTGTTTCTCTTCAGCCTCATCTCATCTTCCTCCTTCGCTTCTTCATCTTTTTCCGCCTCTCTCGCTTTTAGTCTTGTTTTTTAGATCTTGTTTCATTTTCTTTGTGTTTACCAATTTTACCATCCAATACTTTCTCCACTATTTTTGTATACGGCCGTTCTTCTTTCTTTCTTTTCCATATAACTTCTCTTTCTTCTTTCTTTGTGTTTCTACTATATTTCTTTCCTTCTTTCTTTCTTTGTGTTTTTACTATATTTCTTTCTTTCTTTGGTGTTCCTACTATTTTTTCTTCTTTTTTCTTCCTTGTATTCCCATCATATTTTATTTTGATCTTTTTCTTCTCCTTCTGTTCTGTTCTTTCTTTCTTTCCTTTTCTTTCTTTCTGTTCCTATTATATTTGGTTCTGTTCTGTTCTGTTCTTTCTTTTTTACTTTCTTTCTTGTGTTCCTATTACATTTCTTTCTTTCTTTCTTTCTTCCATGGAGACTATTTTTCTGAAATATTCCTTACGTTCCACATTTTCGATTAATCTTTTTCTTCTTCTTGCAGATTTGGTAAGAGTAATGAACAGGAGTTTTTATGAATGAAGCCATGCCTCCACCTAACTACTCCATAAAAACACACGCCCTCACTTACCCGACCAAAAAAAATTAAATTTCGAACAAAGTCATTTTAAGGCAAAAAAATCCTTCTTGCTTATCCTCAATGAATATTTTCAATTTAGCCCTTATTCTGAAAGGCAACGTTTGAATTCATTCAGTTGACATTTTTTTTTTTTTTTGCTTACTGTCATTTTACATTTATTTTATGCCGCTTCTCAATCCCATACTGTGAGTTTGTCTGCGAGGCTGAGAGTTTGAATTGAAAACTGATGGAAAATTGACCTGCAGGCGAACAAATGGACAAGCAATCATCAGAAGCAGATAGCAAGAGAAACACGTGGATTAATTTATTGATTCTCATAAAAATATATTTCTGCTTTGCAATCTTGTTCGGTATGCAGTGTTGATGACTATATTTTTAAGAGGAATTCGATAATTTTACTGCGTGGCAACAAAAAGTGACATAACGTCTTCAACCATTTTCTGAAAGCCTGCAGTGTGTGCTTCAGTAGCTTCCACGAGATCGGAACTATATAATAAAGTAAAAAAAATATCTTGGTGTTGTTATAATGGATTATTATTCAAAAAATTGCAATCAAGGACAACTAATTTAAAATGCTGTGGTAGCATCCCAAAATAGTTTTATCATACGGAATTTCTTTTCGAATGTTTTCCATTAGAAATAGAATGATTTGGCTACTTTGTTTAATGGTATATCAACCTTCGTGGGTGATTTAATACCAAAGCCATCCTTGAAAATAGAAAGAGACTGACCGACAGGATATTTTGTTTTGGTTTGGTTTGGTTTCTTTGTTCAATGGCATATCAAACCTCGTGGGTTAGTTTATGCCAAAGCCATGCTTGTAAAAGAACTGCTGTCTCAATTTAACCTTTTGCGAAGGGGTTTATAACTTTCCCAAGGGTATTTGTCCGAAAGTGAGCTTAATAACGCAACTGGACCTCAAGGCCGTTGTCCAGTACTTTAGCCATTACGCCACAATGAAAGAAGAGTGATGAGACTTTTTTATTGAAGGTTTTTGGTGTATATACATACTGATATATATATATCAGCGTATACAAATATACATTAAGAGGTAGATCTGAGTAATCTGGCTGAGTTGGTGTATGTAAGTCTTTGGTATTTCGCCAGCACGAGCATGTCCACGTGTAGAAGTCCATAGCAAGATCTGAGTAATCTGGCAGAGTTTATATGCAAGTCTTTGGTATTTCGCCAGCATGTGTAGACGTCCTTAGGGAGATCTGAGTAATCTGGCAGAGTTGATGTATGTAAGTCTTTGGTATTTCGCCAGCACGAGCATGTCCACGTGTAGAAGTCCATAGCAAGATCTGAGTAATCTGGCAGAGTTTATATGCAAGTCTTTGGTATTTCGCCAGCATGTGTAAACGTCCCTAGGTAGATCTGAGTAATCTGGCAGAGTTGATGTATGTAAGTCTTTGGTATTTCGCCAGCACGAGCATGTTCATGTGTAGAAGTTCAGAGCAGAACGTCGCTTATAATTTCGTCCTTACTTCTCCAGCAATGCATAGCGTGTTTTGTTCGTCCTACTTTGCGAGATGGGAGGCAAGTTTCCGTATAGAGAGGTATATGAATAACCGAAGATAGAATTGAATACTGCTATATGGCTGCACTTCATGGACGCTAACAAAACGGCTGGAGAAGAAGCTAGACGGCAATTACACAAGAATGCTACGTGCAATCTTAAACAAGTCCTGGCGGCAACATCCCACAAGACACCAACTGTACGGCCACCTTCCCCCTATCACGAAAACTATTCAAGTTAGACGAACCAGACATGCAGGACACTGCTGGAGAAGCAGGGACGAACTCATAAGATATGTACTCTTATGGACCCCCACACATGGCCGGGCAAAAGCAGGACGACCAGCACGAACATACATTAAGCAGCTATGTGAGGATACGGGATGCTGTCCTGAAGACCTACCTAGGGCGATGAACGATAGGGAGGAGTGGCGAGAGAGGGTCAGGGATATCCGTGCTACCAGTGCGATATGAGGAGGATGATATATGTGTGTGTGTGTATGTGTGTGTGAACATGAAAAGGTTGAAATAAATCGAAATGAGCACACACACACACACACACACACACACACATATATATATGAGAAAAAAATAAGAATATATGAATAACCAGAGAGTTGAGTGTATATATATATATATATATATATATATATATTCAAGTTATCAATGGTCTGAAAGCAAGGTATTTAAGCTGAGATAGATATCTGATAAATCAGTAGACAGTCACATCAATAGATCGATCGATTAATCAATAGAGAAACAAACCGACGGACAGATAGATAGATGTTTTCGGTGTGAAGTAATTTTGTTGGACAATAGATTCACGGCCGACTAATTTTGTCGGTAGAATTGACAATTTGCAACAACTTCAATGTATCCCCCAACAAAATATTGGAAAAACTGATTTCATTTAGACGGAACAGTATAATTCTCGAGCAATATATTGAACACGACAATATTCTCGAAACCCCTGACCACTATTAATCAATCATTTATCGTTTTTTTCCCCATCATTTTTACTTATTTCAAAATTTCCTATCCTTCTTATTCAACTGCTTTAAAATAGGATAAAAAAAATGACCACAAAAAACAATTAAAAAAGAAATAATGTTGTACTGTAATTTTCCATCGAGAAATTACCGCTTCTTGTTCGTTTAATAACTTCTTTAAGAATATTCCCTCTTCGCGTAATAAAAATACTTAAATTCATGTGTTGGAACTACAAAATACAGAAGCTGTGAAAACGACGCAGGATAATTGTTTACCAAAATTAACTAAAACTCTTACGAAAATTGTTTTCTAAAATCCTTACATGTTTTACAACCACCCCGCAAAAAAACCCTGCCTCTTTATAGTAAAATTGTTAACTAAAAGACTAAAATGTCAACGAAAATATCAAACAATTTTTTCTAAAACGCTTATTATAATTGTCTACTGAAATTATAAGTATTTTTTTTTTGTTTACTAAACAATTGTTTACTAAAATTTACTAAGCTAATGTTTACTAAACAATTGTTTGTTTTCTAAAAATTTACGAAGCTGATATTTACTAAAGAATGTTCACTACACTTTTTATCACAAAACTATTTTTACAAATGATGTGGACCCAAAGTCGGTACACCGAAGGAAAATACGGAACACGGTTTAGAGGTAAGAAAGATATATTAACAAAAGTTACAAAGGATAGTGTCCAATATTGGTAGTCCTACTGCTATCAATGCTATTACTACTACTGCTGCTCGTATATGGATATTACTACACTAGTACTTGTATTGCTGGAAGAATCCATGATGCAGGTAAGTTTCAGTCTCACAACACCCCCCCTCTTCCAAGAGTTTTCTTTTTTTCTTGGAAAAAAAATAAAGCTATAAATATTTCCTCCTCTTGGAATTTACGTCGAGTTGTTGCGTAAATTTTTCTTTTTCTTCCCGAGCGTCGTACTTCCGGAGAGACTTGAGGCGTGTCGAGATCGAAATGCTCGAATATTGCGTCGATCGGCTCTTCGCAGGTATTTTGTGGTGTTTCTTTAGATTTATTTAAACGGCATTTCCCGTGCTGGTTCATATGGCGTTTGTGGGTGTTTTTTGGTCCCTGGACAATATAGACCAGTTCGCCAATCCAGAATATAATGTTTTTGTATGCCTTGAAAAGAACTTTATCGCCAGGATAGAAATATTTCTTATGGGGCGAGACGGTTTTCTTGAACTTTGCCGTGGAATGAGTTTATCGAAGACGGACTTGACTTTTCTTGCGAACATTGTTTTTGATTTCGCAAATTCGTTCTTAGAGAAGCAATTATGGAGTCTTCAAAAACTTCCGTATTTTTGGGTATAAGTCGCGATAAGCTGTCCGCGTGGCAAATATTTTTAGATGTTAGGAACTCGATCTTGAAGTTGTAGTTTAAGAGAATCGTTCCCCAACGAAGTAGTCTATTTGTATAGACTGGTAGACCTTTCTTGGACCCAAAGATTGTTATTAGGGGTTTATGGTCCGTTTGTAGTATGAACCGTCTTTCATGTAGGTATCTGTGGAACTTTGTGACGGCGAATATTATTCCTCGAGCCTCTTTCTCTATTTGGGAATATTGCTTCTCAGCTGGTAGCAGCGATCTAGAAGCGAGTGCCACAACTTTTCGCGAACCATCTGGCAGTTTCTGGAGAATGCAAGCACCGATGCCGTATGAGTTTACATCACTTGCGACTATGATGTCGAGGGTAGGGTCGTAGTGGGTGAGGGAGAAATCCGAAGTAAGGGTTTTCTTGATCTTTTCGAATGACTCTTGGCATTCAGGTGTCCATAACCATGATTTGTCCTTTTTTAAGTGTTCGTTGAGAGGCCCTCTCAAATTCTGCATGTTTAGTTTGTTGAAAATTTCCTCAGGGCTTGGTAGAGGATAGTGGTGATCCTGCAAGGCATCGTTTAATCCTGCGGAAAAATCGGTGCAGATTCGTGTTTAGTTGGACTTCTTTTTTACACGGACCGTAGGTGCTGCCCATTCGCTAAAGTTTGTTTTTGACAGGATACCTGCTTGTTTGAGTCTATCTAATTCTTGGTTGATTTGCTCTAGAGCAGCGAAAGAGACATTCCGTTTCTTCTTGGATACCGGTTGTGCACTGTCCTTTACCTTGAAATTAGCTTGGTGAGGCAACTAGTCTAGGAGAAGGAAAACTCTGAATTCAAATCTGTTAAACTCCGCTTAAAATCATTGACCTTGTGTCATATCCTGCCCGAGCGGAGGGGTTGGGTAAATAGTACCTTGAAATTAGCTTTTAATTTAGGACATTTCCCAAGGCCGCCAGAAAAAAAAAACGGGGGAATTCGTTGTTTGAGTTCCTTTTTGAGATTTACCGAATTGGACGTTGTACTCTCTATTTTGCGACAAAATGTACTCATTGGGCAATTCCATTTTCAGTCTACTCTGTTCCGAACCAGTTGTCCGAATTTTTTAGTACGTTGGCTTTCAGCTTTTTGATAACTACATTTGGTGTTACTGCAAGGATTACCTCGCCAAAGATGTTAATAATCTCGCCAGTTACGGATTTTGCTGTTTTATCTGTCTTTAGTAAGGTCGGCTTGTTTAATTTTCGCCAAGTACGCCAATTGATGATTGAAATATCAGAATCCGAGTCAAACTGGAATTTTATGGAGCTATTGAAAAGATCAACAGTCACATATTTCCTTAAATTCCTATTGACTGTGACGTCTGATTGAGCTTGCCTAATTTTACTTTTGGGTTTTCTCGTTCTGTTGGCGTACCAGCACTGAATAAAGTTATGACCATTTTTATTGCAATTTTTGGAGTATTTTTTCTTCTTGACTGGACAGAATTTCATCCAATGCCATTTACCACAATTGCAACATGGTCCAGGCAGTTTCTTTAACCTATTTGTGTTTTGTTTATTGCAGGGTTTAGAACATGAGATTTGCCTTTTGTCTTTTTGACGGGAATAGGCGGTTCTGATTTTTCTAATCTGAGCCACACCTGATTCCTCGATCGTTTTGGAGTCACACTTGACAGAAATTACTCTTAGACAGTCCTCTGCCAATTTTTGGAGAGTCAATCCTTGTTCGTTTTCAAGCTTGGTCAATACCCGCCGTCTGACTTCGGCGTCTTCTATTGACACTAGACCCTGTGCAAATATTAAGCACTTGAAATCATCGGCAGTCAGCTCGGCTAGTTTGAAGTCATTACAGAGCTTGTTCATCGATGCTGCAAACGTTAGAAAATCTTGCTGGTTGTCCTTGACTGTGTTCAGGCATTTCCAACGTTTGTGGAACAAGGTTGTGTTAGGCCTGAATAGTTCCGATAGGAGCTTAATAGTCACTGAAAAATCCAAGTCTGTGGTTTTCTTGGGTAATATGAAGTCTACGAACCTATTATGTTCGGTTGTTCCCAGTTTTCTTAATAGTAGACGTACGTTTTTTTTTTAATAGTCCATTGTTCACAGTCTACGTTGAAAATATCTTCATAGCGCCTGTAAAAAGCCTCGAACGTTTTATCGTTCTCTGGTACTTATTCGAATGTATCAGTCGAGTTATAGATTGTACTCTGGGAAAATATATTGTCTTTTTCAGAGTTTTTTTGAGCCATTTAAAGAATCTTCAAATAATTCTTCAAAGTATTTTTGCTGTAGTTGAGTTTTCTGCAGTGTAAATTTTTGGAATTCTAATTGTTGTTTATGTAACTCCATAACCAATTTTTTCTGTCTTTCTTGAATTTTTGTTGCTGATCCAAGTTAGCCTTTAGCAATTGAATGATAGTTTTTTGAAATTCTTCCATATTTAATAAAGATTTATAATATGTCGACTAAAGGGGATGAACAAGACAAAAAAATTGCAGCAATTACTGTTGCTTTGAAAATCCCGTGTACGGGGAGGTACACAAGAAAAAAGGAATTGAACTACTTACTGGTTTAGCTTCTTTCTAAATACCGTTGTTCCGTCAAATTTGCTCATTTAAATTTCCTCCACACGTTTTAATACTTTTTTTGTTAGCCAAAAAAGTTTTAGTAAGAAATAAAATAAAGAAAAAATATTTCTTGGTGGGCGCCCAACAGGTTCATTTGCATAAGTGATTGCAAGTAAGCAGGGTTTTTTCTGTTCTTCGCTGGGGGATTTTTGTAATTGTTGACAAACATTTTTTTAGAAGTGTGAGGAGGGGAGAAGAAAAAATTATCCTTCAGACCGAAGCAAAAAAAAAAAAAATGCTTGAGATTTTTTTTCTTTTGTTATTGTATGAGAACATTTTTTAGAAAAGAAAAAAAAACTCGCCTTTCTGAAATTGGGGAATAGTTTTTCCAAAAGCTTGAGTGTGTAAAATACAGCTTGGCTGACAATATGAGACAAGGTAAAAAAAATTCTCACTGTGCCGCCACAAAGTGATGCACCGGAAGAGAGTGACCTGTGAACTGCATGACAGTTATTTCTGCTCGATGACGATCTCACATGCCATTCCAAAGATAGCGGAAGTGACACATCCCTATGACCAGTAATCGAAAGAAATCGCGCAGGTGAGCTTGGCTGAAAATATGGGACAAGGTGAAGGTCCCGCCGTGCCGCTACAAAGTGATGCGCCGGAAGAGAGTGACCTGTGAACTGCATGACAGTTATTTCCGCTCGATGATGATCACACATGCCATTCCAAAGATGGCGGAAGTGACACATCCCGATCGCCAGATATCGGAAGAAATTGCAGGGGCGTGGAGGCGTGTCCATATCTCCGCGTGGGAGTTTGAAGGTATTACAAGGCCGACGAATTGAACGGAAGACAGTGAAAAAATTCCGCTGTTCACGAAAGCTGGCCCCGTTGTTACTCTGTATGCTTTCTCTCGGCCATCGTCTACTTACATCGAAGAGTTCAAGTCTCATAGACGAACAATTCTAATTCCTCTCCTGACTGCTCCTACTTCACACAAGTGTCCGTCGAGAAAATAAATATATATTGTTATATATATTCCGTGTTGTCGTTTGTTTGACCAGAGAGCGGAACGTAACATGTGAACAAACTGGCTTTCTTTTTTTCGTGTAAGCAATCATTCTCGATACTTGGTTGTCCGTTATATCATTGGACAGACTTTAATAATCTTAAATATTCCGTAGGTGTCGAATCGCTAGTTCGTCACTGATGTTGGTTAGCAGAATATTTTTTGTATGTAGTCGCTAGTGTAATCATATCAGCTTACTTTTCTCGTTCAACACTGCTGTGTGATTGAGCGAGTCCTCTGATGTGGTGAGGACGAAATTCTCAAATCTTTCTGTCGCTATTGATGTGGGACTGGTAAGGCTTTCGGTGTGAGTGCGTTTCTCGAATCCGTATGTCACCACTGATGTGGACCCAAAGTCGGTACACAGAAGGAAAACACGGAACACCGTTTAGGGGTAAGAAAGATATATTAACAAAAGTTACAAAGGACAGTGTCCAATATTGGTAGTCGTACTGCTGCTCGTATTAGGATATTACTACGCTTTTAATATTACTACGCTTTTAATATAGTGCTGGAAGAGTCCATGATGCAGGTAAGTTGCGGTCTCACAACAACTATACGACTGTTCAAAAAAAAATTCACTCAAAAAATGTTTATTAATCTTTCTTTTTGCTTACTAAACAATTGTTTTCTTTACAAAAATCCTTAGTAAAATCGTTTACAAAAATTTGTTTCTGATATACTTCAGAAGCATTCTTACAAAAATGATCACTAAAATTTTTACTGAAATTGTTTACCAAAATCCTGAATAAAATTGTTTGCAAAATTTCTTTACTAGTATAAAAATTTATTTCTAAAAAAAAAAATCAAACCGACCACGTGCAAGCACTTGATTTGGCCAGAGTGGAAAAGGAAGAAGTAATCCCAGATAATATAGCACCAAAAAGCTACCTCATGATTTGTCGAAAACTACTATTAGGACCCTCGGTACGAATTCTGGGACCAACTGTAAAGGCATGAAAAAATAGCCCGCAGAAGGGTTTCCTCACTTGGCTTCTTGAATAGCCGATAAGTATTTTAAACAGGCAAGCAGCTTTCCAAGAAATAAAACCATAATCAAACGAAAGTACGAATTCGGGGACCAAACTGAGGGCAGGAAAAATAGCCACCAGAAGGGTTTCGTCGCTCACTTCTTGAATAGCCGATAAGTATTTCAACAGGCTAGAAGCTTCCCAAGAAATAAAAGTAAAATTAAACGAAAGTCGACGACTGAAATTCTACCAAGTTAAAAAAAAACTGAAAGAAAATTCAACCGACAATTCTACTGAAAAGAACATTACAGAAGACTTGAAATTAAATGAAAACAGAAACATTTCGACAAAACTAAAAAGAAAAGAAAAATACTGAAATTCAAAAAACTTTGTTTCCTGGACACTCTCTCAGGTAAGATCCTGCAAATTACACTAAAATTTGCAACACTTTTCTACCCCTTTGTTTCTTGTTTCCTTTGTATAAAATTCCCTTTTAAAAACTTTATTGTCAGTGTTATCTTATCGAATCAGTATCCGAACTAGAAAGCTGAGGAACTTACCGTTTAATATTGCACACTAAATCCCCTTTAGAGCATTACCCAGTTAAATACTAAAATTGGCTTTAGTGTCATTTCCTTCGTATTGAATTTTATTCTCTTTAAATTTCTTTACAAGAACTACTTACCCATAGTAAAATTGCTTACTACACCCCCAAAAAATTTTGTTTACGAAAATGGTTTACAAAAACTTTTGCAAAAAATAGCTATTAACTAAAATCAGTTTTTGTAAAGTCTTTACAAAAATTGTTTACAAAAACTCTTCATAAATGTTTTTGCTAAAATCCTTACAAAAATCGTTTTCTAAAATTCGTTAAAGTTGTTTATAGAAATTGTTATTAAGATACATTCCAAAAAGTGTTTTGTAATTTTTTCAAAATCAAAACTTTTCCCTACAGTTTTTTTTTCAATAATTCTTTCTTTAATCGGTTGCTTAAGTTCTTAGAAAAATGCTTATAAAATTTTCGCTAACTTTGTTTACTAGGATTCTAATTAAAACATTGTATCAAAATTGTTTGTTAATATCTTTACTAAATAGGTAAAATTGTTTACTAAAACCTTTTATTTGCAATTGTTTACAAAACATTGCTCATTAGAAATTTTCTCTAAACCTTTATTTTAACTTAACAATTGTTTACAAAAATTGTTTATTAAAATTATTTACAATAATTGTTTCCAAAAATTATTGGTTTACTCCCTCCCCCACTCCAGAGTCGTTCTTATTAGAATTATTTACAAGAATTGCCTCCTAAAATTATTTTTTTTAATTCTTTTACTGAAATTCCTACTATTTACTTATTTCGAAAATCAGTTTTTTCTTGTGTTCCAATATTCTCCACCATTTTTTCCAAGCAACAAAATTTCTATTTTCATTGGTTTCTTTGTTTTAATGGCATATCAACCTTTGTAGGTTATTTGATGCCAAAGCTATTCTCCTAGAAGAACAGTAGTGGTACTATTTAACCCATAGCTGGGAGGATAAGGGGGTTCATACCTTTCCCAAGGGTATTTGCCCGAAAGTGAACGCAATAGCGAGACTGGAATACGAACTCGCTTACTACGATTCCGCAGTCCATCGCTTTAACCATTACACCACGAGGACACCCACTTCTAATTTCATTTGCTCTAAATAAAAAAATTGAAATTTTCCACCATTTGACAACGCTAAACTTTTCAGTACTACAAGAAAAGAGATAACATGAAGAAAGCATTGGAAAACAGGGTTCTCTTAAAAACTCCGGGTTTAGTGGAATCAAATAAGATTTTTTTTTTCATGAAATATTCAATGACATTTGATTACTGCTTTTTCTTTTTTCTTTTTTATTTTGTTCCCTCAATTACAGAATAAAACTGAAACACTGAGAAGGATCCACCCTCTGAGGCATCCTTTTGTAAATATCTTGTTCTCAAAGCAACTTACTGTCAAGATCACGCAATGTGATTTCGTGTGTCGCGTGAAGATTTGAACTGAGTATGTATAAGAGATCTCGGTTCTATTTCGTCGTAAATCCACAAAAGTATGTCAGGATTAAAACGTTTCGAAGATGATAAAAATGAACACGGCACACAAAAAGCTTGCCAGAATTATCTTCTTTCGCAAGAATTTCCCAGACATAGATTAGTCTGGCGTAAGGTCATAAGTGTTGGGCATTCAGTGAAAATCAAACTCTATACTGTTAGATTATCTTTATAACCCACGATTAGGCGTTCATATAGATATTTACAAGAAATGTTGCGCCTATAACTGTCATCTCTCTCTCTCTCTCTCTCTCTCTCTCTCTCTCTCTCTCTCTCACACACACACACTTACTCTTTCTCATGCAAATAAATGAAAGACACGCTATTTAGTATTGCGTCCAAGTAATAGTCAACTGACCCAATGATTACATGCTTATTCAGGTAATCCAGTGGATCAGTTGCGTGAAACTGATAGTCGTGAGTTTTTATCCTATTTTATCGGTATCCTATTTTATAGTTGAAATATTGTAATATTGCTCCACCGTGCTGTGTTTAGAGCACTGTAAAGAGTTTATAGATTTTAAAACTTTTACTGTTAAATTATGATAATTATATATATATATATATAATATTTGTTAATCCAAATGAAATAAAAGTATTTTAGAATAAATAGGCCCGTAAATGATTTTGAATTTAATTCTTGATGCCTTCATTTCACATAATCCTGCTCTACACTTGTTTCGGATTTTGTGGTTCTCTTCTGGAGACTAATAATGTGTAGGATGCGTCTGCTTCTTGATTTTACAGTGAGGATTGCTTTGATAGGGCTGTGATTCTTTTTAATTCAAGTATATATATATATATATATATATATATATATATATATTGAGAGAGAGAGAGAGAGAGAGAGAGAGAGAGAGAGAGGGAGAGAGAGAAAGAGAGAAATTGAAGAAGAAGGTGATTCAAAAAGAAGAATTTAATGTAAAAGAAAGTCAATGTTTCGGTTCTAATAAACCATAATCAGGACTAGGAAGGATGATATCTAGTGATATTAAATCACCGATGGATGCTTAATAAAATACAAAAAAAGGAGAAATCATTATATATACTGAGAAAAGGGGTAACTGCTTAATCAATATATATATATATATATATATATATATATATATATATTCACAAGTATTTACTTCATACATTTGTGAGCATAGTTACTTATTAATAAATAAATATAAAAAAAAACTTGAATTACAAATAATCATACCCCTATCAAAAAATTTTAACGGTAGAATAAAAAGCTGGAAGCAGAGATGGCTCTGGACAATATTAGTCTCCTGAAGAGGAGCTCGAAGTCTAAAACACGTGTGAAGCATTATTATATGAAATAGAAACCTAATGTTCCAAATTCGAATTCATTTTCGAACGTATTCATTCTGAAGTATTTAATTTTTTTTCATTTGACCAACAAAAATTATATATATATATATATATATATATATATATATATATGTACCATATAAAAGAAAAACCTCGACAAATAACTCATATTTTTTGTAATGATATTTATTTCAGCAGACCCTATATTTTTGCAATGTTAAATCTGCACCTTCACACAAATAAATAATGAGAAATTTCTTATGATATATATATATATATATATATATATATATATATATATATATATATATATATATATATATATATATAATTATCAGAATTTAACGCAAGCTAAAAGTTTTATCTATTCATTTTGATATAATGGAATGACCCATCTTTCCTGTACCCCCAACAATAGTAGTAGTACTAACCATTATTTTAGTACACACAGATCACACTGCGCAGGACTTTAAGTGAAAGACTCTCAGTGTAGGACTTCAGCGCGGAAACACGTGACCATTGTTACCCTTGCCAGGATAGCAATATTAATACTAATCTACTTGTTATATTTGTACAGCCGTACGAATAAACCTGCCTTCTGTTATACCTACCTAATGTATTGTCTATTCTTTACCACTAGGAATAGTCTATCATTCTATATCATTTACGATATAACACACACACACACACACACACACACACACACACACACACACACACACCACTCACTCACTCACTCACTCACTCTCTCTCTCTCTCTCTCTCTCTCTCTCTATATATATATATATATATATATATATATATAATATATATATATATATATATATATAAGCAACCAAAATGAAAACAACATTTCGAGTAGACCAATGCATATTCTTAGAACATAAGACAAAAAATGTGAATCCAACAGGAGAATCAACCTAATTGGACCTAATCAGATGAACTTGTTGGCTTTTTCACCGTAGGATAATGGCTTAGTAATTAATGATTATGAAAGCTTTGCCTATTCTGACATATGGTCACATTAATGGTTGCTAATTAACGAAAACAACGGGTCTAGCTTGAGTGGTAAATTTGTGATCAACGGCACTACGGCAGGTCCCTATTATGCAGTTATTTACCAAGTTCAATTTACTTTGATATAGTAACACTGTAATAAAGAACACAGCGAGGACCGAACTCCCCACTCAAGAAATGGTTTTAGCGACTTGCATGTTGACCATGTACTAGAGCAGGTGCTCTATCAGTTTGCATATACACACGAGCTCTAAGTGGAAATTATTTAGCTATTTTAAATAAGCAATAAATAACATACTTAGGACAATAGTACCTTAATCCTCTTCAAAGTGCTCCTCTTGGAACCTTAAATACTTATCTCAGCGTCTCGTCAATTCATAGAAAAGTTTCCATGGCTAATACACTGGACTATGATATCGTAGTGAGCGAGTTCGAACTCCAGTCACGCTATTATATTCACTTTCAGATTAATACCCATGGGAAAGGTAGGAACTCCTTTATCCCACCAGCTATAGGTTAATTGTTTATATATATATATATATATATATATATATATATATATATATATATATATATATATATATGTAGAAAAACTGATAACAACGATCCAAGTGGAAGGAATGATTTATTATTATTATTATTCCACTTGGATCATTGTTATCAGTTTTTCTACATATTGTCGGATTACAATCCTTTATTTACTCTTCATATATATATATATATATATATATATATATATATATAATGATCATCATCATTAAATAAGTTTCCAGACTTTTTTGTATGAGCACTTTTATTGATACGACACGCATGAAACTCTAGTGCCGTTCAAAGTAATCTCCTCCGGCTGCAATGCACTTGTTGTACCGTTCCAGCAACTTATAGGAGGTCCCATGGAAGTCCTCTTGTGTGAGCGTGTCAATGAACTTCATAACAGCCTCTTTCATCTCCTCAACTGTCTCATAACGACAGCCTCTGAGCTTAGGGAAAAACCAAAAGTCACAGGGAGCAAGGTCTAGACTATAGGGAGGATGAGGAATTGACTTCATGCCCATCTTGGTCAGATAGTCTGTGACAAGGATGGAAATCTGGACTGGTGCATTGTCCTGGTGGAAATGCCACTGACCCGATTTGAAGAGTACTGGCCTCTTCCGCCAATATCTCTTCCGGAACTCCCTTAAAACATTAACATAGTAACCCTAACCCGAACCCTTTGGCCAATCAACTCAGGTGTATTGACTTCCTTACTCCTCCTATACCTCTCATTATCCTTCACAGACTCCCTGCTTTCCTCGAATCTCTTATGCCACTCAAAAACTAATGGTCGATTCATGCCAGATGGTCTAAAAGCTGTCTGAAGCATTCCATACGTTTAAAACATTTAAAACAGAATTTTATAGCATATCGTTCTTCTAAAGTGTCCTCACGTCCAGATTGCAATTTTGAAATTCACCAGGTGTGACAATCAGGCTTTAGTAGGGTGTATTCCAATATATATATATATATATATATTTGGTCTAATGGGTAAAGTGTTCGCCAATGGTCCGGGAGACCTGGGTTCAATCCCAGGTTGCGTCATACCAAAGACTTTAAAAATGGTACTTGATACCTCCTTGCTTAACATTCAGCAATATAAGGTACGTATCAAGGGTAAAGTGGTGCAATTCAGAGAAAGGAGTAGCGCCCTCCCCTACACCTCAGTGTAGTAGCTATTGAAAAGGGAGCCTTCTGGTCGCCTTCGACAACAGTCGCCAACTATATATATATATATATATATATATGTGTGTGTGTGTGTGTGGAGGTGCCTATAGAGTAATGGTTACCTTCATTGGAATTGGATAGAGTGACCTGAGTTCGAACCCTGGACAAGGCTGCTTGCATTTCACATAGTTTTAATACTATCGGGAAAGGTATGAATTTAACTGTTCTCGCTCCAGCTATGGAGAGAAAGGTGAACAAACTAGGGTCTTTATCTATGGTATGGCAACCAGTCTGGGAGAAAGAAAACTTTGAATTCAAACCTGCTAAACTCCGCATGAAAATTGACATTGTGACTCATCTTGCTGAAGCGGAGAGGTTAGGTATACATATATGATGAAGTTTTGAATTCAATTTTTCTCCATTTTTTTTTAC
This sequence comes from Sepioteuthis lessoniana, assembly GCA_963585895.1. NCBI lineage: Eukaryota > Metazoa > Mollusca > Cephalopoda > Myopsida > Loliginidae > Sepioteuthis > Sepioteuthis lessoniana. Next base: position 54,171,671 of record OY757929.1, on the reverse strand, counting down.
TAGTCACCATACCAATAATAAGAGGCTTAGTATCCCCAACTATTTATCCAAAGCTGGTGGGAGTGGGGAAGAGTAATGACGACAACATTGTCTAGGATTTAAAATCGGTGGTTCGCAGTTACATGGGGGTCTGCATTCGCACCGAATATTAGTTTTGATTATTCAGATTTCACGATATAACAGAGATACCTATGAAATGCTAATTTGAATCATCTACGCGTTTCTAAATAGAAGCATTTATATAATCATGGACAAATCTTACTACGGGTCCATGTATCGTCTTAATCAGTGGGTTTTTTTTCAAACTTCTCGGAGCTGATAATTTTGTTTGGTTTCTTTGTTTAATGGCATATCAACCTTTGTAGGTTATTTAATGCCAAAGCCATCCTTCCAGAAGAACAGCACCGGCACTATTTAATCCATTGCTGAGAGGATTAGTGAACATAATAGCCTAACTGGAGTTCAAACTCACTTACTACGATTCCTCAGAACATCACTTTAATCATAACACTACAAGAACACCCTCATTCTTGGAGCCAAGATCCTTTTCTATTTCAGAGTCGATCACATGAACTCCCAGATGAATAGAAATGAGATCTCGTGGATCCTCAAATTAAAAAAATGAAGTCTCGTAGACCCTCATAAATAAAAAGGAAATCTCGGGGACCCTTATATAAATAAAACGGAAATCTAGTGGACCCTCATATAGATAAAAAGGTATCTCGTGGTCCCTCTTATGAATAAAAATGAAATCTTGTGGACCCTCATTGAGAGAAAAATGGAATCTCGTGGACCCTCATGGATAGAAAAATAGAATCTCGTGGATCCCCATATAAATAAAAATGAAATCTCTTGGGCCCTCACATAGCGAAAAATCGAATCTCGTAGATCCTCACATAAAGAAAAATGGAATCTCGTAGACCCCATGTTGAGAAAAATGGAATCTTGTGGACACTCACATAGAAATAGAATCTCGTGGACCCTCATAGAGAGAAAAATGAAATCTCGTGGACGCCCATTAAAATAAAAATGAAATCTCGTGGATCCCTATGTAAATAAAAATGAAATATCGTGGACCCTCATATAGAGAATAATGGAATTTCGTGGACCCTCATATAGAGAAAAATGGAATCTCGTAGACCCCATATAGTGAAAATTGGAATCTCGTGGACCCTCACGTAAAGAAAATTGGAATCTCGTGAGCCCCTCTCAAATAGATGAAAATAAAATTTATCAAAAATATTTCATGAAAATCACGTCCAATTTTTGCACTGAGTCAATAATATTGACTTGCTTGGTATTAGTTGTCACTTCTTGGTGATATCTTTAACCAAGATACAAGCACTTTACTTTACAAAAGTCTCAAGCTCTATTTAATCATCTCATTGGTAAGTGCTGAAAATACAGCGTCGCATAAATGTAGTAGCATTTTGACCAACTCTTGAGACAAAAATGGATAGTCAGAAGCCATGCTCAGCCAAAATTTGGGGAATGGTTGGTGCTTAAACTGAATTTTTATAAGTGTGTACTCGTAATTAGTAATAAGTTCAATCGATAACCGGAGAATATAAATTTTCAAGACCCCGTTGTATCGTCTACAGACCTCTGCTATTGATCTTGCGGACCGCCTGTGGTCTCCGGACCACAGTTTGAAATCTACTGTTCTAGACTCTATCAAACTTAATATGGCACCATTAGCGTAACACATAATATAAAGGATGTTACTTGCTAACATGCAGGAAAAAGTGTCTCCAAATAGCTAAGGCGCATGTCAACTGCTGACACCATCGTCTTGGTCAGAATAGCAATGACTGAGACAATGTATGATAGCGAATTGGGGAAAAAAAAGAGAAAAAAGAATTTACATTAATTTTTTTTTTTCGTTCTTTCTTCTCAGCTGAGAGAAAAAAATGAATGTCACCAGGTTCCATTGAAGAATTGCTGAAGAACGTGACTAGTATTTAACAAAGAGACTACCATGCATCACGACAATACTAGGCACCGAGAAGGACATGTATTGATTCGCACTATTAGCGTCCTTGTCATTAAAACCCTGCGGCCAAGTTCTTCCTTGAATTTCCCCGTTTTCTTTTTCTTCATCTTTCTCTTCAACTCTTCGTCTTTAGTACAAGATTTCCTACATTATATTTTTATGCTGTTAGTTTCTTTATTCTTATTTTTTAAATCTTTTTTACTGACGCGTGTTTTTACCCTGATAGCAACAGGTGGCTCACCCTGTCAGTAGGGCTTAGAATACGCAAACTGTATCCCCTGCAGAGGATTAAGATCGCCAAAAGAAGAGTTAGGGTCTCAATTAAGGGGTAAAATATAGGTAAGAAATTTTTTCGTATTATGTAGGAATATATGTCCCTATATAACTCTAAATTATTTATATTAAGAATAGTTACTAGAGGGAAAATTATTCACTAAGGATTATTATTAGTTACTTGAACCCAAATCCCTGTGTAAAATGTCATTCAATAGAAATAATAACTTGGTTTCGTTTTATGGCATATAAACCACTGAAGGTTATTTAATGACGAATCCATTTTTATACATTTAAACAGTTCTATTTCAAACAATTCAGTTTAGCATAAGAACAGATTTTTTGTTTACTCTCAGTTAAATGTAAAAACGGTTCTATTTCAAGTAATTCAATTTAACATAAGTACACAGTTTAGTTATATCTAAACTATAGATAGGATCCTATCAGGTGCTACCATTCCGGACCTTTTTTTACCTGAGAGCAATGGAAAGGAGAGAGTACTCAGCATTTCCCAAAGCTCCAGCATTACTGGAGCCACACCATCAGAGCTGCTGTCGGTGTCTTCTGAAGCCCCAGCCGACTGAGCCACCATATAATGATTAGTATTAGATAAGAATACTTGAAATCATACACCTGACTGATATGGTTCGGTTGGGTTTTTAAGGCATATCAACCTTTGTAGGGCATTTAATGCCAAATCTTCTTTATACATATGATATATGATTTGTTAGCGCATCATCATCATCATCATCATCATCATCATCATGTCGTGCCGCCAGCACGGATATCCCTGATGATCTCTCGCCACTTCTCCCTATCGTTCATCGCCTCTGGTAGGTCTTCAAGGCTACATCCCGTATCCTCACATAGCTGCTGTATGTATGTTCGAGCTGGTCGTCCTGCTTTTGCTCGGTCATATGTGGGGGTCCATAGGAGTACATCACTTATGAGCTCGTCCCTGCTTCTCCAGCAGTGTCTTGCGTGTCTGCTTCGTCTAACTTGGATAGTTTTCGTAATGGGAGGTAGGTGGCCGTATAGTTGGTGTTTTGTGGGGTGTTGCCGTCAGGACTTGTTCAATATTGCTCGCAGCAATCTTATGTAATTGACGTTTAGCTTTTTCTCCAGCCGTTTTGTTAGGGTCCAAGTAGTGCATCCATATAGCAGTATCGACACGACCGCTGCTGGGAAAAAACTGCGTTTCATTTTATCGGTCAGGTCTGACTTCCATGTCGATAGCTTATCGATAGCTGTCCATGTCTTCGTTAGCCGCGTGTCGATATCTTTTTCTGTTGATGAGACACTGCTTCCTAGGTAGGTGAACTTGTCTACTAGTTTCAGAGAGGATCCGTCTAGTGTGGAAATGTCGCCCGTTTGATTAAAGCACATGAATTCAATTTTATGTGCATTGACATGGAGGTCGATGTCTGCGGCGGCTTATTCCAAACTATGCAGTAGTGTTTCGGCTTGGTTGGGTATATTTGCCAGAATCACTATGTCATCGGCGTAGTCGGCGTCGGTAATTGTTTTTGCGGGGTATCTTCTGCTTCTTTTCTTTGTCAGCTCGAAGCCGTTTTCTTTGATTTCATCTATCGATGTTCTAAGCATGTAGTCTAGACAGATGATAAAGAGGTATGGGGCTAGCGTGTCCCCTTGTAGTACTCCTGCAACAATGTCGAAGTATTCTGTGTCTCCATCCGGTGAACGTACTTTCACTTTGGTGTTTCTATAGAGAATCGTTATTGCTGCGACGGTCTCTTTTGGTAGGCCGTATGCTAGTAGGATTTGTCCCATCTTCCATCTGTGAATGGAATCAAAGGCCTTGGTAAAGTTTGACAAATAGTAATGTCACCTGTAGGTTTTTTGCCCGTACGCCTTCAAGGATTCTACGGATGGTCAATATTTGTGAGGTCGTGGATCTATTTCTTCGGAAGCCATTTTGGTTTTTCCAAAAATGTTGTTAATTTTGGGTTCTATGCGGTTTCGTAGTCGGGCATTGTAAATTTTGACTGCTATGGATGTAAGTGTTATACCTCGGTAGTTCTAGGAAACATTTTTAAACGAGTCAGAGCTCATTTTTTTGCATACAGATAAGTGGTTATATATAAGATTTGTAAATTTATAGATTTTAGGTATTCTATAAAAGTAGAGACGAACTCATGAGGTATGTACTCCTATGGACCCCCACATATGGCCGAGCAAAAACAGGACGACCAGCTCGAACATACATAATGCAGCTCTGTGCCGATACAGGATGTAACCCTGAAGACCTGCCGGAAGCAATGGACGATAGGGAGGGGTGGCGTGAGAGGGTCAGGGATATTCGTGCTGATTGCGTGACATGATGATGATGATGATGATGATTTTTAAATTAGTCAGACCTAATCTCATGTATCTAGGTATTACTATTGTTTACACACAGGTTAGTAAAAAATAAAGTAAAGTTGGTGACCGTAGTCGAAGGCGACCAGAAGGCTCTCTTTTCAATAGCTACTACACCGGGGTGTAGGGGAAGGCGCTACTCCTTTCCCTGGATTGCTCCGCTTTACCCTTGATACGTAACTTATATTGCTGAGTGTTTAGAAATGAGGTATCAAGTACCATTTTTAAAGTCTTTGGTATGACGCATATTGGGATTGAACCCAGGTCTCCCAGACCATTGACGAACTCTCTACCCACTTGGCTAATGAGCCGGTTGACACACAGGTAAATGGTTCCAAGTATTCGAATCCAAATAATTCTTTGCCCAGTCGGCAGGGGCTGTAGAATTCACCGACTGTATCTCTGCAGAGGGGTAAGACCTCAACAAGTATCCTGGATATGATACTAAACAATCTGATGTCGAGGCTCCAATAATGCAGGAGCTTTGAGAAATGCGGAGTACCTCTTCATTGCCATTACTCCCAGGTCAACTCTGGCCTGAAGTAGTTGCACCTGATAGGGTCCTATCTATAGGTCAAATAAAACTTAACTGCGTATTTATGCTAAACTGAATTACTTAAAATAGAACTGTTTTCATATTTAAACTGCGTACTAATGCTAAACCGAATTGCTTGAAATAAGACTGTTTTGACATTTAATTGTGTGTAAACAAGCTGTTCTGGTTCAAACAATTTGGTTTAATTGTATAATTTTTTACTATAGTTAATTGCTTGAAATAGAAATGTTCTTTGACAATTAAACTGTGTAGTTGTGTTGGACTGAACAGTTTGAAGTAGAACTGTTTATTGTATAAAAATAGATTTGGCATTAAATAACCTGCAATGATTGGTATGCCATAAACCCTAACAAACACATATTTCAATTTGTTAATAATGAATTTTTGCATGCACTTAAATGTTTTCAAATATTGCTATTTAACACCAATAGTTTTATTTGCACACAGTTAAGTAGTATCAAACATCACTATGTAACACTATCAGGTGCTACCACACCGGTCAGAGTGGACCTAGAAGCAATAGCAATGAAGAGATACTCCATATTCCCCAAAGCTCCAAGACTGGAGTCTCGCCATTAGATCGTTTAATGTCATATCCAGAACACACGTTTATGGGGGGGGGGTTCTTACTTCTCTGCAGAGATGCAGTCCGTATATTCTACAGCGTCAGCCGACTGGACTGCATACCACTGAATATCATTTTTTTTCTATTAGATAAAAATATATGGTATATTACCGTGAAGCTTAGATTACACTGACTGGTGGTGAGGCTTCAGTTCTGGATATCTGCAGAGTGTGGACTACCCTTTTATTTTTTGAACCGGAGTCGTAGTATCTTTTAGGATTCCATCAATGGTTCCAATAGATCTGTTAGCATATTATTTGTATTTGACAGGAATACTTGATATCGTATAACCATGTGCAAAAAACTGCTAGTTTTCACGGACGTCTGATTTGGTTGGGTTTAATGGCATATCAACCATTGTAGAGTATTTAATGCCAAATACTCTTTATACATATATATTAAATATACATGACTGGGTTGGGTTGGGTTTTATGACATATCAACTATTGTGGGCTATTTAAAGTCAAATCCTCTTTATACATATATATTAAATATATAGGATTTGTAAACATTTTGTTGATGACATTCTTAAACTAGCTTAAGCTCATTTTTTTCCACACAGATAAATTGTCCCAAGTATTGCTATATATCACAAAAAGTTCAATTAAACATCAGTCATTGGTTTACCTAAAGCTAAAAAGTCAAACAGTTCTACTTCAAGCAATTCAGTTAAGCCTAAGTCATTCGTTTGCACTCAGTTTAGATGTCAAACAGTTCTATTTTACCGATAGATAAGACCCTATCAGGTGCTACCAATCTGGGCCAGAGTGGACACGGGAGCAATGGCAATGAATAGGTACTCCACATTCCCCAAAGCTTCAGTATCACTGGAACCTCACCTTCTAATTGTTTAGTGTCATATCCAGGACACTCGTTGTGAGGTGAGGGAGTTTAACTCTTCTGCTAAGGGTACTGTCAGTGTATTCTACAGCCCCAATCGACTTGGCCAACGGACGTCTGAGTGACAGCAACTCTCCAGGATTCTCAGTTAGTAGATTGTCTATTGAAAATGAGAAAAAAGTGTTCATTGTATGTATAATGATATGAAATCCTTTTTAAATGATGATCATTATTTTATAAAATATATTCTTACACATATATTTGCATCTTAATGCGATGGACGAAGGATACCAATGTAGAATATCCAAATTGATAAATTTCCATGTTAGGATAAGGATACCAAGGTAGAGTTTCTACTTTTCAAATAGACTGACAGAGCTATATAACCAAAATAAATAAACTCTTGGACAATACAACTAGTCCTTTCCTCTCAAGTTAAGACCAGGCTTCATATTTACCCAACCCCTCCGCTCGGGCAGGATATGACACAAGGTCAATTTTTTTTAAGCGGAGTTTAACAGGTTTGAATTCAGAGTTTTTCTTCTCCTTGACTATTTGCCTCACCAAGGCTGAAGAACCTAGTCTGCCCTACTATTTACCCATAGCTGGAGGGAGAATAATTGGATTCATACCTTTCCCAAGAGTATTAGTGCTATGTGAAATGCAATCAGTCTCATCCAGGATTTGAACTCGTGTCGCCGTGTCCATTTCCTACGACGATAGCTATTACATCACATGCACCTCAAGTTAAGACCAGGCTTATATGTGTTACAAAACATACTCACCAGGTTCCATTAGACGAGCTTCTGATTGGATAAGATTCTGATTGTTGAGAAAGATAAGCCGTCGATACAATCTACCATAAGATCCTTCCACATCTTCAATAGCATAGTCCCCTGTCAGATCACTTGTGCCTTCTTCTAAGACCTCTACTTTCGTAACATTGTCACCCAATGATAGGAATGGAATCTAAAATTGAAAAAAAAGTCAATATTGACACAAAAGGTTTAACTGGTGGTGTTGGATATTGACTTGAAAACCCCCTTTGACATGCTGCATAAATTACATAGGTGAGATACAAGAAGGAAGTCTTGCCCAATCAGCTGGGGCTGTAGAATACACTGACTGCACCTCTGCAGAGGGGTAAGACCCCCCCCCATAACGAGTGTCCTGGATATGACACTAAACAATCTGATGGTGAGGTTCCAGCAGTGCTGGAGCTTTGGGGAATGCGGAGTACCCCTTTATTGCCATTGCTCCCAGGTCCACTCTGATGGTAGCACCTGATAGGGCCCTTCCTATGGGTTAAATAGAATTAACAGCATACTAATTCTAAACTGAATTGTTTGAATAAACTGAATAGCTTGAAAAAGAAATGTTTTTGACAATTAAACCGTACTTACATTTAAACTACGTGCTTATGCTTAACTGAATTATTTCAAATAGAACTGTTTTTCGACATTAAAACTGTATTTGCACTTAACTGAATTATTACATATAACTGCTTGAATAGTTTGAAATGGAAATGTTTTTGACCATTAAACTGTGTACTTGTGCTAAACTGAATTATTTTAAAAAGAACAGATTATTTACATAAAAATGGATTTGGCATTAACTAACCTACAAAGGTTGATATGCCATAAAACCCAATAAACCAACCAACCAACCAAAGAAGGAAGTCGGACACTAGGAACAAAAATGACTGGAAATGCATCTGTGACCTAAAGTAAACAAGGTGCAGGTGTCTCCCGGAGGAAATGCCACGTAAATTGCGTGGATGGCATGCAAGAAAGAAGCGTGATCACGTGCATTATGTGGGTGGTACAAGAGAGGGTTTCATGTCCACGTACAACGTGTAAGTAGCAGGTTAGAAGAGATGAGCCCACGAGAATTTGCCTTCGCGTCCGGAATATTACATATCCAATGAAATTTCGACCCGAACTGCAGAAAGGAAGAGAAGTTTCACAGAAGATTCGTACCGTCAGCCCCTGTGTGTGCAGCTCAGCCGTCTTCGACTCTCTCATACTTTTACCCGTCCAATACATCTTAGGTACTAAAATGAAAAGAAAAGAAGCTGATTATTTTTTAAACATCAGTGTTTTTGGTTTTCTCTGCTATACAACAGTCGTTTTTCACCGAATTATGGGTGACAACAAGTCTCCTAAGGTGTCCCGGACTTTGGAAAGTATCCTAGCTGATATCGACAATGGTTTTGATTCTCCATCTGATCTCCAATTACCTTTATCTCTTTTGGAGACCGTTCCAAGTTCACCAACTACAATTGGTATCACCGTCACCTTCATTTTCGACAGCTTATTCAGCTTCTAGTTTTTTAATCTTGGTATGGTAACCAGATCTAAGTATTTGTTTATCTTTTCACTTTCTTATATTTTTACTCAGTCGTCCACTGAAACGGCAAAATCCTCAAGATTCTTTTATTCTTGTTAATTTATCCAAGATCTGCTCTTCCGGACAGGATTAAGCAGTCGTCTGTATCTCAAAGTTGCAGAAAATTTAATAGGACGGATTCTGCTTTGTGTGTCTACCATTTACCAGATAAATTAAAGTTTACTCTCTTGCGCAGCTCTCTGTAGATCACATTTGCCAAACAGTCATGCCTACTCTTACGTTGCTTTTGTGCCAGTTTGGTCTCTTCGTTTCTTATATTAAGAACCATTTTATCTACATCATTAAGTAACATGCACTTATCATTTTAATTATCCACACCATTACGTAACATACACTTATACTTATAATTATCTACATCATTACATAACATGCACTTACCCTTCTAATCAACTACAGCATTACGTAACATGAACTTATTCTTCTATTCTTCTTCATCATTACGTAACATGCACTTACCCTTCTATTCATCAACAATATTACGTAACATGCACTTATTCTTCTATTCATCTGCAACATTACGTAACATCCACTTATTCTTCTAATCAACTACATCATTACGTAACAAGCTCTTTTTCTTCTATTCGTCCACATCATTACGTAACATGCACTTATTCATATATTCGTCTATATCATTACGTAACATGCACTTATTCTTCCAATCATCTGCATCATTACGTAACATGTGCTTATTCATGTAATCATCTGCATCATTACGTAACATGCGTTTATTCATGCAATCATCTGCATCATTACGTAACATGCGCTTATTCATGTAATCATCTGCATCATTACGTAACATGCGCTTATTCATGTAATCATCTGCATCATTACGTAACATGTGCTTATTCATGTAATCATCTGCATCATTACGTAACATACACACATTCTTCTAATTATATTCATCATTAAGTAGCATGCACTTATTCTTGTAAATAATATTATTTTTTGCTTGGACATAATTAGTTCCAACGACTTAATTTTGTTCTGCTATTAAAAGAGATTCTTTGATTTCATACATTTCTTCAGTGTGCCAGTATAGGTCGTCAGTAATGTTTTTCTTGGGTTCCCAAGGGGTTTCTGGTCTTGCAATATCTGACCCTGTCGCCAAAGCGACCCAGCTGGACCAGATTTTATATTTCCAACTTCCATACCGTCAACTCCTCCCTTTATACTGTTCGTTCGAGGAATCTTATTCAAATGGTTTTAAAAAAACCGGCTCTATTTATGGTATTTAATATTTTTTTACGGTAGCCAATCAGAGAGTTGTGTTTTTTTTCCTTTAAAATTTTTTTTATTTTTCCTTTTTTTCTTTCCTCCCGCCTCACGAAGGGAATCACTCGGTACCCAAGTCTAAACGCACAAGTACTCTTCTATTCACAAATTAATTTCTAAAAAATATAAAACTAGCAACAACCTTTTCTATATTTAAATTAAAGCATTACACATGAACCCACTCAACGTATTATATTATATATATAATGAATAAAAGCGTGTTTTTTACGCTATTACATAAAAAAAAAATGAAAATAGAGAACGAATGGCAAAAAGAAAATTAAAAAATTACAAGATAAAATAAAATCACATGATGTTCATCGCTAAGGAGAAAAGAGTGGCTGATATCGCACAGCCTGTCATTATACCTCTGTCCTTCAGCCTATGCCAGTTCGATGTTGAAGTATCTGACGTAACTCTTAGCCTGGTTCAGTTTCTTTCTTGAGGTTTCCCCTTCGTAGCCTCATCTAAGTCTTTTGTGCGCAATTTTCTTCGTTTGTCGCTTGAAGTATCAATACAGTTGTTTTGTTTTTTTGCCATAATTATTTTACGCGTCAGCCTGCGGTCTTTCACTGAAGTCTGAGAGACAGCAAATTACCTCACGTCTCCAGGACTCTTCTGAGTTTTTTTAAACCAATTCTGGGGTCTGAATGGTCTCGATTTCTCTTCTGATTTCCAATTCCTCCTGTCTTTCTTTCAGTCCTTTGAGGATCGTTCCAAGTACACCTACTACGATTAGTATTACCGTTATCTTCATCTTCCACAGCCTTTTTAGTTCTCTAGCAAGGTACATAATTATTATTTTTATTATTTACTTACATAATTACTCATTGTATTTTGAGTTTTCACACCAAGAATAACTAGTGTTTTTCCTGAAATTCAAGAGAAAACAAGTCATCTCAGTACTTCCGTATACTCCTAATTATTCTAAAATCATTATACTAGTTGTAACTGCTTGATTTGTCTGGGAGAAGTCAAGTGAAAGCAAGTCTCTTCAATACTTCAGTATTCTTCTCTGCGCTCTAGCTGAGTTTTCACACCAATGTATTAATTAACAGTAAGTCTTTCTAGAACTCCAGTACTTTTCTCGGTACTCTTGTTATCACTTCAACAGTAACAAGTAGCATTCTATGGAGATCAAGTGAGAGCAAGTCTTCTCAATATTCCTGCATTCTCAGTGGTTTTGTAGAGTTATTACACCGTTCGCAATTAATAGCTTTCGCGGGTATTGATTGTTATAAAGAAGTTCGGGAATTCAGTTTCGTTTTCAATAACAACTTAAGTCGATTCAGATATGTCTCATTCACATTGACTTCAACTTATTTGTTATCAAATAAAGGATTCCAAACTATTTATGGCAGCCTTTTGCCAAATCACCAATACTTGACGACAACAGAATCCCTCTCCCATATTTACATCTTTTAGTTCTTTGTAAATTAATCTCACCACACTTCGAGATGCCAAACTCCGTCGCAATATCACTACAAAAATGGCGCACAGTCTGCATAGGTGAATCAATCTGGCATTCTGACTTAGCAAAGATTTTAATGGCGTCCACAAATAGCAGATGGTTAAGCTCAGGGGCCTCCTTCCCAAGTTGATAGCCAATTTCAGCTTCACGTAATATCATTGATAATGGGGTATCAATGATATGACTAAAAGTAAAGAAAAAAATGCTTCGTTTTATATGAACAGATTATAGATGTTTATTGTCAGCTCATAGATTGGTTTTCCAATGGACCGTTCTAGATGTCATGATTGTAATAGTATTTACAGCCACACTAAATACTTGATATCCAAAAATGGGGAACACTATTCTGGAATTGGTCTGCGACATACACAAATCAGCGCGTCTTCTTTTAGCTTCTTATGGGTTACGAGATAGTCTTTTATACGATATAATTCATTTCGATACCCTTTTTGTTCGAGAGTTGAGAATTTATCAAAAGGTAAGGCATGAACCCCTCTCTTCTTCCTCAGATATGAATAAATAGTAAGCAGAATGGGTTCTTTAGCATTGATAAGGCAATCAGTCTCAGAGAAGGAATTTATATAAATTTATATAAATAGGACGTCATACTAGGCTCTTTAGCCTTGGAAAGCCAATCACTCAAAAAGAAGCGATTATTATATCTTTTATTTCCCCTAGGTATTAGCAAAATAATATTGAGGGTGATCACTTTTGCCTTAGTGGGCAACCAGTTTAGGAAAAGTACAACTGAATTCAAAATCAAATGGGTATGGGTTTGGCAACTCTATTTCATGATAAAACTACTTATGTCAGGCAAACGGACGTTTTTTAATCTTGGTATGGTAACCAGCCAAGCAAAAAGAAAACGTTGAATTCAAACCAGCTGTGCTCTACTCAAAAATTGACCTTCTATCACATCCTGTTCGTGGAGGAGGGTCTCTGTAAATACATACATCCGATGGTCAGGTTATAGTTTTAAAGCTCCGAGCAGTGTAGAGTTACTCCCGGGTCCACTATCAGCTGGATAGATAATGTCCATATTTCAAATGCCAGGGAGAATAAATTTTTGAATCATAAACGTTTGGAAACCATAGTTCTTCAACTGACTTCGGCGTGAAATAAACCGACAGAGGTGGACCTACCATAAAACCAATCTACCATCGAACAGGAGAGCTGAATGTGCAAGACGTTAAAGAAGAAAATCATAAGACGGCATGGTTAATTATAATATAACTTTTTGACAATTGTTTCATTTCTATTAGTTTCACGTACCTTTGGTAAGTGTCCCCGCAGCGTTGTGGCTAACGAGCTGGACTGCGACATCCTTGTAAGCTTTCGAACTAATACTTTTGGCAAAGGCATGAACTCCCTACTCTCTTCAGCTATGTGTCGTAGTGTAATTGTTATTGTCGAATGAAAATGGACACGGTGACACGAGTTCAAATCCTTGACAAGACTATTTCCATTTCACGCAGCGCTAATACACACGGGAAAGCTAGGAATTCAATTATTATCCCTCCAGCTATGTGTAAATAGTAGGACAGTCTGGGTTCTTTAGCTTAGGTTAGGCAAGCAGTGCATGAGAATAAAAATTCTGAATTTAAATCTGTACTTAAAAATAGACCTTATACACATCCTGACCATGCGGAGGAGTTGGTAAATACATACTATGGGTCAAATACTACCACTATTGTTCTTCGTCGAGAATGGCTTTAGCATTACTTACATATGTTGAAAAGATAAATTTGTTGTGAAACTGACGGTATGATAGAAATATGTCGAAGGTTGGATAAACCAAACACTTAACTCAGATTTAGATGTGTAATATTTCGTTCGGGCTTTATTTCATCTTCACGAACTTCTTCAAGACAGAGACTGTTTTCTGAGTTTTTCCTCTCATGCTTTTAAATAGAAAAAATCAGAAAACAGTCTCTGTCTTGAAGAAGTTCGTGAAGATGAAATAAAACCCGAACGAAATATCACATATCTAAATCTGGATTAAATGTTTGATTTATCCAACTGTCCACACACACACACACACACACACACACACACATATATATATATATATATATATATATATATATATATATATTATTTCAAGAAAAAAAACAATACGATAATAAATTTATTTCCATCCTGTTAAGAGCTTTGATATGAATCAAAGACTCAAAAATAATTTTCAACTAGACTTCATCAAATCCAAAAAGAAAATAAGTTTTTTAAAATTTTCTTATTATCTTAATGTGATCGAATATTGTTTTTTTCTTGAAATAATATTTACTCTGTGAATTTATTTACATTGAGCTCTTTACCAGGAATATTTAACTATTCGAAATTTGAATAATTTATTTGCCCTGACGGAATTGTTCCCTACTCCTAATTTACTGGATTGAAGAACACACACACACACACACACACATATATATATATATATATATATATATATATATATATATATATATATATATATATGTATATATCCCTGCTTGCAAAGTTGTCTGATTTAATCTGGCAATCACAAATGTAAACATGCTTAGATATGCGTACGTACATATTATATTTAAGCTTCGATTTGCCCATACCTGTATACAAATATGCATACCGGGTGACATCTGACCATTTCGTGATATTGACCAGGAAAACCCACCTTACTTTAACAAAACCTTATTCAAAATATCTCCAACGCAGTAAGCTATCTAAACTAATATAACAATCCTGCAAAGCTTATTGCTCACAAAGGTTATCGGCAAAAGTCCGTACTGCATTTGATCCTAGTGTTCTCTTCAAACACAAATGTTCTTACGCTGCTCGTGTATACATAGTCATGTAGTTCATCTAGATGAGAGAGAGAGAGAGAGAGAGAGAGAGAGAGCACATTGCAGCGATGAACACAGCCGGTGATGTCGATAAAGATCAAATTAAGATTAATGATATTGGTCATAAGATGGCTTGGATTACCGAAAGATTAAGAGAGATATACCGACAAGAAGTGATGAAGGAGCCTTTTAATCTCAGATATATCTGAAATATCAGATATGAGAATAGGAATTAGTATACCTGGATACATGGTTTGAAAAAGATTAGGTTTGGATTGGTTTCTTCGTTTAATGGCATATCAACTTTCATGGGTTATTTAATGCCAAAACCAGAAGTGGTGCTAGTTAACTCACAGATGGGGGGATAAGGGGATTCTTGCCTTTTCCAAGTCCGAAAGTAAATGTAACCGCGCGACGTGAATTCGAACTTGCTTACTACGATATCGTATTCCAGCACGATAGCCACTATGATTAACCCACAATTATAGGAAGAATAGACGGGTTCATGCCTTTCACAAGGACATTAGTGCAAAGTGAAGTGCCAACAGTCTTGTCAAGAAATTGTATTTTGGTCGTGTATCACTTGATTCTCTTTGCTTTAATAACATGTTACTTTTGGCCTAATGAGTAGAGTGTTCACCAATGGTCCAAGAGACCAGGGTTCAATCCCAAATCGAGTCATACCTAAGACTCAAAAAGTGTTACTTCATGTCACCTTGGATCAAGGGTAAAGTGGAGTAATCTAGGGAATGGAGTAACGCCCTCCCCTACACTTCAGTGTACTAGCTATTGGAAAGGGAGCCTTTGGGTCACCCTCGACTAAGGTCGCCAACTTTTCTTTTTAATCTCATTTATAGTTGTGCGAAAATCCTCACTCTGTTCCTCTTATTTAACAACATCTCTCGTTTTCTCTCTCTCACACTCGTGCACTTTCTTTTTTCTTCAATTATTTCAATGCCACGTGATGGTCTTACTCTAGTTCTTTTGTAGTATACATATACATTTACTAATCCCTCCACACAAGCAGGATGTGATACAATATAATTTTTTTAAGAGCAGTTTAACGGGCTTGTCTGAAGAGTTTTCCTTCTCTTAGACCGGTGGTTATACTTTGGTTAAAGATCCCTACTAATTACCAACTAATTGCCCATTATTGTACGGAGATCAGATCTTCTCCTAGGATATTGTACGGAGATCAGATCTTCTCCTAGGATATTGTACGGAGATCAGATCTTCTCCTAGGATATTGTACGGAGATCAGATCTTCTCCTATGATATTGTACGGAGATCAGATCTTCTCCTAGGATATTGTACGGAGATCAGATCTTCTCCTAGGATATTGTACGGAGATCAGATCTTCTCCTATGATATTGTACGGAGATCAGATCTTCTCCTAGGATATTGTACGGAGATCAGATCTTCTCCTAGGATATTGTACGGAGATCAGATCTTCTCCTATGATATTGTACGGAGATCAGATCTTCTCCTAGGATATTGTACGGAGATCAGATCTTCTCCTATGATATTGTACGGAGATCAGATCTTCTCCTAGGATATTAGCACTATGCGAAATGCTAACAGTCTCGTCCACACAAACCCCTTTTCTTACAACCAATATCAGTTTTTTTTCAGTATTCTATTTACTCTCACAGGCCCTCTCCTCAACTTTACTCTGTCTACATAACGGAGATTAAAAGACTCACACGTCATTTCGAGTCGGTATAACCCTCTTAACATTTCTATACTTCCAGTCATCTCATGACAAATATCGTTAATCACAATTTGATCTTTATCGTCAACAACATCATCTGGTGCGTTATTCTCGGCAACACACACTCTCTTCTATAAATGAATCACATCGTCATTTGTATTTACATAATTACCCATGTTGGTTGTTTGATCGGTTGGTTGGTTTTATCGTTTGGTTTGGTTTTGTTTGGTTTCATGGCACATCAGCTATTGTAGGTTATGAAATGCCGAATCCATTTTATTCATATAAACAGTTCTATTTCAAATAATTCTGTTTAGAAGTATAGTTTTTTTGTTTACACACAGTTAAATGTCAAAACAGTTCTATTTCAAACAATTCAGTTTAGCATAAGTACACATGGTGTAATGGTTATCTTCGTAGGAAATGGACACGACGACACGAGTTCAAATCCTGATCGAGGCTGATTACATTTTACATTGCACAAATACCCTTGGGAAAGGTATGAATCCAATTATTCTCCCTCCAGCTATGGGTAAATAGTATGGCAGACTGGGTGAGGCAACTAGTCTAGGAGAAGGAAAACTCTGAATTCAAGCCTGTTAAACTCCGCATAAAAAAATTGACTTTGTGTCATATCCTACCCGAGCGGAGGGGTTGGTAAATATGATAAATACACAGTTTCAATGTCAAAAACAGTCCTTTCAAACAATTCAGTTTAGCATAAGTACACAATTTAGTTGTATGTAAACCATTGATTGGACTCTATCAGGTGCAACAAATCCGGGCCAAAATAGACCTGAGAGCGATTCCAATAAAGGGGTACTCCGTATTCCCCGAAGCTTAAGCTTACTGGAACCTCACCATCTGATTGTTTACTGTTATATCTATGACACTCGTTGGTGGGATCTTACCCTTTTGCAGTCGGTGTATTTTATAGCCCCAACCGACTGGGCAAGGTTTTATCGTGAGTCAATCTCTGTTGGTTTATTTTACGTCGAACTCAGTTGAACAATTATGATATCTAATTATATATGGCAAAAAATCTATCTTCACAACCATTTAAAGAAAAGACAATATTTCATTATCCAAAGCAAATCTATTTGACCCATAGATGAGGCCTTAAAGGTACTACCGTTTTAACTTTGAGTAGAAATGGACGTAATGGAAATAAAAGGGTGACACTTTCCTCCTCAGATCTCTAAAACTAGAAACTGAACATCGGATGTATGTCTTTATCCTGACTCTCCGCCGCTTGCAGGATGTGACTCAAGGTCAATTTTTAAATGGAGTACATGTGGTTTAAATACTGAGTTTTCCTTCAAGACTTGTTGCTATTGCAAGAGTAAAGAGCCCAGTTTACCCGTCATAACAAATAAAATTTTTCATGAAGTAAAGTTGCCAACCCCATTGCCCCTGATTTCTAATTCTGTTGTTCTTCTTTTAAACTGGTTTTTCACTAAGGCATGAGTTTTCAACCTGTCCTATTATTATTATACCAAAAGCAAGAGAATGAAAAATAGATTAATGCTTTCTATGCTGATTGTCTTAAAAAAGCTTAAGAACATAGAATGCCCTACTATTTACCCATAACTGAAGGAGAAGAGATGGATTCATGCCTTTCCTTGAGGCATTAGTCCGAAGTTAAACACAAACAACCTCGTCTAGGATTTGAAGTCGGGTCGTCGATTCAATTTCTAATGACAATAACCGTTCCGCTAAGAGTCTTTCTCATTAGATGGGCCCTATTATCAATCGAGGACACTTCTTTTAGGGAGGTAAGACTCCCCTAACGAGTGCCCTGGTGGCCCAGTCGACTGGGGCTGTAGAATACATCGACTTCATCTCTGCAGAGCTGTAAGACCCTTCCAAGAAGTGTCCTGGTTATGACACTAAATGATCTGATGGTGAGGCTCCAGTCTTGGACTTTGGGGAATGTGGAGTACCCCTTCATTGCCATCGCTCCCAAGTCTACTCAGGCTCGAAGTAGTAACTCCTGTTATGGTCCTATCTATGGGTCAAATAGAACTATTTGACATTTAAAGTGAGTGCAAACAAATGACTTATGCTAAACTGAATTGTTTGAAATAGAACTGTTTGATCATTTAACTGTGCGTAAACAAATGACTGATGATTAATCGAATTGTTAGTGATACATAGTAGTACTTGGAACCATTTAACTTTGCTGATTTATGTCTAAAATCGCATATATCTAATATATATGTATAAAGAGCATTTAATAACCTACAATGGTTGATATGCCTTAAACCCAATGAAATCATATATATTCAATATATATTTGTAAAGAGTATTTGGCATTAAATAACCTAGAATGGTTGATATGCCATAAAACACAACCCAACCAAATCATATATATTTGATATATATGTATAAAGTGGATTTGGCATTAAATAACCTATAATGGTTGATATGCCATAAAACACAACCCAACCAAATCATATATATTTGATATATATGTATAAAGAGGATTTGGCATTAAATAACCTACAATGGTTGATATGCATAAAACACAACCCAACCAAATCATATATATTTAATATATATGTATAAAGAGGATTAAACAAAGAAACTAATCCGTGTTCTACCGCAATGCCTGTACGTATTTATCCAACGCCTCTTTGATAGTCAGGATGCGGCTCAAGAATGCACCTGTACTGGAGCCTCACCATGAGATGCCGTTTCGAGTCATAACCAGAACACGGTCTTTTTTTTTCGTGGATTGGGGTCTCACGCCTCTGCAGAGAAAACAGTCATCGTTATGGCTATTTATCTAACTTGTCCTAATTTTACATAAGGTCATGTTAGATGTATGCGATTTGATAATCAACCAACAATTAGATAATCTATTTAAATTAGATATTATTTGAATAAACAGATAAGTTTAGAAATGTTGGTTATTTCAGGAAATTTCTTGACACATAGGCACCAGAGATAAGTTCAGGTGTAAATTCAACTTAGCCGACGAGACAAACCCATCCTACGTTTCTCAATTCAATTCCTATTATTTCTGATTTGGACCGTAGGCTCGCTAGAGACATTTTCCAAATATACGTTCACCTCTCTTGGGAATATTCGCTTGTTGCAAGAGTGCATAGATTATTTATTAGGTGTGGACAAAAGTTTTAAGAAGCTAATTTCCTTCTTTTTTTTCTTTTCTTTTTTTTTTTTTCGAAAACTAAGAACTCATAACAAAGTTTTAAGAAAAAGCGACAAAAAAATAAAAAAAAAGATTCGCAGGAGGAGGGAGTGTACAAAGTAAGTGAGTTCGAAATCCAGACGCACTGTTACGTTCATTTTCGGATTAATAACCTTGTTACAAGTATTGAACCCTTATCCCCACCAGCTATTAGTTAAATAGTATTAAATAACCCACGAGAGTTGATGAGCCATTAAACAAAGAAATTAAACCAAACACGAATTGGAAAGGCATGGAATGCTCTTGATAGGTTAAAGACCATATTGAAATCTGATCTCTCTGATGAAATAAAACGGAGATTCTTCCACACTGTTAGCAGTGTAAGTACTACTGTATGGCTGCACTACGTGAATTTTAACGAAGCATTTGGAGAAAAGGCTGAATGAGAACTAAACAAGGAAGCTGCGTGCTTTGTTGAACAAATTCTGGAAACAACACCTAACAAAACAGCAGCCGTACTGCCACTTACCGCCCATCTCACAAACCATCCAAAAAAGACGGCTTGGCACTCCTGAGGAAGTAAGGACGAACTCATAAGCGACATTCTTCTTTGAACTCCTCGACATGGACACACCAGTGTTAGTCAACTAGCAAAACCTAATTTTCATCAGCGCTGTACGAACACTGGATGCTATCTAGATCACTTACTACGCGCAAAGATCACCAAGGACGGAAGGTGAGAGAGAGAGTCAAAGGGATATGTGCTTTCGGTACGCCTTGATGATGATGATTCATAATTAAAAAAATAAAATTCACTGCTGCCATCCAGAGAAAAATGTTAAATTTATTTTAAAATGGTGCGAAGACCAAATTAGGCATATGATATTTCGATGTATTTTTTCACATTATGATTGAAAACTGGATAAATGATAAAGAGTACAAGTTGCTAAGCAACCATGGGCAAAGGGGTTCATCTTAAGGGCGAGAATGCAACAATAAGATTTTAGAACACAGAATGTTGTAGTGAAATAAAGGATGCATTCCAGTATTTTAAAAATATTTTATCTCGAAATGACCCATCTATTATTATAATGACTTTAGTGCTGACACTTTATATCTATCTATCTATCTATCTATCTATCTATCTATCTATCTATCTATCTATCCCGCTCTGTCTGCTAGGGCTGTGAAATACGCCGACTGCACACCTACAGAGGGGCAAAATCCACCGAAAGAGTGTCCTAGGTATGCCACTAATTTGCATCTGTAGTGAGGCTACAGCTCTGGAGCTCTGGGGACTGTGGAGTACCTCTTTATTACCATTACTCTCATGTGCCCACTGATTTGGACTCTTCATATCTATCTATCTATCTCATGGAGGTGCCCGTGGTGTAGTCGTTATCGTCTTAGGAAATGGACACGGCGACACGAGTTCAAATCCTGGACGAGACTGATTGCATTTCACATAGCACTAATACCCTTGGGAAAGGTATGAATCCAATTATTCTCCCTCCAGCTATGGGTAAATAGTAGGACATACTGTGTTCTTCAGCCTTGGTTAGGCCACTAGTCTAGGAGAAGGAAAACTCTGAATTCAAACCTGCTAAACTCCGCTTAAAAATTGACCTTGTGTCATATCCTGCCCGAGCGGAGGGGTTGGGTAAATAGTATCTATCTATCTCATTCACTTTATATCTATATCTCTTTCTCTATGTTTTGATTTATCTGTCCCTTGTGAACTCTTCATATCTATCTATCTATCTATCACATTGACTACATATCTATATCTCTTTCTCTATGTTTCAATTTGTCTGTCACTTGTGGACTCCCCATATCTATCTATCTATCTATCTATCACATTCACTTCATATCTATATTTGTCTTTCACGCTGTTTCGATTTTTCCCGTATGGACTCTATCTATCTATCTATCTATCTCACTCAGTCGGCGAGGTTTAAAATACACCGCCTGAATCTTAAATGTTTGTTCATCCTATGGCATTAACCAGCATCTGATAGTGAGGCTCCTGTTTCAGAGCTTTAAAGAGAAAGTAAACCCCCATTCATTGACATTATTTTCAGATCTCCTATGACCAGAGTCGGTCGAATTGATCTGTTTAAAAAATGTAAATGTTTGATTAAAATACTTGATAACATGAACCTTGGCACAAATTTTTATTAAACTGGAATACTAACTTGAAACTATGTAATGGTGTGGAAATTATTAGTTATTGATAAAAATTTCCTGAAACCATATAACTATGTGAAAATTAATTGTATTAAAGATAGTTACTTGTGGGACTAGGATACAGAGACTTCAACTCTACAGAGGGGTAACACCTCCCCCTCTCAACAAGTGTCCTGCTTACCATATTTACCAACCCCTCTGCTCGGGCAGGATATAACACAAGGTCAATTTTAAGCGGAGTTTAACAGGTTTGAATTCAGAGTTTTCCTTCTCCTAGACTAGCTGCCTACCCAAGGCTGAAGAACCTAGTCTGCCCTACTATTTACCCATAGCTGGAAGGAGAATAATTGGATTCATACCTTTTCCAAGGATATTAGTGCTATGTCAAATGCAATCAGTCTCGTCTAGAATTTGAACTGGTGTCGCCGTGTCCATTTCCTACGACGAAAACCATTACACCATGAGCACCTCGAGTGTCCTGCATATGACACTAAGATATCAGGTGGTCAAGCTCCAATCCTGGTGCTTTGGGGAATATGGAGTATCCCGTTATTGTTATTACTCCCAGATCCTTTTTGACCCAGAATTTTAATATCTGTTAGGGTCTTATCTATGAGTCAAATAGAACGGTTTTATTATTTACCATCTTTGAAACCATTTGACTGTAAGCAAACAAATGATTTTAAATTGAATTATTTATATTGGATAGCAATACTTGAAACTATTTAACTGTGTGCAAGCAAACAAATGATCACTGGCTCGTTAAATAAATGTTACCAACGGACTATTCACTTAAAAATAATATGTATAAACATGATCTGGCATTAAATAACCATGAAGAGTTGATATGCCATTAAACCAAATGATAAAAACAAATGGATACTAAGGACAACAGATTGACTTTAGCATTGAATGACTCATACCATTAAACACACACACACACACACACACATATATATATATATATAAATATATGGGAAAACTGGTACTAAAGAGAATGATTTTATTTTCTGAGAAGGTAAAACGATTCTTTTCTTTTGTTTTTTCATGTAAATATGAAAACATTCCATTTTTAATCGTGAAACCATTAAACCTTCATCAGAGCGTGTAAATCTTTGAAATGATGAAAGTTTTCCCATTTAGTTATCGAAATGTTTGACCTTAACAAAAAAATCATCTGAAAATGTTATAACAGTTCTATTTCAAGCAATTCAGTTTAGCACAAGTACACAATTTAATCGTCAAAAACATTTCTATTTCAAGCTATTCAGTCTATTCAAACAGTTCTAATTCAGCCAATTCACTTAGCATAAGTACGCAATTTGAATGTAAGTACACAGTTTAATTGTGAACAATATTTCTATGTCAAGCTATTCAGTCTAGTCAAACAGTTCTAATTGAAACAATTTAGTTTAGCCTAAGCATGCAGTTTAGTTCTATTTAACCCATAGATAGGACTCTTATCAGGTGCTACAAGCCCGGGCCAGAGAGGACCTGGGAACAATGGCAATGAAGGGGTGCTCTGCATTCCCAAAGCCCCAGCATCACTAGAACCTCACTATCAGATTGTCCAGTGTCATATCTCCGACACTCGTTTTTTTTTTTGGCGGGGGGGTCTCACCACCCCTTGCAGTCGGTGTATTCTACTGCTCCAGCCAACTGAGCAATACACAGAGTTAATGTCAAAACAGTTTTATTTCAAATAATTCAGTTTAGTATAAGTACACAGTTTAGAAGTCAAAACAGTTCTATTTTAAACAATTCAGTTTAGCACAAATATGCAGTTTAAATGCAAAAAACAGTAGGCTCAAGAAACCATGGTTTAGTTCATAGATAAGACCCTTATCAGGTGCTACAACTCCGTGCTAGAGTGGATCTGTGGGCAATGGCAATTGAGGGGTACTCCGCATTCCCCAAAGCTTCAGAATTAGTGGAACCTCACCACCAGATTGTTTAGTGTCATAACCAGGACACTCGTTGATGGGGGCGTCTTACCCCTCTTCAGAGATGCAGTTGGTTTATTCTACAGCCCCAGCCGACTGGACAAGATGATCATTAAGAAAGATAGTTTGAGAGGAAGAGAGTGGTCTAGTTCTGGAAATGTGTTTTTATGATGGTTCTTTTATAATGGAAGGGGCATTTACAATGGAAATTCAGGGTGCAGGGATTAATGTTGGTAGGGTTTTATAAAAAGAGGTGGTAAATTTGTTAATATACGTTTACGTAATTTTTGCAATGTTATATAAAAAGTCTAAAAACTTTTTGAAAATATCTTTACACTTGCAAGCAACCTCTGAAGATAGATTATGAAAGGTCAGAAAACGCTCGGGACAATTTAGGTAAATGCATCAACCAACTCTAAACTAAAACCAAAACACTTGTCAAGAAACTTGAAAGGATCCTTATAAAATTATATAGACAAAATGTGTCTTTATTATTTAATCAAATATATATATGTTGGTGACCTAAGTCGAGGGTGACCCAAAGGGTCCCTTTTCAATAGTTACTACACCGAGGGCTCAACTCCATTCCCTGGATTACTCCAATTTACCCTTGATCCATACCTTATAATGATGAGTGTTAAGCAAGGCGGCATCAAGTAGCATTTTTTGAGTCTTTGGTATGACTCGACCTGGGATTGAAACCCGGTCTCCCTGACCATTGGCGAA
Source organism: Sepioteuthis lessoniana (assembly GCA_963585895.1). Lineage (NCBI taxonomy): Eukaryota > Metazoa > Mollusca > Cephalopoda > Myopsida > Loliginidae > Sepioteuthis > Sepioteuthis lessoniana. The sequence continues at coordinate 54,147,313 of OY757929.1, read as the reverse complement.
CACACTATTCATTAGGCTATATATATATATGTGTGTGTGTGTGTGTGTGCTTGTGTGTGTGTATCATTCTGTTCATTCTTAACTTAATTTTCTTCATCTCTTCCTCTCTTTCTCTCGATATATATATATATATATATATATATATATATATATATATATATATAAACACGTGTTTCACTCCCTTTTCATTTCTTATCTATCTCTCGAGATCAATCTATCCACTCTTTCTCTCTGTCTCTCTCTCTCTGTCTCTCTCTCTATATATATATATATATATATATATGCTTTATTTCTATGTATCTATCCATCTATCTATCCTATTTGTTTCTTTACCCTCTCATGCGTCATTACATTTCTAAATGTTCTCTCTCCTCGAGTGACCATCTTCCAAAACAGCCATCAATTATATTGGCTTCTTCCTCTTCTCTTTTTAAACCAATAAGTTTTCTTTTCCACTTTGTTTTCCCGTTTATTTTATCTGTCTTGGCCACCAGAGTATCGTCTACTGCAATGTGAACCATTCAGGCCAAAACCTGGACAGACTTTCTGGAAACATTTCTCTCTCTCTCTCTCTCTCTCTCTCTCTCTCTCCAAACCAAATTCTCTCCTTCCCGAAACCGGACGGCCTGCTTTGAATCACTTACTGTCGTCGTGAGACACGTATCGATCAGTTGGCCTTCCTTTCTGTTAAACTGAGGTAAATAATGTTGCTTCGACCAGTGGCGTGTGAAATGCTTGGTCGGTTTCCAGGACAAATTCGACCGGGGAAAAAACAATTTGAGTGGCTAAATTTGAGCGCCACTTTGCAGTAATCTCTTTGTGTTTGGTCAGTAATTTCTTTCTTTGGTTGTTCTCTTTTTTTTTTTTTTTTAGCGTCAATGTTTTGAGTGAGACATTTTCGAAATTCCCAACTCGTGAACACCTCTTCTGTAATGCCACCACTTCCTAATACTCTATAGAAGTTGTGTCAGGAAAGTATCCAACCATATCAACGAAAAAAGAAGGCCTACTAAAGGAAATGACACTCCAATATCCTTCAAAATATCCCCTTTATGTATTTACCAAGTCCACTGTGCGAACAGTTTTTAAGCGGCGTTCAACAGCTTTCAATTCAGAATTTTCATTCTCCTAGATCGGTTGCCATAAAAAGGCTAAAGAACCCAATCTGCTCTCCTATTTTACTCATTACTGGAGGAAGATATTCATATCTTTCGCATGGGTATTAGCGATAGGTGGAATATAAACAGCCTCGTCCAGTATTTGAACTCGGGTCGCTGTGTCCATTTCCTACGACGATATCCTTTACACCACAGTCACCTCCATCAAAACTTATTTTTAAAAGCCCTCCGTAGTTCCATCGTCACATTCTTATTCTAGGGAAATTCCCTTTCATTGCCACTATTTCAAGAATTAATTGAATTGTTAGTAATATATAGCAATACTTGGAACCATTTAGCTGTGTACAAATGAATGAATAGTGTTTAACAGAATAAGTAGTGTTGAATAATGATACCTGTAACCATTTCACTGTGTGCAAACAAGTAATTAATATTGAATAGAATTATTCGTGTTAAATAGAAATACTAGAAACCATTTAACTGAGTGCAAAAAAAGAGTTCAGGCTTTTTTTTTAAATTATCAACAAAATCTGTTTACAAATCCTGTATTTAATATATATATATATATATGTATAAAGAGGATTTGGCATTAAATAACGTTTTATGGTTGATATGCCATAAACCTAAACCAACCACGTGCACACACACACACACACACACACATACACACACACAAATACACACATAGTAAGTAAAGTTCCAGGGGATGTCCTCGTGGTGTAATGGTTAAAGCGATGGACTGCGGAATCGTAGTATGCGAGTTCGTACTCCAGTCGTGCTATTACGTTCACTTTCGGGCAAATACCCTTGGGAAAGGTATGAACCCCCTTATCCTCCCAGCTATGGGTTAAATAGTACTACTACTGTTCTTCTAGGAGAATGGCTTTGGCATTAAATGACCTTCAATGGTTGATATGCCATTAAACAAAGAAACCAAACCAAACCGGTAAAGTTTCAACCTTGGTCGAGGGTGACCCGAAGGCTCCCTTTTCAAATGTATATATATCGCAAATACACTTGCTCAAAATGAATCACGACTGCACAGCCTGGAGCAATCAGCATTGGCCTCTTTGTGAGCGCAAATAAAACATTCATGTGTTTTAAAGAAGAAGAATCTATCACCTTTTTAAGTGGCAAAGCCATTGAAATTAATAAACCAGCTCATATACCTCGATAGCAATATCTCATCGACTGAAAGCGATGTCAACATAGGCAGAAGAAAAGCGTGAATTGCTATTAGGTTGTCAGTCGTATGGAAATCCGATCTCTCTGATAAAACTATGAATTTTTTCCAATCTGTGTATGTCGTTACTAATATAAGAATGCACCTCCAGAACTAAAACGAAAAACATGGCATAAAAGCCAGATGTAGGCGCCTCTGGTGGTGTAATGGTTAGCAAGCTCGACTAGCAAACCTACACGAGTGAGTTCGAGTCTCATTGGGTGCCCCTTTCATATGGCCTTGTGCCACATCTAAGCAAAAAGCTTAGTAAATTTCCATAAAAGCCAGATGTGAACTACACAAGAATATTACGTGCTATTTTGAACAAATCTTTGAAGCTGCTCCCAACAAGGCAGCAGCTATACATCCAATTACCCCCCCCCCATCAACGTAAGATGAGCAAGACACGCCGCGCACCGTCGGAGAAATAAGGACGAACTCATAAACGACGTTCTCTCATGAACTACTACACATTGGACACACCAGTGTTTGGTCACCAGCAAGATCGTAAATATAATCTCTGAGCGGACACTGGATGCCGTCTAGAAGACCAGCAAGAAGTGATGGGTGATAGAGACGGATGGTGAGAACACGCGCGAGAGATAGATAGTTAGAGAGATAGATGGATAAAGAGAAATTCATAGAGAGAGAGAAATATATATATATATATATATATATATACACACAAATTGAGATAGATAGATAGATAGATAGATAGATAGATAGATAGATTGGCGGAGAGAGATTGAGAGAGAGTGGGGAGATAGAAAGATTGATAGGGAGAGAGAGTGAGAGAAAGAGTCAAGGATCAACGTGCTATTGGCATGTCTTGATGATAATGATGATGATATACATTTCATTGTCTTGAAATTTGTTTAATTTTCTTCATCTCTCTCTCTCTCTCTCTCTCTCTCTTAAGAAAATTAAACAGGTTGATTTCAAGAGAATAAAATCTACATATCCATCTTGATGACGTCCGCTGCCTGAATTTTACCCAGTCATTTAAAAGTTGATTCTAGCTTTGGAAAAAAGAGAATATCGCATAGAACCATATCTGAACTGTAGAGAGCAGGGAATTCTACTTTTTACAAAATAAAAAAAAAATCCGTAGACATATAAAATGAGCTCTCAAGATATTAAAAATGGTTCAGTCAGAATTTCGTAAAATCAAACTGATAGCAGCCCGCATACTTGTTTAACATTTACGAATATTTTGCATTTGAAGGCGCTCGTACCGTAACGGTTATTGTCCTAAGGAATGGATTCAGTGACCCGAGTTCAAATCCTGGACTAGGCTATTAGCATACCACAATTACGTTACTATTCTTCCTCCAGCTATGAGTTAATAATAGAGGAAACTGGGCTCTTAAACCTTGCTATGGCAACTGGTCTCGGAGGAAAAGCCTTGATTCAAACCAATTTTAGACCTGGTGAAGGATGGGCTCTACTTGGATATTACTGCCGAAGACACGCTACACGAGTAGTACTCCTTCGACCAAACCAGATTGTAGAACCAATGAGAGTATTTGAAAGCTTTTGAGAACTTCGATCACTTTGAATAGATTCTCATCTAATCATGGGTATTAAGTTTTTTTTTTATATGGGCTCTGATCATCTCTGAAAATTATTCTTCTCTTTTTTTGTGGACGAATGTCTAAGTTTTAAGCGGAAGTTGATGTGTAATCGCAAGAGAATATCACATTCATACAATATACAAACTAACTGAACGGTATCTCATTGCCACTGTGTATGTATTTACCCAACCCCTCTGCCAGGATCAGTTTTTATCCGTGGCTTAACAAGTATGAATTCAAAAATTTCCTTCTCCCAGATCGGTTGCCATACCAAAGTTAAAGAGCTCAGTATGCTATTTTACCCATAGCTGGAGAGAGAATTGTTTCCAAGGATAATAGCGCGTGGGGAAATGTAAACAGCCTAGTCCAGAATTTGAACTCGAATCACCGTGTCCATTTTTGCGATGATAACTGTTACATCGCCGACTGAGTAACCCAAAGAGAGTTAGTATTTACGCATACTCAGTAAGATCCTTTCTAATTAACAAGAAGATTACATCAAGGACACTTTTCTGCTTTTGGATATATTCAGAAGGGTTGGATATTTTCCAGAAAAATGAGACAAGCCTTACTGACAGAAATAAGAAGATTATCATGTGTTTATAATCAAAGAATGTTTTACCTATAATTTCCAGAAACGCTGTCGTCGGGGTTTAGAACACCCAGACTGTGTCCTCTGTTGAGGGATGAGACCTCCTCAAAGAGGTGTCTTTGATATGACACTAAGATTAATCTGAAGGTGAAGCTGCAGTTCTGGAGATCTGGTGAATGTAGAGTACGTCCTTTATTGCTATTACTCCAGTGGTCCTATTTACCAACCCCTCCGCTCGGGCAGGATATGACACAAGGTCAAATTTTAAGCGGAGTTTAACAGGTTTTACTTCAGAGTTTTCCTTCTCCTAGACTAGTTGCCTAACCAAGGCTGAAGAACCTAGTCTGCCCTACTATTTACCCATAGCTGGAGGGAGATAAGGGGGTTCATACCTTTCCCAAGGGTATTTGCCCGAAAGTGAACGTAATAACGCGACTGGAGTACGAACTCGCGTACTACGATTCCGCAGTCCATCGCTTTAACCAGTACACCACGAGGACACCCCCTACTCCAGTGGTAGTACTTCTAAGAGCCCCATCTATGAGTCAAATAGATGTGTTTGAAAATCATTCATATGGGATTGAACCGTGTGCCAAAAAAAAAAAACTCTTAGAAAAGAATATGAACACGATTCCCTAACCTCTTGGCATAAGATAACACTAGACGAATTTACATGCCGTTAAAATCAATCAATCAATCGATCAATCAATCAATCTAAATCTCTGTTGAGATTTTTGTTGAATCTGTTCAATATATATCAAAATTGAACCTATATTTACCAAAACAGAAATAAACTTGCAAGGGGGATAAGACTCTCTCAACGAGTGTACTATACATGACATTAAACAATCTGATAGTGAGGTTCCGGTAATTCTGGAGCTTTGGGGGATGAGGAGTACCCCTTCATTGCTATCACTCTTAAGTCCACTCTGTCACGGAGTGGTAGCACTTGATAGGGTCCTATCTTTGGGTCAAATAGAACTAAACTGTTTACTTATGCTAAACTGAATAGCTCGAAATAGAACTGTTTTGACATTTGAACTGCGTACTTCTGCTAAACTGAATTGTTTGAAATAGAAATGTTTTGACATTTAACTGAGAGTAAACAAAAACTATACATATACTAAATTGAATTATTGAATTAGAACTGTTTGACGATAGGGAATAGATTAAGATAGAATTGTTTTTTATATTTAAACTGCGTACTTATGTTAAAATGAATTGTTTGAAATACAACTGTTTATTTGTATAAAAATGGATTTGGCTTTAAATAACCTACAAAGGTTGATATACCATAAAACCCAAACAAACAAACAAACATTTTACTAAGTGTAAACAAAAACTGTACTCATGCTAAACTGTACAGTTTGAAATAGAACTGTTTATATGTATAAAATGGATTTGGCCTTAAATAACCTAAAACGGTTTATATGCCATAAAACCAAACCAAACCAAACGAAATAGAAATAAACAACAATTGAAATACTCATTTTCTTCAAAATGGTCCCGTCCCCTTTATCATCCAGCACATTTGTTCTTACGATTGTTCAATTCGTCAAAGCACCTCTTAAACTTATTTTTTGATTTGGGATGAGACGTCATATTTATTTATAATGTCCTTGATCTCCGTAAATCTTAGCCTTGAGATTAATCTTCAGTTTAAGAAAAAAAAAAATCACACGAAAATCTGGTAATAATAAAGGATGCTGCACTTTCACAAATCAGTGTTTCGCGTAAAAATTAGTTCAGAATGTCTCGAAACGATCTTAACATTTTTTTGCGAATCGGCATTAACTCGCCTAGACGAAGTTGATTTAGTTTCTTTGTTTAATGGCATATCAATCTTCACGGGTTATTTAATAAGAAAGCCATCCTTGTAGAAGAACAGCAGTAATACTATTTAACCTATTGCTGGAAGAGATAAAGGGGCTCATTCTGTTCCCAAGATTATTGGTCTGAAAGTGAACGTAATGGCTAAAGTGCTGGACTGGGGTCTCGAGCTAAGTGGGTTCAAACTCCAGTCGCGATTATACGTTTACTTTTGTTCTAATACTCTCGGGAACAAATCATTGAAGCAATACTCAAAGAAGCCACAGCTGTACGGCAACTTACTTCCCATCACAGAAAACATTCAAGTAAGACAAACAAGACATATGAGATACAACTGGAGAAGCAGGTACGAACTCATAAGAAACGTTTTCCCTATGGACTACTTCTTATGAACATGTCAGAGTTGGCTGACCAACAAGAACTTACCGAAAAACAGCTCTGTCCGGACACAGGATGTAGTCAGGAAGACCAACAGAGAGCGATGGATGATAGGGACAAAAAGAGAGAGAGAGAGAGAGAGAGAGAGTAAGCTGCACGACTTGATGAGGATGACATTTGGGAGAGGTATGAATCCCTTTAACCTCCCAGCTATGGGTTAATAGTGTCCCTTTTGTTCTACTCTAAGAAAGGTTCTACTGCAAGGCATTGAATAACACACGAAGGTTGATATGTCATTAAACAAAGAAACCAATCTTAATTTTGACGATTTTTTTTTCACTTAAAGTAGCCTAAAATAAAATAAAAATGAAAAAAAAAAAATAGTTGTCAAATTTTATATTAATAAAAACGCAACATGTGCTTTTGATTTTTTTCCGTTTAGTGATTGATCGATTTTTTTTTTTTTTTTCATCTTTTATTCGCCAATCCTTTTTCCAGCTTCGATTTAAATCCCGCCAAATTTTTCAACCGAATCACCCCAAAACGCAAGCCTGACAGCCTTGCCACTTTTTATCTCTTAAATTCCATTCCTTTATCCTCACCCCTTATCCCCATTTCCCATAAAACACGGGTGAATCATCTCTCAGGAATGCATTCCGATACTCGAGTACAAACAGAGGAAGTTAATCATAATTTGGTAATAGAAGAAAAAGTTGGCGGCTGAGGACGGCCTAACGCTTCCGGTTATGGCCGCAAATGTCTAGGAAAGGCTTCTTGCATTAAGTGCCAAATATTTCAGGGTAAAAATAATAATATTGATGATATCGAAACATTGTCTGTGTGCATCGTCTGCATTGTGCATTTTCTGTCAGAACAGGGGCTGACGGATGAGCAAACAAAATGGCGTAGAAGCAGTTGAATGTGTAAGTTTCCTCTATATTGCACTTCGCTGTTCTCTTACATTTTAATGGTTCATCGATTAACGGGAAGAATTCCCTTAAGTGAAAGCAAGGCTGCCATTTATTTCATAGAACAAAATTTACCAGTTAGAAATTCTGTTTACAACAATCTCTATGGTAAAATCTTATCTCATATATAAACTGTATTTTTCCAGTTATAATTTGAATGTGTATCTGAAACACACCAAGAACCAAAAATAAAGGCCATTTTAAAGTCATTTACTGGAATAAGATTATTTGTAATTTATCCGGATATTGTAGAACTTAATCTTCAATAAGAAAAAATTTACAAGGTGTATTTAAAAGATTTAAGTAACATATATCTTATGATCGACTAACTAATTTTAACGGCAAGTCAACTCGTCTCTGGTTAATTTTTGCCTTGAGGTAAGGTAATTGCGTTCATTGTACCTTATATATCTAAATTTGTGGTATTTTTCCACATATCCATATCAAGTATTCTTATCAAATACAAATAATTCGCATACAATCGTTTAGCTTCAGGTATTCTTATCTAAAGGAAATAATCTATCTATCGTTTGGTTTTTGTTTTATGGTATACAGAACTTGTAAGTTTTTTAATCCCAAATCCTGTTTTTGCATATGTATTAAATATATGATTTGTAAACACATTTTGTTGAAACAGACGGTTAAATTATCAAACAGTTCTATGTCTAATAATTCAATTTATCATAGATCATTTGTTTGCGCTCTGTTTAAATGTCAAACAGTTCGATTCGACCCATTGATAGGAACCAATCCGGTACTACCACTCCGGGCCAGAGTGGGTTGGGAAGCAATGGCAATAAAGAGGTACTCCACATTTTCCAAAGCTCCAGCATTACTGGAGCCTCACCATCAGATTGTTTTATGTCATATCCGGGATATTAGTTGGGGGGGGTCTTACCTCCCTGCAGAGATGTAGTCGGTGTGCTGTACACCCCCACTCACCTGGGCTATATGTATATATTGGGGGATCCTCAAGCGGAAGGTGGAAGAGTGCAAAGTCTCAAATATCTGCCAGCTCCGCAACGTCGTCATGGAGGAGAGGAAGAGCATTCCAGTAGCTACCTGTGAAGCTCTGGTAAACTCCAGGCCCAGGAGAGTAAAGGCAGTTCTGGATAATGATGGTGGCCACACAAAATATTGACGATTGACAGGGTGTATGTTAATATTGACAACTTTCCTTAAGGGAATTAATTTTTTATTTATTGCGGACTTTTTGTCCTCATATTGGTAGAAGAAAAAAAAACATGGTGCGATAAACAACAACTATGGAAAGCAGTAATTACTGGGGATACGGTTACAAGACTCATCACTCCTATCCGAGGTCACGGTAAAAATCACCTGAAGAAGGCTATAGGTAAAATTTGGCCGAAACGTAGTGAAAGAAGAAACAACACAAAAATAAAACTACCAAGATGAGAACAAAAGGTCCGCAATAAATAAAAAATTAATTCTCAGATTAAGAAGCCTCATCTCAAAATGATTCCAATTAAAGACATTTCCTTAAGGGGTGTACTCACTTTTGTTGGCAGGGGTTTAGCTTTTAATGGTTAAATTTTGAGTTATTTTGAGGAGCAAATAAATCAACTCTGTTATATAAGCTGCACACAGACTACTTTTCATTGTGTCAAAGTGTCATTTTGTCAGAGTTGTCCCATGAAGAGATATACTTAAATATCTGCAGAAATGTGAGGGGTGTACTCACTTTTGTGATACACTGTATTTATGAGCAGATTCCTTTGTAGGCATATAACTTTTAAAACAGAAATTAAGAAATTAGAGTAAGATTATGCCATTGAATTATTATAATTTCTGTTTGTACTTTTTACTTACGTTAAAATTCTGATTCAAGAATTATGATATGACACATGATATATATATATATATATATATATATATATATATATATATTGTCATCCACAGACAGAATATTTCGTTGTATCACATAGATAGATAGATAGATAGATAGATAGATAGTGTGTGAATTGCATTCATTACTTATAGTTCTTAAGGTTAGTTAAGAATGCAAACAACAATAATAATACTTCAATGATATAATCATCATCATCATGACGTGCCGCTAGCACGGATATCCCTGACACTCTCTCACCACTTCTCCCTATCCTTCATCGCCACTGGTAGGTCTTCAGGGCTACATCCCGTATCCTCACATAGCTTCTGCATGTATGTTCAAGCTGGTCGCCCTGCTTTTGCCCGGCCATATGTGGGAGTCCATAGGAGTACATCACTTATAAGCTCGTACCTGCTTCTCCAGCTGTGACCTTCATGTCTGGTTCGTCTAATATGAATAGTTTTCGTGATGGGAGGCAGGTGGCCGTATAGTTGGTGCCTTGTGGGGTGTTGCAGTCAGGACTTGTTCAATATTGCTCGCAGCATAAACTTATTCTAATTTCTTAATTTCTTTTTTAAAAGTAATAATTAGAATTTAATTGCATATTCAAATACTCTGAAAAATTCACTTCGATGGTATTGAATTACATTTACTTTACAATAAAATAACTGTTGGGCGGAGTCCTCGTGATGTAATGGTTAACGCGCTGGACTGCACACTCGTTGTAAGCTCACACTCCAGTCGTGCTATTACGTTCACTTTCGGGCATACTTTTGGAAAGGTATGAACCCCCTTATCCTCCCAGCTATGGGTCAAATGTTCTAGATGAGTGCTTTTGGTATTATGCTATTAAACAAAGAAGCCTAACCAACCAATTATTGTTAATTATTTTCAGTCCCACCAACAAGATCATGGCAGTGTTATATTCTTACCCCCAGGATATTTTTCAGGACATGGTGTCCATAGCCTTGTGCCAAACTAAGCTTATTAAATAACGATTGACCAATATCATCATCATCATCATCATGTCACGCCATCAGCACGGATATCCCTGACCCTCTCCCGCTACCCTTCTCTACCGTCCATCGCTTCCGGTAGGTCTTCAAGTCTACATCCTGTATCGGCACAGAGCTGTTGTATGTAGATTCGAGCTGGTCGTCCAGCCTTTGCTCGTCCATGTGAAGAGGTCCACAGGATATATCACTTATGAGATCGTCCTTACTTCTCCAGCAGTTTTCCGCACGTCTGGTTCGTCTAACTTGGATAGTTTTCGTGATGGGTGGTAGGTGGCCGTACAGCTGCTGCTTTGTGGGGTAATGCCTCCTGGACTTGTTCAATATTGCTTGCAGCATTCTTGCGTAGTTGTCATCAAACATTTTGTTAGCGTCCATGTAGTGCATCTATACAGCAGTATCGACACGACCGCTGCTTGAAAGAAACTGCGTTTCATTTTATCGGTCAGGTCTGACTTTCCATAAGACCGATTGTCTATTGATAGCTGCCCATGCCTTTGCTAGTCACGTGTTGATGTTAGTCTCGGTTGATGAGACTCTGCTTCCTAGGTAGGTCAACTTGTCAACTAGTTTCAGGGAGCTATCATTTTGTGTGGAGATATCGCCTGTTTGATTAAAGCACATGTATTCCGTCTTGTGTGCTTAGACATGGAGGTCTATGCCTGTAGCTGCTTGTTCCGGACTATGTAGCGGGGTTTCGGCTTGGGCGAGTGTATTTGCCAGAAGCGCTATATCATCGGCGTAGTCCACCTACCATAACCCATACTCAAACCACCTGCACCAATATAATTATTTTTAATTCCAGCGACAGGTTTATAAACGTGTTATTTTCTTACCCCAGCCTATTGGTTAGTTGGTTTTAAAAGTATATCATTTCATTTTATACTGTTTAATCTCTCTTATAAGCAATTATATGGTTTTTATTAATAACAACCCTTTGATTACAATGGTATCTTCAAATAACAATTAATAAAAATAATTTGCAGACCAATATATTGTATCAGGTATTCCTAATACAAATACTTTGCTCCCTGTTTAACTATAAAAGTAAAGTAAAGTTGGCGACCACAGTCGAGGGTAACCCGAAAGGCTCCCTTTTCAATAGCTACTACACCAAGTTGTAGGGAAGGGTGCTACCCCTTTCCATAGATTGCTCCACTTTACCCTTGATGCTTACCTTATAATACTGTATAAAGCAAGGCGGCATTAAATACAATTTTTGAGTCTTTGGTATAACTCGGTCTGGGATTGAACCCTGGTCACCTGGACTATTAGCGTGGTGTAATGGTTATCGTCGTAGGAAATGGACACGCCGACTCGAGTTCAAACCTGGACGAGACTGATTGCATTTCACATAGCACTCATACCCTTGGGAAAGGTATGAATCCAATTATTCTCCCTCCAGCTATGGGTAAAATTGTAGGGCAGACTAGGTTCTTCAGCCTTGGTGAGGCAACTAGTCTTGGAGAAGGAAAACTCTGAATTCAAACCTGTTAAACTCCGCTTAAAAATTGACCTTGTGTCATATCCTGGCCGAGCGGAGGGGTTGGTAAATATGATTAGCGAACACTCTACTCAGTAGGCCAATGGCACCCGACAAATATTGATCTCTATTGATTTCTAAACATCGTTGTTTTAAGGAACTATTAATGCAAATAATGTATGGAGTTGGTAGATGAATATACTGAAATCGTTATCAGTAGATGAGATATTGTTACCGGGGTATGGGAACTAGTCTACGAATGTCAAAGGCTTTCCATCTGATGTAGATTGATATACCATAAAACACAGAAACCAAATCATTTAATGTGGAGATGGCTCTATCTTGTTTAAAACTTATGAACTCTGTTTTATTTACGTTCTCATGGAGACCAATGCTTCTTGCTGATTGTTCCAGGCTATGTAGAAGAGATTCGGTTTGGACACATATATTTGCGAGAAACACTCCGAACCTCAAGAAGTCTAATGAAAGAAAAAATATATCTGTATAAATCGCTAAACCTTTCCCCCAAAGTTTCGAACACTCAAAAGAAAGTATGAAACAATCCTTCAAAATCAAATCGCTCCCCGTGGCCTTGGTCAGGCTTAGTAAATATCTTTTTTTCGTA
>OY757929.1:54017161-54132161 GCA_963585895.1 Sepioteuthis lessoniana | reverse complement strand
AGGGTATTGCGGCCAGGATGCGCTGTCCCATCCAGGAGGCTGTCTACTGGCGCAATGTCACACCCAAAGATAATGTATCATCCTCCACTGCGCCTGCAGATGCGAAGAGGGTAAAAGGAGTTAACGCCCCGACATCTTCAGGTCCTGGACACAGCTATTACCAGTCGGCAATCGCGTGTGGGTCAAGGCGCCGCTGAGTCGGTGTACTACAAAGTTCGGTGACCAAAATAATCAGCCCACAGTCCTCATTGGCGGAAGGATCTGCCCCTATACCATAGTATGACCACTGCGATGGCACATCTGAGAGGGTGGTGAAGAGTCTGCTCCAAGATGCGGAGTCAGACCATTCACCCGAGAAGAGAGCCGAAGCAGAACCCCTCTCTCTGCCTTTGCGAAGAAGCACCCATCGAAAACGACCGCCGCCAGGCCTCCACCTTTGTGATTATGAGATCAGTGGAGGGTGTTGCGAGAGAAATGACTTACCGTAGAGTTCGAAGCGAGCACGAATGTGTCTTGCGTGCAGGGTGCTGGTAGGAGAAAACATAGCCGTTCTCGGAGGTACGATTTATAGGACACCCGTCTCGTCTTGCCAGAGACGAGATTTGAAACCTATCCAAATTTCTTAGCATAAAAAGAGGAATGTCAGTAGCAGTGAATGTAGCGGTTTTGCGCAGTTTTACCAATCTAGTAGATGGGGCACACTTCGACCGGCCGGGGCGCGACGGCACGTATCTGGTTGGGTGTGTCATGTTTCTGGATATGGTAGTCGGTCGAGGCTGGTCGGCGCGGGTGCTGTGGAGACCTCTCTTTCTCGTCACGCGGCCAAGACTGACTTATTACTCGAGCATCAAGGGGCCGTCATCCAGGCTCTAACTCTCCACGGAAGAGCTAGATTTATCGCCTGACGCGCCTTTTTTGGGGGAATGCTGACGGGTCTCCAGGAGTGCCGGTGTGTTTAAAATGGCCTTGTGACACATTTGCCCGTTTGGTGGGGCGTGCGACAAATACTGTTATGGTTTTGCAGACTGCTTGTTTGACAGACAGACGGACAGAACGAGCGAACGAATTGACGCGGTGAGTGAAAAGGAAGGTGAAGAGGAAAGACCTGGTTTCTGCGATCGCTTATTGTGACAGTTGAGAAAGCAAATACCTGAATCCATTTCCTTCAATAATACAAACTCTTCTCCGCTCACCAATTAAATAAGATAACCAGGAACTTCGAAGAATAAGGTTTTAATTTATAAATTAACAGCTAGTATCGGAAAGAAACTGTTTTCTACCCATTTTTACTTTTAAGCATTTCAACTAATTTTACTCCCCATTTGTGATATAACGGCCATTGTCATTCGCTAATCACGATTATGTAGTGATTAATTTTCCATCTAGTCAGTATATTATTCCATAACATATTAACTGAGGTAATATTGATATAACGACAATTACTATTGACAAGTTATGACTGTGTTGTAATTACCTTTGATCTCTCTATCTATTGACCTTCACTTATAGTTTGGACCTTAACAGACACTCCCACTGTGTCAGGAAGGATCTTGGAGCAGCTATAATTCCACATCTCTCAAGACTACGGAAGAAAATGAACCCGTTCCACAGGATGAAGTTTTCTGTCGCGCTCAGAACGAAAAAGAAAAAAAGACAACTTTTTGTGGGATTACTTTTCAGTCCACAGATTCCCCTGTTAGATATTTGACCTTTAACTGGCCGCGTAATTTACGAGGATTTAAAAACAGGACGCACCATTGTTTTAAGGTAAACGAAACACAGCGGAAATGCCACGTGAATTGCGTGAGTGACATGCCGGAAGAAAAAGTCACTACGAGGTGCGTAGGCGTCCGAAAAATATATAACAATGGAAGATTTTGACCTCGGGGCAGTGGGTAGTTCAGAGACTAGACATCAAACTGCTGGCTGTGGGCCAGACGGCCCCAGTTTGAGAGTTTGAGAAAAGTCTGAAATGTACAAGGTTCGCTAATATCGAAAGCGAGTGTGATCCCAGAAGAAAATAGAAGCGACAAGGGAAGGCTTCTGTAATTAAATTGACTTGTATCAGTCGCGTGAAAGAAGCACGAAGATGTAACGGAGATGATGAAATGTTTTAAGTCGGCCCTGTGCCAGCCTCGTGGAGGTAGAGCGAAGAAGAAAGCTTTTCTGAAGATATAGTATCTCAATCAGGTGTAAATCTTAGCGGTCCTGACTCTCTCCTCACGCAACTCTGTCGACTATTGCATAATAAACAAACAAACAAAAAAAGAAGTTTAATTTTCATAAATAAGTGTCGTCACTTCTCATTGCTGTATACATCTCCCCTACTTATCTAAAAGTATTTTGCTGTTTTATCAGCTGCCTCAGATGTTTGGGATTTTCTTTTCTTTTCTTAAGTCTTATCAATGGAAAAATTCTTTGGGCTTTACGTAATGGGTTTGCTGAAAACTCTCTGCGCCCTACTTCTATTGGTATACAGCAAGTCTTTTAACCTTGTATTCTGCTTTGTTTTTCTAGTTTTTGATATTTTAACCGTTTCATTTCGTTGGCCACTTCTGCGTTTTCTTCCTAAGGCAAGGTAAGTTCTAACAGAACTTCTTGCTTTGTAGAGTTTGTGAATATGACTGCCAGGGTGCAGAGTTGTCATTATCTGATGAGGGTATTTTGATTGGTGGCCAAGATTCCCTCTCATCTGAATCACATGACAGTATATTTGACATACGTTGTTCTTTCTTTGTTTTTTTTTTTGTAGTTGGGTTTTTCCCCGGCCTTTATGAAGTTTATCGTTCTATTGCCCTGTTTTACAATGTTTGAGCGGATAACGGTGTCCATAAGATTTTGTCGATTCATTTTAGGTTTTATCCCGGTCTACTGACCAGAACTGAGTAGTTTTCGGATGTATAAATAAACGTATTAAGCAGGATTTGTTGATTACAAATATATATATATATATATATATAGACAAGTGTGTGTGCGTATATATATATATATATATATGTGTGTGTGTGTGTGTGTGTGTGTGTGTGTGTGTGTGTGTGTGTGTGTACATATATATGTATATATTACTGCATTATATAGCTGTCACTATCTGACTTCGTGGGTTTGTCACAGACCAAATGAGGTATAATTTGGAGAGTGCTCAATATCTCTGATAGACCTATTATATAATAATAATAATAATAATAATAATAATAATAAATAAATAAATATTAGTTTTTATATAAATTTAATCATTATCTGCCTGTTGATTGTCGTAATAAAGACGGCATGAAACCAGATAATTTTACAGAGAAGTTCATTAACAAATACCTAAATCAAAAGCACACAATTTAATCACACACACACACACACACACATATATATATATATATATATATATATATTTATATATATATATTACTTCTGGCGAGTCTTTCGTATTGCTGGTGGGCTTTCACTAAGGTCCGAGTGACAACGTCTCCTCAGTCCTCCAGAACTTGTCTCTGTATTCTGGCCAATTTCAACAATTCTGTTGTCTGTATTATCTCGATTCTTCCTCTAACTTCCAACTCTCCAAGTCCTCCCTAAGACTTTTGAGACCGTTCCAAGTGCTCCAACTACAAATGTATTACCGTTATCCTCATGTTGAGCATTTTTTTTAGTTCTCTGGCAACCTATAAGTATTTTCTCTATTGGTTTTTATTTTCTCTCTCTCTCTCTCTCAACACTCTCTCTCTCTCATATATATATATATATATACAATTCTGGGAAGTTATTTTTCAGAAAATTTTTAACGCTTAGATCAGGTCCTCATCTTTCTTATCAAAAGAGGATTTTCTAAAAAAAATTTACCATTTTTTAAAGAACTTAAAAATGTTAAAGTAAAAAAAAAATCAGGTTTAATGTTGATGTTATTAAAGCTTATCCTTTTAAGGTTTCGAAAAATATATTTGAATAGTTGATCAGCTACATGAACAAAATTTAATATTCACACGTCATTGATTATCAGATAACCTTATATATATATATATATATATATATACATTACATGGTAGTGTCTGTGACCCTGGGTTTCATGCTTTATGCATTCGTCAGACAGAGTGAAAGGTTTTCAGAAAAAAAAAGACCGATTAATATGTTTAATTTTTTAACTTGAAGTGGAGGGGATTTTGTTTGTGTGTATGTGTGCCTAAATTCGTGTGCCTTTGAATGTTAGTGTGTTTGTGTATGTGTTGTCGTTCACGCATACAAGTATACGCACATTTTGGTCCACTATCAACTCATCAAGAGAGCTAGTGAGAACCATAAACCTCTACAATATATATATATATATATATATATATATATTGACATCCGGGCAATCTCAGGCTATGGACTCGGCTATCGGCGAACATTTGTTAGCCATAAATAGCTGCAGGACCAATTATCAAAGTGACTGTTTTTCTGTTCTACATAGAGCTAGGGACAAAGTACAACTTAGAGGCGATCTGTATTGCTATAGATCGCCCCTTTCTATGTAAACAGAAAAGCAGTCACATTTTGAATATATTGGGGGACGCATTAGACTTGGTGTGACATTTTTTTTTTTTCCTTCAACCAGTCCTTTTCCAATTTATATTAATTACCCGTTTTTACTACTTTCCAGCGTTTTTGCTTGAATAGAGCCGGACGAAAGGGCCCTCGCAGTTTTATTTTTTTAAATTGTTTTCCTTCTCTCTGCCGATGATTCCGTTAATCCTTTGTTTGTATATATATATATATATATATATATATATATATATATATATATATATATATATATATAAAGAGTGGGGAGAGAGAGAGTGAGAGAATAGACTAAGATGATATTTTTTTGTAAGTTTTAAACGTCAATGCAGTACTAATAGTAATCAAAGGTGATAAAATACGAGATTTGTTTAAAAAGCTATAAGCTTCACCAACACTTTACATTTGTCCCATATCTCTCACCTTTTTCGGGTCTCAGAGATACAGAAAGTAAGATAGTAATTTGAATTAGTTTTTCTAGTTTTTTGAGAAGTAGTGTTGCATAGCCACATAATACATATACATATACATGCATGCAGAATCATAACGACGACACAATAAAGACGAGCGACACAGTTCTTTAGAAAAATACACCTCTCACTTTATTTGAAAGGGTTCGAAAAGGTTACTAAAGGTTTTACTGTGAGAGGGAGTTGGAAACTGAACAGAACTGCAACATATTGACCCCCACCCTTATGGCCACCACAGCGTTTCTTTCCCGTTCTCCTGGGATGCTCAACCGGGGGTCTGGGGGCCCAGCCTCTCTGGGTGCTGGTTTTCTCTACCGCATCTTATCTCCAACTGATTGAATTTCCTGTGTACCGAGTTATATAATTGTTCGACTTCCACCTTCTTTTTGTGGGCGTCACAAATAGCACTCATTCAACCCGTTCACGGTCAAGGTTATATCCTGATATTCCTCGACCGGATGCACCTGTTATTTACACGGGTGCATTTCCTATTTCGACAGCTTGGGCGGGTCGGAGGTCAATATACAACAGAAGTAGTACGTTGCCACCACAAAATGTTCTACTATGGCTCTTTTTTTTGGTGGGGTGATGCTTAAAACGACTTTGGTATATATTTACCGAACTCCTTTGCCATGGTCTGGATATGGCACAAGGTCAATTTTAAAAGGAGTAAATTTTGTTTGAATTCAATTTTCTTTCCTTCTGCTACGTTGATTGCCTAATCAAGACGCAAGGGCTTATTCCGATCTATTCATCCAGAGCAAGAGGTGGGGAGAAAAGATGTTCCCCAGGTCTTCAAAGCAAAGGGAATCACAGAGAGCTTCTTTCAAGTTTTTGAACTCTGGTCACCGATTCCATTTCTGTCAACAATAACCCTTACATTAACCCCGCTTCCGAGATGATAATGTGATAGCTGTTGTCTTCAAATGATAAACATTCTTTATTCTGATTCCACGGAGTTTAAATCGATCATTGAAGCTTGTAACAATTAAATGAGCGGAACCCACCACCCCAATAAAAAAAAGCAAAACAACAACAGCAACAACAAAAGAACAGGAAGAAAGCCAAAATGTATTTGCTTCTTTATTTGACAAAATTTGAAATTAGAACTATTTGTACTCCCCCGTTATAATTATTATTATGCCCATATGCATCATCAAAAAGGTTTTGAATGGAAATTTAACACGATACATACCCGACAAGAGAAATCGGGTATTCTACACGTGCACCCGTTCCAGTTCCCCGGGAAAAAATTTTCAAGTAATTTTTTTGTGTGATTTGAATTAATTGGACACTCAAGCTCACGAATTTTTTTGTCTTGGTTGGGTTTGGTTTTATGGCTAATCAACCGTTGTAGTAGCTTATTTAATATCAAATTCTCTTTATATATATATATATATAATTTGGTTTGTTTGGGTTTTATGGCATATCAACGACTGTAGATTATTTAATGCCAAATTCTCTTAATATATATATATATATATATATATACATGTGTGTGTGTGTGATTTGGTTTGTTTGGTTTTATGGCATATCAAACAATGTAGGTTATTTAATGCAAAATACTCTTATATATATATATATATATATATAATGCATGATTTGGTTTGGTTTGGTTTGGTTTGGTTTTATACCATATCAATCATTGTAAGTTATTTAATGCCAAATTCTCTTATCTATCTATCTATCTATATATATATATATATATATATATATACTTGGAATTAAATATGGATCTGAATCCGATAGCACAAAGAAAGTAAAAAAACAGAATAATCCAAATTAGATGAATTCATTTTGAGGTAAAGCCAACGTTAAACGTTTCGGTTTTAATAACCTGCATTAGATAATCATGAGAATTATTCACATAGTGATGAAGGCTTAGATTTTATGGTATATCAACCATTTTAGGTTCCTTATTGCCAAATCCTCTTTATGCATATATATCAAATATACATGATTTGGTTTGGTTAAATGGTTTCAAGTATTTCTATATAACAGTCACAATTTAAATTCAGTCATTTGTTGACACACAGCTTATTCTATTTGACCCATAGATAGGACTTTATCAGGTACTACCACTCCGGGCCAGAGTAAATCTTGGAGCAATAGTATTGAAGGGGTGCTCCGCATTCCCCAAATCCCCAAGGCTGGTGCCTCATCATCAGATTGTTTAAAGTCATATCTAAGACACTCATTGGGGAGTTCTTAACCCTGTTTGGAAAGCAGTCGGTGTATTCTACAGCTTCAACCGACTGGGCTGATAATTCTTTTTATCTTTCGGAAAAAAAATTACATTTTGTGAAGGGAAGATGTTCACTCTAATTCAATGTTAAATAATCACCCATTTCCAAAACAAGTATACAAAAGAAGAAGAATCCCCGACAGGAAGTAAAGATAAAATAAGATAATTCGACCTGTCTGGTTACTTGTCTCTTCTAACGCTAACCGTTCCGGAAATGGGTGATCATTCTCTATTGAATAAAGATATGAAAGTAAAATGTAAAATAACTTTATTTAATTAAAAAAAAAATACAGTTAATTTAATGGTTCAATGAGTTTAAATCTCAAAAATAAATAAATAAATGAATATGAGAAAAAAAATTTCCCTGTGAACTAGAACAGATTTGCGAGTTGAATTTTACCAGAAATTGATTAACAGTTTAAAAACTGACACTTTAAAAATAGGACAAATGTAAATGATACGATTAAATACAAGATCAGTATTTTAAATGATAAGACTGTAAATTTTGATAACTCTCGATTTAAAAAAACTACAAATCAAATTCCTCACCTTCAAGATACTTAACTTTTTAAGCTTGTATCAAAAATGCTATTCCCATTTCCGGAAGTTTTCAACTGACACTATTTTTGTCAAGACCTTGTATGTCCTCAGCACTTCCTAAATGGTAACTAAAGAGCTGAGTTTGGATGGTCCGTTGGTGTTTTATGGTATATCAACCCTCGTGGGTTATATAATGCCCAATTCTCTTGATATATAATGTATAAGCAAATAGTTGGTTGTTAAGTTTATATTTAAACGAGTTGTTAGAACTCATTTGCTTGCGAAAAGTTGAATAGTTTCAAGAATTGCTCAGCCCAGTTGGCTTGAGGAGTAGAATACGCCGACTACGTCACTGCAGACGGATAACACCAGCTCTCCCAACGAGTTTTCTGCTTAAGACACTAAATCATCTGATGGTGAAGCTCCAGTCCTGGAGATTTGGGGAATATAGAGTATCTCTTCACTGTCATTACTCTTGGGTCAACTCTGACTCGTAAAGGTAATACTTGTAAGGGTCGCATCAATGGGTCATATAGAACTATTTAATCATTTAGTATACTGGAAACCATTTAACTGTGTGCAAACAAATGATTCGGGTTAAATTAGATTATTAGAAATACTGTGCTTGAAATCGTTTAACTGTGTGCAAATAAAACTATTAGAGTGAGATAGTATAACTTGAAATAATTTTACTGTGAGCGACCAAATACATTTTGGCTGGTTTAAAAACTGTTGCCTACAAAGTATTCAATTACAAATCATACGTGGTGCCTTCAATAAGTTTCCAGACTTTTTTGTACAGACATTTAAAATTGTCGTAGACTCTTGAAAATTCACTATGTTATTGCTATACATCTTATAAGATGACTGACCGATTTTTATGATTGCAGGTTCAAATAAACAGCTACAGCAGGAATTGGAATACACCTTACTAAAGCCTGATTGTCACAGTTGGTGAATTTCAAAAATGCAATGAGGACACTTTAAAAGAATGATATGCAATAAAATTATGTTTTAAACTTGGAAAAAAAATGTCACAGAAACGTATACAATGCTTCAGACTGCTTTTGGAGCATCTTCCATGAATCGAGCATCAGTTTTTGAGTGGCATAAGAGATTCAAGGAAGGCATGGAGTCTGTGAGGGATGATGAGAGGTGTGGGAGGAGTAAGGAAATCAATACACCAGAGTTGATTCGCCAAAGGGTTAGGGTTAGGGTTACTATGTTAAGGTTTTTAGGGAGTTCAGGGTGAGATTCCGTCAAAAGAGGCCAGTACTCTTCAAATCGGGTCAGTGGCATTTCCACCAGGACAATACACCAGTCCACAACTTCCATCCTTGTCACAGACTATTTGTCCAAGTTGGGCATCAATACAGTTCCTCAGCCCCCCTATAGTCCAGACCTTGCTCCCTGTGACTTTTGGTTATTCCCTAAGCTCACAGGCTGTCGTTATGAGACAATTGAGGAGATGAAAGAGGCTGTGATGAAGGTCATTGACACGCTCAAACAAGATGACTTCCATGGGGCCTTCCAGAAGTAGTTGGATCGGTACAACAAGTGCATTGCAGCCGGAGGAGATTACTTCGAAGGGGACTAGAGTTTCATGTGTGTACTATCAATAAAAGTGCCCATACGAAAAAAAGTCTGGAAACTTATTGTATGAACCTCGTACGTCCAGACATCACCCCAGGTTATATACGTCCAGACATCTCCTCTGGTCATATACGTCCATACATCACCCCTGCTCATATAAGTCCAGATTTTACTCCTGATCATATACGTCCAGACATCACCCCTGCTCATATACGTCCAGATTTTACTCCTGATTATATACGTCCATACATCACCTCTGGTCTTATACGTCCAGGCATCACTTCTTGTGTTATACATCAAGGCATCACCACTGCTCATATACGTCCAGATTTTACTCCTGATTATATACGTCCAGGCATCACTTCTTGTGTCATACATCAAGGCATCACCCCTGCTCATATACGTCCAGATTTTACTCCTGATTATATACGTCCAGACATCACCTCTGGAAACTTATTTAATGATCCTCGTATTTGATATGTACGTATAAACAGGATTTGACATTAAATAACCACAATAGTTTGTTGTTATTTTTTTTGCTTTATCAGGTTGAAAATCAGTTCAACAATTTGTCATTAACTATATTCATATCCAAATCTGACCAGTACGCTGGGGTTGTAGAATACGCCTATTGTATCTCTACAAAGGGGTAAGATATCTCTGCCCGACGAGTATCCTAGGTATGACTCTAAACTACATTTTATGGCGATGCTCCTGTCTTGCGGATTTGGATAAAGTGGCAACCCATTTATTGTCATTACTTTAGCGTCTACTCTGATCCTGTGTGATAGCACCAGCCAGAGTCTGATCTATGGGTCAAGTAGAACAGTTTAATCATTAACTAAGGATTATTATTTGAAACCATACGGCTATGTTCAAAGTACTGATATACGATTGGAATATTTGATGAATAGAATTATTAGTGTTAAATAGCAATACTTAAAACCATTCAACTATATGCAGACAAAAAATTAGTATCAAATAGAATTATTTGTGTTAGAGAGCAATACTTGTAACCATTTAACTGTGAGCAGAAATGAGGTCAAACAACGAGTTTAAAAATAAAATTACCTACAGGCTATTTACTTACACAATATATATATATATATATATATGTGTGTGTGTGTGTGTGTGTGTGTGTGTGTGTGTGTGTGTGTGTGTGTACGTGTGTATTACGTTCACTTTCGGGTAAATACCCTTGGGAAATGTATGGACCCCATTATCCTCCCAGCTATGGGTTAAATAGTACCACTACTGTTCTTCTAGGAGAATGGCTTTGGCATCAAATAACCTACAAAGGTTGATATGCCATTAAACAAAGAAACCAAATCAAACCTATATGTGTGTGTGTGTGTGTGTATATAAATAAATGTATATATATATATATATATATATATATATATATATATGTATATATATATATATATATATATATATATAAACACAATTTGGTATTAAAAATTCTACGAGCCTTGATATGCCTTGAAACAATAATCCTAAAATTCATATGTCAATCAAATCTGATGATACTACTTTTGCTATTAATTCTATGAAATATACGATTATCGCAAGCATGTATTTTACCCAACCCCTCCGCAACGCCCAGAATGTGACGTTGGTTTTAATTCAGAGTTTTTCTTCTCCAACCCTGATTTTCCTTACTAGGGCTAAAGAACCCAATCTTGCCTAATATCAACACATAAATGGCGTGGAGGTAGAAATCGATTCAATGAGGTGTCCTCGTGGTGTAATGGTTTAAGCGATGGACTGCGGAATCGTAGTGAGCGAGTTCAAATTCCAGTTGTGCTATTACGTTCACTTTGGGATACATACCCTTGGGAAAGGTATGAACCCCCTTATCCACCCAGCTATGTGTTAAACCCAAACAATCTAGCTCAGGATTTGAACTCTATTCGTCGTTTCCATTTGCTTCGACGGTAACCGTTACACCAAGTGCCCCTTTAATTTGCGCTTGTAGTTTCATAAGATATAAAATTTTCGCTTAAAGTTATTTAAAACAGATTCGGGATTATAACGAAGCACGTTTGATCAGAGGTTTTTGTTAATGTATTTTTGAAGCATCAGTTTCTACAGTTTTCCAAGTGCATACTGTGTCGAAAGCAAAAGAAAAAGTGTATCTTCCGTTTAATCGAGAAGCGAATATCTCCTAAATGTCGAATCTAGTTAGAAAATTGGACGCCCACACGTCTGTAAAGGTGACGTTCGTATCGCCAAGCATTCAGACTCACGATGGAAATAATGTCGAC
Source organism: Sepioteuthis lessoniana (assembly GCA_963585895.1). Taxonomy (NCBI): domain Eukaryota; kingdom Metazoa; phylum Mollusca; class Cephalopoda; order Myopsida; family Loliginidae; genus Sepioteuthis; species Sepioteuthis lessoniana. The sequence goes on along the minus strand of OY757929.1, from coordinate 54,120,522 downwards.
AGATTATTTCCAACTTCCGGCGACCACTTAATGATTCTTTCTGCTGTTAATTTCCATCGTGTGTTTGAATGCTTGGCAATACGAACGTCACCTTTATAGACGTGTGGGCGTCCAATTTTCTAACTAGATTCGACATTTAGGAGATATTCGCTTCTCGATTAAATGGAAAATTCACTTTTTCTTTTGCTTTCGACACAGTATGCACTTGGAAAACTGCAGAAACAGATACTTCAAAAATACAATAACGAAAACCTCTGATCGAACGTGCTTCGTTATAATCTCGAATCTGTTTTAAATAACTTCAAGCAAAAATTTTCAGATCTTATTGAACTACAACCGAAAATTAAAGGCGCCCTTAGTGTAACGGTTATTGTCGTAAGAAATGGAATCGACGACTAGTTCAAATCAAAGAGAAATTAATAGCAGAAAGAATCATTGAGTGGTTATCGGAAGTTGGGAATAATCTGGTTTCCCAGAATGCTTTGGGGCATTTTATAAAATGAACTGTTGATTCTTACTATTATTTCTATCTCAGATGGAAATTTATTCGCTGAACGTAGATAGAAACGAGAATGAAAAAAAAGGGGGTCTAAGAAGACGAAAAAGAGGAAGAAAGTAATTTTTAAATGAATATAAAAAATAGAGGTAAAGAAAAGAAACCTGCAGCTGAGAAGGAAGAAACTCTCTTAATAGATACGTAAACAGTAACTATGGAAACAGAAGCGTTTCAATTCGTAATTTGTCTACCGGAAGTTCTCACAGGATGAAGCCGTCTGTTAAATGAGACAGTTTATTTGTCAATTTACATACAAGGTGGTTTGATTGCATATTAAGACCAGTAGGGTTACTGTGTGTTGTACTGGCTTCGTTAATGTCTCGCTGCTTGATTTGGATTCGGCTTTTGAGTGATAAACAAATGAAATTCTATTCTGTCATTAAAAGACTATACGAGGGGAGTCCCTATGGCGTAGTGGTTAAAGTGCTGGACTGAGACATCATATAAAGCTAGTTCGAACTCTAGTCGCCATATTATGCTTACTTTCGGACTAATACTGTTGAGAAAGATATGAACCCCTTTATACCTCCAACGATGAGTTAAATAGTACTATTACATTCGTTGATACAAACAGGAAAACAAACAGGAAACAAAAATGGATGAAAAACAACTCTATGGACATTTCAAACGACAAACAAGCAAAATCTCAATGTAAAACTTGGATATGGCTAAGAAAAAGAAACCTTAAGAAAGAAACTGAATCTGTTCTGATAGCAGCTCAAAACAACGCCATAAGGACTATTTATTTCAGAGCAAAAAAAGACAAAACACTACAAGAGAGCAGATATAGCTTAAGTGGTGGGAGAGACGAAATGATTAATCAAATAATAAGCGAATGCTGTTGATCCTATTCACCAACCCCTCCGCTCGGGCAGGATATGACTCAAGGTCAATTTTTAAGCGGAGTTTAACAGGTTTGAATTCAGAGTTTTCCTTCTCCTAGACTAGTTACCTCACCAAGGCTGAAGAACACAGTCTGTCCTACTATTTACCCATAGCTGGAGGGAGAATAATTGGATTCATACCTTTCCCAAGAGTATTAGTGCTATGTGAAATGCAATCAGTCTGGTCCAGGATTTGAACTCGTGTCGCCGTGTCCATTTCCTACGACGATAACCATTACACCATGCTGTTGATGAGCGTAAATAGAGCATAAGGCAAGACACGACTGGGTGGAGAAGGTAATCCACTGGGAGTTGTCCCAAAATATTTAATTTGACCGTACGAACAAAATGGAAAATGAGACGTTCACACTTCGCTGTGATTTTGAGATACAAATGGATCACCTAATCTCAGCCAGACCAATGGACCAAGTGATAGTCAACAAAAAAGAACCTAACGGATAGATTAGTCATGCTTATGACTATATTCTATTAGGTTTGGTTTCGGTTTATCTAATGGCATATCAACCTTCCTGAGTTATTTAATTCCAAAGCCATCATTATAGAAGAACAGTAGTGATTTTATTTAACCCATAGCTAGGAGGATAAATGAGATCATTTTTTTCCCTAGGGTATTTGTCCGAAAGTGAGCATGATACTTCGACTTGAGTTTGAACTCGTTTACTCCGATGTTGCAGTTCAGTAAGTTAGCCACTACACAACGGGGACTTCCCTATATCGTCTCAGGTCATCATCATCATCATCATCATGTCGTGCCGCTAGCACGGATATCCCTGACCCTCTCTCGCCACTCCTCCCTATCGTTCATCGCCTCTGGCAGGTCTTCAGGGCTACATCCCGTATCCTCACATAGCTGCTGAATGTATGTTCGTACTGGTCGTCCTGCTTTTGCCCGGCCATATGTAGGGGTCCATAGGAGTACATCACTTATATGAGCTCGTCCTTGCTTCTCCAGCAGTGTCCTGCATGTCTGGTTCGTCTAACTTGATAGTTTTCGTGCTGGGATACAGGTGGTCGTATAGATGGTGTCTTGTGGGGTGTTGCCGTCAGGACTTGTTCAATATTGCTCGCAGCATTCTTGTGTAATTACTGTCTAGCTTCTTCTCCTGCCGTTTTGTTAGCGTCCATGTAGTGCATCTATACAGCAGTATCGATACGACAGCTGCCTGGAAGAAACGTTTCATTTTATCGGTTTGGTCTGATTTCCATATGATCGAGAGCTGCCCATGCCTTCGTTAGCCGCGTGTCGATGTCGTCTAAGGTACTGATTTTTAATTCAGATATTTCAATCTATCATGATATAAAAGACCATTAGTAATGTGGTGTGCGTTATTGCTTTTTTTTTTAGATCGATTTTGACTTCAGCGCCTGTGGATACCAGTTTTAATAGCTTTCCGCGCAAATAAAACACTTCAAGTTAAATCTAATTCTAGAAGATTCGAAACCACCGTTGCATAGGGCACTCTTCTTTCAGCAGGAATGATGGTAACGAAAACTATCAAGTTAGACGAACCAGACATGCAGGACACTGCTGGAGAACGATAGGGAGGCCTCTCTCTCTCTTTCTCCCTCTCTTTCTCTCTCTATATACATATATATATACATACCTATATGTATGTACATGTTCAATAACCTTTGATAAAGAAGTATCCAAATTCAAGTTTCATTTTCACCCTGTCGATACAAACAGTACTGGGTCACAAAAACTTTTAGGAAACAACTACACGTTTGTTTGTGTTTTGTGGCATGTCAACCTTTGTATGTTAATGCCAAATCCATTTTTATACAAATAAACAGTTCTATTTCCAACAATTCAGTTTAGCATAAGTACACGGTTTAATTGTCAAAAACATTTCTATTTCAAGGCAATGAGTTTAGTCACACAGTTCTATTTCAAACAATTCAGTTCAGTATAAGTACACAGTTTAATTGTCAAAAACATTTCTATTTCAAGGCAATCAGTTTAGTCACACAGTTCTATTTCAAACAATTCAGTTTAGTATAAGTATAGTTTTTTTCAAAATAGTTCTATTTAAAAAAATCAGTTGAGCGTAAGAATAGTTTCAATGTCAAAAACAGTTCAATTTCAAAAAAATTTAGTTTAGCATACAAAAACATTACAATTTCAAACAATTCAGTTTTGCATAAGTACGCAGTTTTAAATGTCAAAACAGTTCTATCTCAAGCAATTCAGTTTAGCATAAGTACGCAGTTTAGTTCAATTTAACCCATACATAGGACCCTATCAGGTGCTACTACTCCAAGCCAGAGTTGACCTGGAAGCATTGGCAATGAAAGGGTACTCAGCATTCCCTAAAACTCCAGCATTACTGGAGCCTACCCATCAGATTGCTTAGTGTCATATCAGGACAGTCGTTGGGGGAGTTTTACCTCTCTGCAGAGAAGCAGTCGGTGTATTCTACAGCCCCAGCCGACTGGGCCATCAACAAGACGAAAAATGTAAATATAAACACATTAAACGAGATTCCATAACCTGTAGGCATAAAATAATTCTAGGCAAGTCGACATGCAATTAATAATTCGTCAATCAATCACTTAATCAAGCTTTATTTTTTATTCTAAATCTGTATTGCAATAAAGAGTACAGCTAACCACGTGTATTAGCAGGGGTGATGCCTGGACGTATATGAGCAGGGATGATGCCTGAACGTATATGACCAGGGATGATTTCTGGACGGATAATAACAGAGGTGATGCCTGGACGTATAATACCAGAGGTGATGCCTGGACATATAATACCAGAGGTGATGCCTGGACGAATAAGACCAGGGGTGATGTCTGGACGTACATGACCAGGGGTGATGTCTGGACGTATATGACCAGAGGTGAAGTCTGGATGTTTATGAGCAGGGGTGATGCCTGGACATATGACCAGAGGTGATACCTGGATGTATATGACCAAGTGTAATGTCTGGACGTATAAGACCAGGGGTGATGTTTGGATACATATGACCAAGGGTAATATCTGGACGTATTAAACAGCTATTTAGAGATCACAACTAAATCTAAATCAGTTATTGCTGATTAGAAAAAGATAAAAAAGTCTCAGTACTTTAACAAAATGGTTTCGTTTGGTTTCTTTGCTTTGTAATGTAATGTTTCGTAAAGGGGAGTAAATCTGCCGATACTTAAAATCTCTTCTATTCTGCCGAATACTGAGTATGGAATCCTAAACGATACCAACTCGCAATGTTACATTTCACCTCTATAATGCATATGTCTCGTATCTACTCTCGTCTGACCTCTGTTTGACCATTTATATATCCACCACTTCTAGTCACGTGAACTCCAGCAGTACACAATCCATTTCAACACTTGTGTTTGTTAGCAAGAAATCCGTGTTCAAACCAAGAGTTGTTATCGTCACATTTTTCTACATAACACTTTGTTTAAAAAGCATATCAACTTAGGTTATTAAATACCAAAGTATCTTGGTAGAAGAATATTAAGGATACAGTGTAACCCATAGTTGTGGGTATAAAGGGATTTCATATTTTTCCCGAGTGTATTAACCCAAAAGTGAATGTAATAGCGCGATTAGAGTTCGAACTTTTTCACTACGATGTCGTAGTCTAACATGTTAGCCATCACACCATGAAGAATCCCCTCGTGTTTTCTGTTAAAACGTATGTACTTTTTTTTCTATAATCACCAGATTTAGCTCTGTACGAGGTATTCTTGCTTCATAAACTAGAAATTGATCTCAAGAATAATATTTTTGGACGAGCAGAACATTAAAGAAAATACAACGATGTGGCAGCAACCCATATCACAAGGGGAATTTCAAAAGTTCTTCGACCAGTGGAAAAATTTCTGGAGCTAGTATGCTAAATGCTAAGGAGACTTTTTTGAAGAAAACTAACGTTTCATTGATCGTTCAGTTTTGAAAAATACAGCTTCGATCGTAATACTTTTTAAAAAATTCCTGTCGTATATTAATCTGTGTTAAGATTTTAAATGCAAATTTTCAAAGCAGGTAGGCATGCTCTTTCCATTAAAAAATTGCTGTTATATAATCATCTGTCAAATTCTATTTAGTCTCATGTCATACTGTTAGTAAACATCCACATTAATTCATACTGACAATTTATTACCTGTAGAAAATGAAAAAAAAATGTTAGTGCTTGGTTTTGATTTTTTGTTTTAAAGCCATAAAAACCTTCGTTGGTTATTTAATAGCAAAGCAATCCTTGTGGCAGTACAGATCGATTCCATTAACCCTGAATAAAATTCAAGTCCGATTTCTAATTTCTGTCTTAAGGCAGATATTAGAAATCGGACTTGAATTTTATTTAATTTTAAGAGTCACTTAAATGCTCATTAACAGGATTTATTAATCAGTTTGTTTGAATTATAATTTTGGCAGTGAAGAGAGTTATCATCAGTCAAGATTTGACAGGCATCACACACACACACACACACACACACATATATATATATATATATATATATATATATATATATATATGTACAAGTGTGTATGTGTACATGATTAGGTATCAATTTTTCATGAGTCATTGAAAGGCACAGACAATATTCTTTAAATTTCAATTTATATCTTCCTACTTCTGTATGGCAATTGCAAGATCTAATTCATACGTTATCCAAATTAGGACTACATCATAGGATCCACTCGTTCATCACTTGTTCAACGTAGGATTTGAGCTCACGTTGATCATAATGAACCGCTAATTGCTGATGGTTCTCCAGTGAGTATACATAAACTAATTGTTCATAATAACCCACTGATCAGCATCAGCTGCAAGGCTTTCTAGCCACCTGTTCCCATTTGCCTTCGCTCAGAGAAAGTCATCTAGACAGCATTCAGTGTCCGCACAAAGCTGATGTAAGTAAGTTTTTGCTAGTTGGAGTCCATAGAAGAACGTTTCTTACGAGTTCGTCCTTACTTGACCAGCAGTAATTACTTCCTTTTCATTACTTTGATGGTTTTCAGGATGGAAGTGAAGTGCAACTGCGGTTTTGTGGGCTGCTGCTTTCGAAACTAATTCAAAACCCACGCAGCATCCTTGTGTAATTCTCATATAGCTTTTTCTCCAGCGTTTCGTACGAATCCAAGTGGTGTAATCATACAATAGTACTGACACGGCCACATCTTGGAAGAATAGAAAAAGATAGAAAAAAAAACTCCATGTAATCCTTAACCTGTCCATAACAGCCCATATGTACATGGTTACATCAGTTTCATTAAATGAAATATTGCTACCGATGTATATAAACTGGCTTACTAATTTCAGAGGCTTGACATTTAATGAGAAGATGGTACCATCTTGATTAAAAGACATAAGATACCATGTTAAATACAAAAAATGGGCGTTAAATTCTTGAGGTGCCTGTGGTGTAATGGTTATCGTCGTAGGAAATGGACACAGCGAAACGAGTTCAAATCCTGGACGAGACTGATTCCATTTCACATAGCACTAATACACTTGGGAAAGGTATGAATTCAATTATTCAATTATGGGTAAATAGTAGGACAGACTAGGTTGTTCAGCCTTGGTGAGGCAACTAGTCTAGGAGAAGGAAAACTCTGAATTCAAACCTGTTAAACTCCGCTTAAAAATTGACCTTGTGTCATATCCTGCCCGAGCCGAGGGGTTGGGTAAATATGGTTAAATTCTTGAAGTCACTCTAATTAAAATTATATAATCAACTCAAAACAGAATAAGATCATCAACCAAAGGATTTTTAGCTGTCCTATATATTCTGCCTTAAGAAAAAAAATTTCATTGTATATTGATCATTGATCTCTGACTTTATTTTAAGGACATTGAAAGATCGAATCAAAGCAACTAACATTATAATCACCCTTATTCACGTCATTATAGTCTTGGTTGGTTGGTTGGTTGTGCTGTTTTAGGGCGCATCAATCTTTTCGGGGGATCTAACTCCAAATTAAGTAATTTTGATAAGTTGCCCAGTTGGCTGAGGCTGTAGAATACACCGACTGCACCTCTGCAGAGGGGTAAGACTCCCCCAATGAGTTTCCTGAATATGACACTAAATAATCTGATGGTGAGGTTCCAGTGATGCTTGAGCTTTAGGGAAGGCGGAGCACCCCTTCATTGCCATTGCTCCTAGGTCCACTCTTGTCCGGCGTTGTAGCACCTGATAGGGCCCTATCTATGGGTTAAATAGAACTATCGGCATACTGATGCTAAACGGAATTGTTTGACTAAACTGATTAGCTTAAAATCGAAATGTTTTCACAAGCCGTACTTACTTTTAAACAGCATGCTTATGCTAAACTGAATTATTTGAAATGGAACTGTTTTTGACATTGAAACTCTACTTACACTAAACTGATTTGTTTAATGTAGAACTATTTTGACACTTAACTGTGTGTAAACAAAATCTGTTGGTTGGTTGGTTGGTTGGTTGGGTTTTATACCATTTTTATACAAATTGTTCTATTTCAAACAATAAGTACTCAGTTTAAATGTAAGTACAGTTTAATTGTGAAAAACATTTCTATTTCAAGCTATTCAGTTTAGTCAAGTAGTTCTAATTCAGCTAATTCATTCTCTCAGATCTGTTGTCATACGAAAGTTGAAGAGTATAGTCTGCCCTACTATGTACCCTTAGCTGGAGCGAGAAGAGTTGGATTCTCATTTTTTCTTAAGGGTATCAACGTGATGTTAGATGCAGACAACCTTGTCCTGGATTTGAACTCGGATCGCCGTGTCCATTTTCTATGACGGTAGCCATTTCACAACGAGCGCCTCCTCATATTTTTTTACAATTATATTATAGCGCACATAAATACATAAATTATAGCGCACATAAATGAATACATCTCCAAAAATTCTTTATAAGGTGGAGCCCCCGAGCCTAAGGGCCAACGTGTTGTAATGTGATATCATTGTAAGTGAGAGCTTTATACTCATATGACGGCACAATAAAGACGAGCGACACAGTTCTTTAGAAAAATACACCTCTCACTTTATTTGAAAGAGTTCGAAAGGGTTACTCAAAAGGTTTTACTGTGAGAGGGAGTTGGAGACCGAACAGAACTGCAACATATTGACCCCTACTCTTATGGCCATAACAGCATTTCTTTCCCGTTCTCCTGAGCTGTTCAACCGGGGGCCTGGGGGCCCACTCTGCTGGGTGCTGGTTTTCTCTACTGCATCTTATCCCCAAGTGATTGAACTTCCTGTGCATCGAGTTATATAATAGTTCAACGCTCACCTTCTTCTTGTGGGCGTCACAAATCGCACTCATTCAACCCGTCCACGGTCAAGGTTATATTCTGATATTCCTCGATCAGATGCACCTGTTAGGTGCATTTCCTATTTTGACAGCCCGGCTAGGTCGGAGGTCAATATACAACATGAGTTCAAACTCTAATCCCGGACCATTGGCGAACACACACACTCTCTCTCTCTTTCTCTCTCTCTCTCTCTCTCTATATATATATATATATATATATATATATATATATATTTAAGCAGTTCATATATATATATATATATATATATATCGATTTGTGTCCCAGTAATGAGGTTTTGTACCAGATAGAAGTAATATTAGTAAACGACCATATTGTATATCCAGCAATTGGGAATGTTGTAACAGATTGAGCTAAACTCCGTTATTGACCATAATGCGTTTCCCACTTGGACAGATTGAACTAATCTTAATATTTAGCTGTAGAATACAATGAATGCATCTCTGCAGAGGAGTAAGATCTCACCCCAACGAGAGGCCTGGATATGACATTAAACAATCTGATGGTGATGTTTCATTAATCCTGGAGCTTTGGGGAATGCAGAGTATCCCTTTATTGCCATCGCTCGCTGGTCCACTCTGGCTCGAGGTGGTAGCACCTGATAGGGTCCTATCTATGGCTAAAAAGAAGAACTAAACTATGTACTTATGTTAAACTGAACTGCTTAAAATAGAACTGTTTTGATATCTAAACTGCGTATTTATTCTAAACTGAACTGTTTGAAATAGAATTGTTTTTGTATGCTAAACTGAATTGTTTGAAATATAACCCTTTTTTAAAATTGAACCTGTGTACTTATGCTAAACTGAATTGTTTAAAATACAACTTTTTTGACATTTAACTGTTTTGACATTTAGCAAAAAACTATACTCATACTAAACTGAATAGTTTGAAACTTATCAAAATGACTTCATTCGGCGTTAAATGACCTGAAATGGGTTGATACACCATAAACAAACCAACCAACCAACCAACTTAATGAATGGCAATATTGTGTGTCCTACTACTGAAATCTTGAACAAGATTAAATTAATCTCAGTAAATGACCACACACTGTGTGTCCTATAATTGAGTTATTGTACCAGATTGAATTATTTTCAGTAATTGATCATAACGTGTGTCCCACTAGAGAGTTCTTGTGAAAGATTGAACTACTCGTAATTATTGACTATATTGTGTGTCCCACTACTGAAATTTTGTACTAGATTGAACTAAGCTCAGTAATTGATCATAACGTGTGTCCCACTAGTGAGGTCTTGTGAAAGATTGAACTAATCGTAATTATTGACTATATTGTGTGTCCCACTACTGAAATTTTGTACTAGATTAAATTAATCTCAGTAAATGACCATATTGTGTGTCTCACTATTGAACTCTTCTACCAGATTGAATTAATAAACTGTACGTATACATCTTTGTTTATTCGCCTGGTATGCAAAGGGTATTTACTTTTCCCATTAAACTGATCAACCTTCATAAAGACTTATCATTATCTATTTCCAAGCGCGCTTCGTCCTTCATGGTTTGCGGCCAAGGTGGATTCCAAGAATCCCTACCGTTGATTTGGAAAAATCAAAATTCATTCCTTTATTCCTTGCCGAGTTATTTTTGGAATCGACAGAGAAGGGAAGATGTCTCTTTTAGTTGTTGTTGTGGTTGTTGTTTTCAACCGGATTTTCTTTTCAAGTTTGCCTTCTTTTTCGCCTTAATAGGGTAGTACGCTTCGCTTCAAACCTTCTAACAAAAAGATGAGTCTCTCATCATGTATTCGTGCCAATCACAGAGTAGCCATGATATCACCAGAACGAGGCTGTGATTATCAGATCGCTTGCCTCTTGCGAACAGGCTGCAATCAAATGTTCTAACAGATGCATACGTTCTTATTACTTCCTCTTCCGCTACAGTTCCCTGGCATTACCGCCGTCACCACTACCGCCGCTATATATCTTCGCCACTATCGCCGCTATATATCTTTACTTCTTTCTAACCATTTCGGTTCCCTCTGATGGGCCTGGATTGACGTGTGCAATCAAGCAGAACCAGTGATAATCAAAAGGCAAAAATATCGGAAATAAAATGCAGTGTTTTACAACAGGAGTGTATGCATGTGCATATGTGTATGCGTCAGCATACATACATACATACATATATATATATATATATATATATATATATATATATATATATAATTACTGTGTTTAAAAGTAGAGAGAGAGAGAGAGAGAGAGAGATAGACCGTGAGTTAGCCGACCGTTAAAAACTTACATCAGTTCTGTGTGGACACTGAATGCTCTCTAAAAGACTTACAAAAAGTAATGACCGATATCGATGACAGAGAGGATAGAACACATAGTATAATGTAAAAATACAACAGACATCTCATAGAAATTAAAAAAACGAATTGTAACAAATAGTTTCAGTTGAACAATCTTCCGGCAATAGGACATTAGTTGTGACGCGAGGCCAGAAGTATGAAGCAACGAATAAGAATCAAACTCATTAACAATAGTTTGTTGGTCTAATATGCTAACGTCTACAAGCGTTATAGCAGGTTGGTATATAGAAAGCACGGATTATAGATACACTGTCAATGGCGCTTGGTGACTGCTTATTTATCGCCCATGGGATTATCTTAGCTTGTTTTGATTATTATCTTGGCGAGAAACTGACAGTCCCCAAAATTCTAACTTTATATATATATATATATATATATATATATATATATACGTACTCAATGCTGTCATAGCAGAGCAGGTAGAAGATCTAGAATATTCGAATTATGAACCATGATTCACATTTCTTTCATCATCAAATTGCTTATACCTACAAATTATTTAGTTGAGCACTTACGTATGTGTGTATATATGTATGTGTGTGTATGTATATATGTATGTGTGTGTATATATGTGCGTATATGTGTATGTGTGTATACATACGTGTTTGTATATATATATATATATATCTGTGTGTATATATATATATATATATGTGTGTGTATATATATATGTGTGTCTGTGGGTGTATATATGTATTTGTGTATATATATATATGTGTGTGAGTGTGTGTGTGTGTGTGTCTCTCTCTCTCTCACTCTCTCTCTCTATATATATTTGTGCATGTATGTATATATATATATATATATAAGTGTCTATGTATGCATATGTATATATGTGTGTGTGTTTATATGTATATGTGTGTATGTATATGTATATATATATATATATGCGTGTGTATATATACATTGTGTCTGTCTATATGTATATATATATGTATATGTATGTATGTATATATGTGAATGTATATATCTATAAATATGTGTTTATATATATATATATATATATATATATATATATATATATATATATATATATATATTGTGCATGTGCATTAGAATAGTTTCTTGATTAAATTTAATGAGTTTAAAATCAAAATCTATGATATAAAAATATAAATCACAACTGATTTTGTTGCGAACTAATCTTAGTTATTGACCACACTGTGCCCAATTTTTGAAGTCTTTTACCAGATGGAACTAATTTTTGTTATCGTCCTTGTGGATATTAATTGTATATTTCTAAGTTAGTATGTGAATGTTTACTGAATACACCCCCCACCCACTAAGTGGTAAATTATTATTATTGAAGGAGGGCGTAGTTTTCTTTTATTGATCAAACTCAAAATCTTAAAGTGAAGGAAATTCTAAAGGGGTCTGAATCATGCAACTAGTGAAATACATGCCTTACCATAAAATAGCAGTGAGGCATCTCTTCTGAAAAATGCTTATTGCTGTAAAGAGTTGGAGGTGCCCGTGGTGTAGTGGTTATCGTCGTAGGATATGGACACGGCGACACGAGTTCAAATCCTGGACGAGACTGATTGCATTTCACATAGCACTAATACCCTTGGGAAAGGTATGAATCCAATTATTCTCCCTCCAGCTATGGGTAAATAGTAGGGCAGACTAGGTTCTTCAGCCTTGGTAAGGCAACTAGTCTAGGAGAAGGAAAACTCTGAATTCAAACCTGTTAAACTCCGCTTAAAAATTGACCTTGTGTCATATCCTGCCCGAGCGGAGGGGTTGGGTAAATATGATTGCTGTAAATAGTTAAGCCAGTTAACCTCAACAGTTGATCTTGTCCGAAGCGTAGATGTGTTGTATGTGCAGGGCTTGCAATAAAGAGTAGCACCAATTAAACAATGCAGCAGATATATTGAAAGTTCTCGTCCTGACCAAGGAGAAAATCGCCTAAAGCCTTGAAATATATTCAACAGTCTTGGCACAGTTCGAACTCCAGTCACGCTATCATGTTTATTTTCGGGCTAATATCCTTAGTAACTGTGAAACCTCTTATTTTCCTACTATGGGTTAAATTGTATCACAACTGATTTCCTACAGGGATAGCTATGGTATTAAAAAAAAACAGGAAGGTTGATATGCCATTAAATAAAAAAAAAAAACAGACTAACAATACACAGTCCTGTCAACTGTGGCTGTAGAATACGTTGACTTTAATTTTGCACAGGGATGACCCCACGTCTTAGTAGTGGGAGATGAACCGTAATGCTTCAGGACTGAATCCTGGTGTTAGAGCAGTCCTTGACTCGGTAACCGAGTAGTCAAGTGATTTGCAACATTCTTATTTGGCTCTTACTGGGCTAGACGGGCGGTTGAAGATGGGAGATCTGATCAACCAGCCAGTCATATTGAGTCCTTGCTCTTATATATTTAGTTTCGACCATATTGCTAAATCTGCACTTAAAGTCCCAACCCCTTTTATCTTTTAGGAGCTAAAAGGTGGTGATTGAGAGTCTATTGTATTAGTCAGAGCCTGGTCCATTTTGGCCGGCCGTGTTCCCTGGTTTCGCGGATCAGGTCGGATGTGTCCCAGCTCCTGTGGCAGTCGGTGGAGACTGCCTGACATGGGTGCCGGGGAGGCACAGCGTTCGCGTCTCACGGCGGTGACCGACGATCCTTGAGTCACAAGGAGCCGTTCTCCCAGGTTCTAAACCTCTCCGGAGGAGTTGGGTTTATCTCCTGGCGCCTGAGGTTTCCATTTTTAGAGGAATGCAGATGAGGCTCAAGGCATTTTTGAAACCACTGGGCATGTCTAGCTAGGGCTCTGTGCCTCGTTCCCACAATAAAAAACGGCCTTATGCCATATTCGTGCATACGAGTAAATATTGGGTCAGTTGCTTGGTTGGTTAATTGATTGGGTTTTATGGCATATCAACCTTTGTAGGTTATTTAATGCCAAATTCTGGTTTTACATATTTTAAACCTAAGATTTCTAAACGATTTGGTTTGGTTTGGTTTGATTTCATGCCATATCAACCATAGTAGGTTATTAATGCAAAATACATTTTATACATAGAAACAGTTCTCTTTCAAACAAGTCGGCTTAGTTTTTTATTTAGACACAGTTAAATGTCAAAACAGTTCTATTTCAAACAATTCAGTTTAATATAAGTACACAGGTTCAGTGTCAAAAACAGTTCCATTTTAAACAATTCAGTTTAGCATAAATACACAGTTTACTTCTATTTGAACCTATCAGGTGCTACCACTCCGGACCAGAGTGAACTTGGAGCGATGGCAATGAAAGGGGTACTCCGCATTCCCCAAAGCTCCAGCACTACAAGAACCTCACCATCAGATTGTTTAGTGTCATAATGAGGACACTCGTTGGGTTTTATGGCATATCAACCAAATCAATCAAAAACATCCAAAGAAGAAAAAATTAGGATATTGCTTTGAGAGGGTGGAATAATATATCCCCACATTCTTGAGGTGCTTTAAATGACAAAAGATATGACCTTCACAGAGAGAGCTGCAGGGGACCTCTGACACGTGGAAGATGTGGTTAAAAAGACCCAGACCACACAGTAGAAGTTTGCACAAATTAAAATAAATGACCTGTTATGAAATCCACCTCACTTTCTCAGGCTCTTGTGACTTTTTGAAGCTAGTAGAGTTGTAAGGTTCTACACCGGAGAAAGCGCTTACGTCTCCGAGAGTGAATCCAATCAGAAAAAGCAATCAACCAATTACAGAGCTCTCATCGGGAAAATAATCTAGTTGGAACTAAATGAATGGCCAAAGTTTCAGGAGCAGCTGAAAATCCAACACTCAGCTGAAATACATCAAACAGGAGCACAAAATAAACTAAAAGAACTCATAACTAAGAACTCCACCCACCAAAAAAACAATGAAGTAACTAGAAAAAAAAAACATACACAAAATCTAAACGCGAACTACTTCTCCGAAAAATACAAAATCTACAAAACGTAGGTCATAAGATCTTCAATCCATCCACCAAAAACCATAAAGGTTTGGTTTTTTTTTTTTTTTGGTTATTTAACGCCAAATCCATTTTTATGTAAATAATCTATTCTATTGAAAACAGTTCAGTTTAGCATAAGTACACAGTTTAATTGTCAAAAACATTTCCATTTCAAACTATTCAAGCAGTTATATGTAATAATTCAGTTAAGTGTAAATACAGTTTTAATGTCGAAAAACAGTTCTATTTCAAATAATTCAGTTAAGCATAAGCACGCAGTTTAAGTGTAAGTACGGTTTAATTGTCAAAAACGTTTCTATTTCAAGCTATTCAGTTTACTCAATTCAGTTTAGCATAAGTATGCTGTTAGTTCTATTTAACCCATAGATAGGGCCCTATCAGGTGCTACCACTCCGGGCCAGAGTGGACCTGGGAGCGATGGCAATGAAGGGGTACTCCGCATTCCCCAAAGCTCCAGCACTGCTGGAACCTCACCATCAGATTGTTTAGTGTCATAATCAGGACACTCGTTAGGGGGGGTCTTACCCCTCTGCAGAGGTGGAGTCAGTGTATTCTACAGCCCCAGCTCACTCGGCAAAAAACCCCATAAGAACTAAGTAAAAAAAAACTTGTCTTCTAAAAAGCCAGAAGTTCCCATTATTATTAAAAGGAAAACCCATATTAACACCAAAGGGGAGCGCATTTAAACTACCTTCGGTCAGACTCGATAGAGACCCCTCAACATCAAGAATAAAATTACGTAAAAGAAATTATAAAGAATGTCACACTCTGGGGTCAGTCAAGTTCTTACATTGATCCTATAGTGTTAAAATTATAGATATTGAAACTGACTATATAATTATCAACCTCAATCTGGGAGATATATAAAAAGGGAACTTAAAAGCAAAATGACACAGAAATATAAATGTTTTTTTTTTCTTTTATCGCAAATGAAAAAAAAATATACGATTGAAAATCAGTACAATACTTGAAACCATTTAACTAAAGAAAAACAAATGAGTTCTTACTCATTTAAAAAATAAAGTTACTTACAAACCATTCACTTAAAAAAAATCATATTCATAAACAAGATTTGGTATTAAATAACAATCAAGGGTTGATATGCCATTTAATCAAATAGCCCAGCCTTATCTGAGAACAAATGAATGAATAATAATGAATATAATTATTGGTGTTAGATAGCAATACTTGCAACTTTGTTTTTTTTTTTTTTTTTTAGAATATCGTTGTTATGATCTTCTTCATCACTATCTGGATTGGGTTGATGCAAAAAATCAGATTTTTGTAATTTTTTCGGTGAACAAGTTGATTGTTGAAAGACAGCTTTTACCCTGTATTGCGAGAGGTCAACCTGTGTTAGTGGATTTGGAAGCTGGCTAGAGGTGACAGCCTGGTATCGTTTGACAATATCAGTTGTTTTGGTTAGGTGAGTGCGAATTCAAAAGCAGGCAATAAATCTAATACTTTTTCTCTTTTAGATGAGATGGGGAGGTACTGTATGTAGACCCTATGAGACGTAGTGATTAATTTTCGAAAGCATACCCGAAAGTATATAAAACCAGTAAGTAAAAAAGATGATGAAAATAACCAAAAATAAGGGACAGGGGTAGTTCAAATCATTCTTAACGGCATGTCAACCCATTTCGGGTCATTTTATGCCTAGTATTTAGGGAATCATGTTCATTAAGCTTTTCTGTAGTTGCTTTTTTAAAGTATTTTTTATTTGAGTACGAATAGTTTTTAAACATATCTATTTGACCTATTGATGAGATCCTTACAGGTACTATCACTCCAGGTCAAAATAGACTTGGGAGTAATAGGATTTAATGGGCATTCCACCCCTCGGCAGGAGATACAGTCAACATATTCTAAGCCTCGCAAACAGAGAAATAAAAGCATAAATTTATAATCTATTTTCTCTTGCGCCTGTGTCATATCGTCGACATCTCGCAATTCGACTTGGTTTGTAAATACTTTTATTTGTCCTTTTGGTTAGTGTATTTCTTCTTCGTTGAATCAAATTCCTGTGTCTTACAGTGGATTAAATCTCATATCTTTCCTCTATTTCTTTTCTCTAAATCAGCGTTGGTCAACTGCATCTGTCTTTTTATTTAAATTTTTTTTCTATCTTCTTTCTTTTTCTTTTGATCTGGGATATTGTCAGAGCGTATCTCCCTAACAATCTGTCCATCTGACGGTCAGAAAGGTTCTAACTTGTGAGTCAATATTTTTTTTTGTCTGCAAGATGGAATGTCTTGTTGGTTTTTTGGAGATCAGTTTTCAATATCAAATGAGATAGTTTGGAAAAAAAAAGAGAAACACGGTTCAAAACAAAGACTTAATGGCATAAACTCCAGATCGATCAAGTATCGATTTAGAAAATCCCAAGTCGCGGAGAGTGTAATGTTAAAACCAGGGACTTTGATGAAAGACGAATGTGCTAAATCAAAAAATTACACACATACATACTCACATATTATCCCTCCTTCTCTCTCTCTCTCTCTCTCTCTCTCTCTCTCTCTCACACACACACACACACACACACACACACACACACACACACACACACATATATATATGATAGGCGATCATGGTGTTATGGTTTTCGTAGAAAAAAATGAACAGGTTGATCCGAGTTCAATTCCCGGACGAGTCTGCATTTCTCATAGAGCTAATACATGTAGGAATGGTATGCATTCAACAATTCTACTATGAGCTTTGAGTAAATATCAGGACAGACTGGTTCTTTAGCTTTGGTATGGCAACCAGTCTAGGAGATGGATGAACTCTGAAATCAAACTGGTTAAACAAGGCTTAAAATGACCTTGTGTCACATGCTGTTCATGTGGTGGTGTTGGTATATATATATATATATATATATATATATATATATATATATGAACTTTTTAAGCCAATTCTAGTATATATATATATATATATATATATATATATATATATATATATATATAGTATTATTCGGTCCAGTTAAACCGGAGTTGGGAGTAATTCCATCAGGACAAAAAAAAAAAAACATTCAAAAGTGAACATTTAAATTTTCCTGGTAAAGAGCTCAATGTAACTGACATTATAGTATCTATCCCCTCCCACCCTTCTTTCCTGTGTCTATTCTGAATTATTTTATGCATAAGATCTGAAGAAGTTCTGTTAATTTTTTGGTGTTTTTGATTTATATCAAAAACACATAACAGGATGGAAATAAATTTATAATCCTAATGTGACCGGTTTTGTTTTTTCTTAATGATATATATATATATATATATATATATATATATATATATATATATATATATATATACTAGTATAGGTTGAAAAAGTTCATATGAAGAAGTTATATCTGGTGTTTATGCCTTTTTACCAATGAGATCTAAATACTCCCAAACCGATGGTTTAGTTTGTTTTGGTTTTATGGCATATCAACCTTTCTTGGTTATTTAATACCAAATCCATTTTTATACATATAAACAGTTTTATTTCAAACAATTCAGTTGAGCATAAGTACACCGTTTAATTGTCAAAAACAGTCATATTTCAAGCTATTCAGTTTTGTCGAACAGTTCTAATTCAAACAATTCCCATTAGTATGAGTATAGATCTTTGTTTACACACAGTTAAATGTCAAAACAGTTCTATTTCAAACGATTAAGTTTAGCATAAAAAGAGTTTCAATGTGAAAAACAGTTCAATTTCAAACAATTGAGTTTAGCATAAGTACGCAGTTTAAATGTTACAAACACTTCTATTTCAAGCAATTTAGTTTAGCACGAGTACACTGTTTAGTTTTATTTGAGCCATAGATAGGAGCCTTTCAGGTTCTACTTTTCCAGGCCAGAGTGGACCTGGTAGCGATAGCAATAAATGGGTATTCCGAATTCCCCAAAGCTCCAGCGTTACTGGAACCTCACTATCAGAAAGTTTAGTGTCATATTCAGGAAACTCGTTGTGAGAGGGGGGGGGTTTATCTCTCTGCAGAGGTGCAGTCGGAGTATTCTACAACTCAAGTTGACTGGGCAACACACCGTTGGAAGAAGTGTATCCAAACAGTTTTGGAAGTTGAAAAATAAGGGTTTAATCCGTGAAATTCAATGGAGAATATTGAAAAGATCTACTACACCGAGCTGCTTTGATGGTAGATGTAATTTGTGTCTGGAAGAAAAGATAGAAATTATGTTATACCTTAATCCTGGTAACTTATTAAATCAGAGATGTGATTTAATTGCTAGATGAGAGCATAAAGATAAATGTCAATTATTTTCAAAACATTTAATGAATAATTAACTAAATAACTAAATAAAATGTTTAACTATGATTTATCAAATTGGTAATGATATTGGAATTTGTAATTAATATAAGTGAGCTTTATTCTATTATTGTAATTTGGGGCGGTTTGATCATAATTAACATTAATCTTAGTTGTTTGGGGTTTTTTGATAAAAAAGATAAACTAAATTTAGATTGTCTCAATAATTTTGTTATAAATATTTGAATTTTTGACATGTGCTACTGTAACTGTTATTGTTGTCTCTGATTTGAAGCAGGATGACACCGGATGTAGTTTTACTTGTCATAATTCTTGATACTTATTGTTACTTGAAGATTTAAGCGAGCTTTAACAGATTGGAGAAATTAGGTTTGTTTGTTTTTGTCTTTTAGTTGTTTTTTTTAGGGGGGGGGTCTGTTTGTAAATGTGTAAAATCTATTTTATTTCCATTTCGTATTGGTAATTTACTAAGCTTTTTGCTTAGATGTGGCACAAGGCCATATGAAAGGGGCACCCTGTTAATGTTTTTTCGAAGATTGATTTATATGAATACTTTTAACAGGATGGAAATAAATTTATTATCCTAATGTGACCGGTTGTTGGGTTTTTTGGGGGTGGGGATTTGCTCGATGGATTTTATTTACATTGAGCTCTTTACCAGGAATATTTAAATTTGATCTTCTATTTTTGAATATTTTTTATTTGCTCTGATTGGAATTATTCCCCATTCCGGATTTATTGGATTGAATATTATATATATATATATATATATATATATATATATATTATGTAACAGAGTTCGTTGTCACTAATTCACTTTGTGGATTTGTGACGAACTAAGTGCGATATAATCTGGAGAGTGCTCAATATCTAGGGTAGAGCTATTATATATTATATGAACAAAATTCCATAGTATATTGCAATACAACATATCTCTACCCCATGATATTTACTGTGATTTTGGCCTACTATACAACACTCGCTTAAACACGCTTAAAAATCATATCTTTTTTTTTTACTTCCCTCGACATGCAATGATAATGTTTTGTTTCTGAGTTATTATCACCAACACATATAGAAAGAAAGAAAGAATTTTTCTCGCCCATACTATAACAACGTCATATACATTGACGTCTTCCAACCGGTTAAAGATCGCGCTGTGCATGTACCTTCACATACACATACGTTATACAACTATCACCCACACAAATACGCACACACACACACACACACACACACACACACACACACACACACAAATACACGCGCATGCGCGTAAAGATTTCTACACAATCCTAACGGTTTTTTACTGTAATTTTCGATTTATTCATTTCATTTCGTTATCTGCCTGAAGATTGCTGTTTGTAAAAACTTCATGAAACCAAGGGTTGCAGACAAACTTCCATGGTATTAAATATATAAATCTAATGTATGTATATATAAATATATAGACAGAGAGAGGGGGGAACAAAATATAATCAGGTTGAATTTGAAGAGTCGATCTAAATGCTGAATTTAAAGAAAGTATCATTCTAATGTATTACGGACATTGCTACTCCCGTTTTTGTGAGATCACACTGTGATCAGATTAATTATCATTTTCATAGTCAAATTACACTGGGGTATGTAATTTGTATATAAATTTATAATAATTACGTTAGTGTAGACAGTCATTTATGTCTAATGATAGCATAGGCGAAAAACTGTCACCATGTGCCTTTGACTCAATGTCCGTGCAATCCTAACTAAAAAGTATATATTGAGAGATATATAATGAGGGCGCTCCTGGCATAAGTTATCGTCACAGAAAATGGACACGGCTAACTGAGTTCAAATTCCTAGACGAGGCTGTTTCTGCTTCACTTCAAATAAATGAGCATAAGAAAAGAGATGAATCTGTTTCTTCTTCCCTGGTACATATGTACAAAGTACATTTGACTTTTTATCCTTCGTAGGAAAACTCTGGCTTCAAATCCAATTGTACACCCCTTGAAAATGACGTTGTATAGCATCTTACACGTGGTGTAGAGTTTGAATGTGATATATATATATATATATATAGTATACTTAGTCCAGTTAAACCGGAGTTAGGAGTAATTCCATCAGGACAAGAAATTATTCATGAATGAATATTTAAAATTTTCCTGGTAAAGAGCTCAATGTACCAATAATACAGAGCAAGGAGAAATGAGTTGAATCTGACAGAATGATACGTAGAAAAGGTAAAATGGAAGGAACATATGTTTGATGGTTTGTTTATTTGCCAACACGTATCGACTTCAATCTTTTTTTTATCCTTAACATTTTCTTTTGGGTAAATAATTCCTTGGTATACAACATTATCTAAATTACATAATCCATTCATGGGACAATTTATTTGAGTTTTACAATTACATTCATTTTGTTTACTCTTATTATTGTTGTTGTTATTATTATTATTATTCGTTCGGTCATGAAATCCCTTAATTATTTCTTTATTATGATTATTGATTATTTGAAAAATATTTTTCGTGCAGGAGTAACTAATTTTAAAGGTTTTTCTGTGAAATATTTTATGTAGTATATTACTATGTTTAAAGTGCTTATCTATCAATTTCAAAAAGTATTTACCTACATTTATACTTGCTAGTCTACAAAAATGGGGGTTAAACCATATAATTTTTCTTTTTCTATTTTTTGACAGCACTTCTTATTTTCTTTATTAATATCATAAGGTATATTTTCTTCTTGGTAAGTAAACTCTTCCCTAAACCCGCTATTTTTAAGCGCATCCTTATATATCTTACTACTTTCTTGGAATATTTTCTCGTTGGCAGATAATTTCTTTATTTTCAATTTTACTCAATTTAATTATGTTCTTCGGGTGATTCGAGTTGATATTAATATAGGAAGGGTACTGGTCAGTTTTTAGAAAAGGTTTATACGTGTTATCCGAAAGGTTTAGTGTCACATTCAGGAAATTAACAATTTTATTATTTGATGAGACTTCTATTTGGACCCTAACAACATAAATGCCCTTATAATCTTCTTTTGTATGCGTGAGCTATTTGGGCCATTACTGTTGGGGATATATATTATCCCATCATAATGATATAAACCTATCTGTTCCGGGCTAACAATCCTACTAAGTGTATCTAATATATATATAGGCCCACAAGGTCAGCTATTTGTGAAGAATCCTACCCCCTATAGGGACATCAAATTTTTCAGAACCAGTTTTTACCCACGTGGATCTATTATTTCTTAGAACTGTTTTTTCTACGAGCTAGAATTATCTCATATTGTTCTTCAGTTATTTCTGTATATTTTCTGGGATTAGAATATTTTTTGTTATTGAAGGATAAAAGTCAATAATATCGAATTAAGTAAATGTAGCCTTGCTCTTATTTTTAATTTTCTTAAACCATTCAATGGTGTCATACGAGTTTTTCCAAAGATTACTTTTTTTTTACCTTCGTTACAATATTTTGAATAATATTTTTTGATACCTTACCTAACTGTTTTTGAGGGATTAATCAGTCTAGATTGTGATTGCTGTGGTCTTCAGATAAGACCGGTGGAAGAACAACTCAAACAACGGGTGATAGGTGAACGTTATTGTATTCGCAGAAAAAGGAAGTCATACAAAGGAAGTACTAGCCGTTCTCGGCTTGCAGTCTGTCTGTCAGATGTCTCGTAAGAAACGAGAAGTTGTCTTCCCCGAGCGAGCTGGCTCGGAGAGTGTGTTTAGATTGGACGAGTCCCTCTTTGGGGTATGGTTGGATATGTCCCCATAACAGTAATTTATTCTCAAAATTAGGTTTATGGTCTTTAAATAGAATGTACGCATCTGTTTTTAAATTTCCCTAACCTATCTTCAGTATGTAATTTATTAGCAAATCTATAGGTATCGTTATTTATTTGGTCAATAGTGTTATTATAGTCTCTTTTGTAATTATCTGTAATCTTGTTCTTCAGAATCTCCTGGTATTTTGAGAGCTTTATTTTATACATATTTTTTGATTTATCCGCCCTCACCCATATACAGTTAGAACTTCTTATTTCATTTATGTCCTTATTCAATTTCATTTGAAAACTATTATAGTTTCTCCTAAATTCAACCTTTCTAATTAGTTTAAATAAGTCCGCTTCAAAAGGGTCCAGTAGCTTATTTTTTGGAGGTGTATTCTGGGATTTGAGGTAGTATACCTCTTTTTTTTTTTTTGTACAGTCACTATCTTCACATGAGTCTAAGTAGAAAAAAGCCTTTCATCGCAATCTTTTGACGAAATCCGCCATTTTCTCCGTTAATGCTAGTTCGAAGGCATGGTAAGATGGATGAGGGATGTTTTTCAGTGAATATTCCGGAGTAAAAAAATATCCATTCCGAGTTGGTAAAGTTTCCGATGATATGTTTTTATGTTGGAATTCTTCAAGAGAGCTCAGCTAAATTAGGAGCAATGTATGTATTACTCAGTCCAGATAAACTGGAGTCGGGAAGAATTCCGTCAGAACTAATTCATTCCACCATGAACATTTAAAATTTCCCAGGTAAAGAGCTTTAACTGACATCACAGAGCAATAATTTCTTTAAGAAAAACAAAAATCAGTCACATTAGGATTAAAATTTATTTCCATTCTGTTATGGGTTTTGATAAGTATTCAATAACACAAAAAAAAAACAGGACCTCTTCAGATCCAATGGATAAATTAAATGACATACAGAATAGACACAGGAGGGAAGGGTGGGAGGTTGTAGAAGAGGGCTGAAGAGTTACCTCCCCGTTTACTCACCTCCGGTTTATATTTTATATTTCTTATTTTTTTTATTACCAGTTGAAATCACAGTAAATTTAATTTTAATTTTTTAAATTTCTAATTATATTTCAACGTAAAATTCCAGATGTAATAATAATTTAGGGAAGTACGACATTCCCTAATAACCTTACGTAAGTATCCAATATTACTTATCTTCAATTAATTTCAAAATTTAAATATATCCCAGGTCACGTCATACCAAAAATTGTACTTGATACCTCATTGCTTAACACTCAGCAGTATAAGGTACACATCAAGAATAAGTGGAGCAATTCAAAGAAAGGAGTTGCGCCCTCCCCTATACCTCGGTGTAGTAGCTATTGAAAAGGGAGCCTTCAGGTCACCCTCGACTATGGTCACCAACTTTACTTTACTGCCAAAAAGATTGAAAATTCGAAAAGAGTACGTGAACCAAAAGTAGTACGAAATATAATAAATTGTATTTCTGTTGGTGTTCGTGTCTCTATGTGGGTCTCTGTGTGTATGTGAGAGAGAGTTAGAGACAGAGAGAGAGAGACAGAGAGAGAGAGACTGAGAGAGAAAGATGTGTGCTTTCAATGTATCTGTGAGTGTATGGAATAGACAGAGAGGTCTGCGTGCTTTCGAAATAATAACAAAATGCTTTGTCACGTTTCTATTCCACATAGAGAATATAGAAAGACATTCTGTAATTTCATGTCTTCGTTGCAATTCTTATTCTTTCTCTTTCACGGGAGAGAATTTCCTAGATAAAATAGATCGGTACGTGTGATTCCTTCCGTTATTTTTATACTTTATCAATATTATATTATCTCGGCTCCTTTAATTTTTGTTTCTTTTTTGCAGAGGGGGTTGGGCCTCCTGGGTGAGTGTATTTGTGGGCTTCCGTGGATTTGGCTTGCTCTGAATAAAAAAATACAGAACATATCGACATCGGTGTCTTATTTTCCAAGATAGAAATCAAATGCAAATAAATAAATGGACAAAGTCACTAACCGCCCGTACGCATGCGCAGGACGAGTTATCTATCTTGGAAAAAAACCTGTTTGTTCATTTATGCTCATTTTTTCTTTGTGTGTGTGTGTGTGTGTGTTATTTTCTGTATGAAAAACTTACAAAAATATAAGAAAAACATTTTTCACCGGAAAATGCAGAAAGAGGTGACACATAGCGTTTGAGTGTTGATAGGGATGACATGGTAAATTTTAGGAGAGCTCATTTTTTCGATTCCCTTTCTTTTGCATTTTCCCCTTCTTCTTAAATTACTTCTTGCTTTAACTATGTCTTTCTCAGTACGCATTTATACATTATTTTCTAGTGGCCTAACGGGTAATGGCACGGTAACTAGAGTTGGTGAGCCGAATTCGAACTCCAGCTGTAACTAGGTTCACTTCATACGAATGTCCAGTTTTTTTTTCAACCCTAAGGCTCTGTATAAGATTAAGTTCATCTTAACACTCACTCACACACACACACACACATATATATATATATATAGAGAGAGAGAGATATTGAATTGAAATTTAACCATCAAGTAATTTTCCATGCTAACATAGTTTCGATCGTTTTCTTCGAAGTTGTACATTTGAACGTACATATAAATTGCTCCTTAAAGATATCGCCGACAAAATATAGATTTGACTCATGCTTGTTATAAGTGCTCACGAAAGTGTTAGGTAATATGTATATATATATATATATATCTTCGTCAGATGATTTGGGGTCCACATTATATTTCAACGCGCTTAAAGAGTAAATAAATAGGATACTATAGGTTTTAGACCTGTTATGATATAGTAGCATCAAGCACTTATATATGGAGGTGCCCGTCGTGTAATGGTTATCGTTATAGGAAATGGACACGGCGACACGAGTTCAAATCCATGACGAGACTGATTGCATTTCACATAGCACTAATACCCTTGAATCCAATTATTCTCCCTTCAGCTATAGGTAAATAGTAGGGCAGACAGGGTTCTTCAGCCTTGGTGAGGCAACTAGTCTAGGAGAAGGAAAACTCTGACTTCAAACCTGTTAAACTCCGCTTAAAAATTGACCTTGTGTCATAACCTGCCCGAGCGGAGGGGTTGGGTAAATAGGATCAAGCACTTATATATAGATATATATATAGAGAGAGAGAGCAAAAATAGTAGCACATATAAATAAGTACAAGCCTACAATTCCTAATCATCTTCATCATCATGTCGTGCTGGTAGCACGGATATCCCTGACCCTCTCTCGACACTTCTCCCTATCCTTCATCGCCCTAGGCAGGTTCTCAGAACAACATCCCGTATCCTCACATAGTTGCTGAATGTATGTTCATGCTGGTCGTCCTGCTTTTGCACGGCCATGTTTGGGGGTCCATAAGAGTACATCACTTATGAGTTCGTCCCTGCTTCTCCAGCAGTGTCCTGCATGTCTGGTTCGTCTAACTTGAATAGTTTTCGTGATAGGAGGCAGGTGGCTGTACAGTTGGTGTCTTGTGGGGTGTTGCCGCCAGGACTTGTTCAAGATTGCACGCATATTTCGAGAGGAACGTGCTTACTCTGCCAAATAGGGCATCGAGCACTTTTTATGTTTGCGCTTTTCTTATATATATATATATATATATATATTGTCATCCATAGACAGACTGTTTCGTTGTATCCCAACTCTTCAGTGTGGCTAGACACCTTGGATGCTTGAAGCTGGGATCGAAACCCGCCAACCTTCACGTTAGACTTAGTATCTTACCACTCAGCCAGCAGGAGACATACGTCAGCTCGGGAATTATAAGGCATTATGTAGTAGCTTTCGTTTGTTTACATTTTTGCCTTACCAGATACCAAAGTGCTCACTTCATTAGAAGAACTTTGCATTTTGCGAATGGCAGCCGTTAGTTCCTTCGCCAGATATTACGGTCGTTCAAAAAGTTCTTAGCCTTATTAAGAATTTTAAGCTTTTTCGCATACCTTTAAACCTTTTAATGAGCCTCACTTGCACAGAAATTAAAACAGAAATCTGCATTAGCTTTTTGGGTTTTTTTTTCAATTTTACTACGTGTTGCCACAATAAAAATGTTCAACTGTGGCTCTTCTTTCTGAGTACTTTTTGTATGACCCTCGTAGATATAAACAGTTACACCCATGACTAAGTACACCTCTAAAAAATGTTTTATCGATCAGTTAATTCGATTATTTTCAATGGAACATTATACAGTAAAAAGGGATATGACTTAGTATTGCGATAAATTTCGGATACATTGAAACTCCGTCGACCAAAATATTATTGTATGAACATATAAAAGAAGTATGCTTATTGTTCGACTGCTTGTTTTTCAACTGTTGTATATTCATTGTAGATATTTATATTTACCTAGCCTCTCCACATTAGGCAGAATGTAACACAAGGTTAATTCTTTAGCTGAAGTATAGCTGGTTTGAATTTAGAGTTTTTCTTCTCTTAGACTGGTTATCTAACCAAGACTAAAGAACACAATCAATCCCACTATTTATCCATAGCGGGGAGAATAGATAGTTTCATGCCTTCATCAAAGTCATTGTCATTTGTTTGGTTGGATTTTATGGCATATCAACACTTGAAAGTTATTTAATCATATTTACCAACCCCTCCGCTCGGGCAGGATATGACACAAGGTCAATTTTTAAGCGGAGTTTAACAGGTTTGAATTCAGAGTTTTCCTTCTCCTAGACTAGTTGCCTCACCAAGGCTGAACAACCTAGTCTGCCCTACTATTCTATCCATAGCTGGAGGGAGAATAATTGGATTCATACCTTTCCCAAGGGTATTAGTGCTATGTGAAATGCTATCAGTCTCGCCCAGAATTTGAACTCTTGTCGCCGTGTCCATTTCCTACGACGATAACCATTTCAACACGGGCACCTTGAAGGTTATTTAATGCTAAATCTTTTTTATACATATATATTGAATATACATGATTTTTAAACACATTTTGCTGATAACCTTCCTAAACGAGCCTGGACTCATTTGTTTGGACAGAGTTAAATGGTTTCAAGTATTGCTCTGTAACAGTATCAATTCAATTTAACATCAGTCATATTTTTGCACATTTTTTTAAATGCTTATCGATGTAAATACAGGATTTGTAAGTGAATACTTCGTTGGTAATTTCATTTTCAAATGCATTAAAACTTATTTGTTTGCTCCCAATTAAGTATTGCAATTGTTTCTACACAGTTAAACGGTTTTAATAATTACTAACTCCAATAATTTTCTTAAATATTAATCATTCATTTGCACATAGTGGAGTGTGAGGGTGTCCTCATGGTGTAATGGTTAAAGCGATAGACTGCGGAATCGTAGTAAGCGAGTTCGAACTCCAGTGGCACTATTACGTTCACTTTCAGGCAAATACACTTGGGAAAGGTATGAACTCCCTTATCCTCCCAACTATGGGTTAAATAGTACAACTTCTGATCTTCTAGGAGAATAGGTTTAGCATTAAATAACCTATAGAGGTTGATATGCCATTAAACAAAGAAACCAAACCAACCAAACAGTGAAGTGGTTACTAATATTGCTAATTATTCTATTTAATTTTATTCATTAATTTGCACCCAATTAAATGGTCTAAAGTATTGCTACGTAATACCAATAATTCTATTTTAAATACAGTTAAACGGTTTCAAGTATTCCACCCAAAAAGTTTTATTTGCACACAGTTAAATGGTTCCAAGTATTGGTATGTATTACTAATAATTTAATTTAGACAAACAGTTAACGCGTTTCAGGGATTGTTATTCAACACTACTCATTCGTTGGCACACAGTTAAATGGTTCCAAGAATTACTATGTACCTCTAAGAATTCGCTTTAACATAAGTTATTAGTTTTCACACAGTTAAATGGTTCCAAGAATTCTTATGTACCGTTAAGAATTCGCTTTAACATTAGTTATCAATTTGTACACAGTTTGAACGTCACACAGTTCTATTTGACGCATACATAGGCCCATATCAGGTGATACCTCTCCAGGTCAGGGTGGACCTGGGAGCAATGGTAATGAAAGGGTACTCCACATTCTCGAAAGTTCTAGAACTAGAGCCCTCACCATCAGATGGTTTGATATCGTTTTCTTTTAGTGGGAGAGGTTCTTACCCCTCTGTAGAGATGCAGTCGGTGTATTCTACAACCCCAGCCGCCTGGGTTGATTATCATTGTATAGCGTGAGGTTTTTACGACTGCAACCTGCATAGTCTTGTTCAGTGTTAGTGAAAGGGCATAGCCCATGGCGATGACGTTGTATAAAAGTATAAACTAATTTATCCAGTGATGTTATAGCGTCTTTTTTTACTCGTATCTACCGAAAAAAAAAACAGTTGGCATTACTTTC
Organism: Sepioteuthis lessoniana; assembly: GCA_963585895.1. Classification (NCBI taxonomy): domain Eukaryota; kingdom Metazoa; phylum Mollusca; class Cephalopoda; order Myopsida; family Loliginidae; genus Sepioteuthis; species Sepioteuthis lessoniana. The sequence goes on along the minus strand of OY757929.1, from coordinate 54,091,082 downwards.
AGAACATCCTTATTTTGGTTTGCTTTGATGACATGTCAACCATTATAGGCTATTTGACGCCAAATCCTTTTTATACAAATATATTAAGTATATGATTTCTAAACGCATTTTGTGGATAACATTTTTAAACGAGCTTGAGATCATTTTTTTCACACAGTTAAATGACTTTGCTTATTTCTATCTAATACGAATAATTCTGTTTACTATTAATTATTTATTTAAACACTGTTTAATGTTTTCAAGTATTGTTATGTATCACTAATAATTCAACTAATTATCAGTCATTTGTTTACACACAGTAAAATCATCAAACAGTTCTATTTCAAACAATTCAGTTTAGCATGTTAACAAAGTTAAATAGTTCCAAGTACTGCTATGTATCACCAACAATTCAATTAAACATCAGTCATTTGTTTACACACTGTTAAATGATAGAACAGTTGTATTTCAAACAATTCAGTTCAGCATAAGTTATTCGTTTGCTCTCAATTTCATTTCCAAAGTACGCAGTTTAAATGTCAAAACAGTTCTATTCTAAATCATTTTGTGTAGTATAAGTGCACAGATTAGTTCTATTTGAGTCATAGATAGGACCCTATCAGTTGCTACCACTCCGGGTCAGAGTGGACCAGGGAACGACGGCAATGAAAGGGTACTCCTCATTCCCCAAAGCTCCGGCATTACTGAAGCCTCACTATCAGATTGTTTGGTGTCATATCCAAGATACTCGTTTGGGGAGACTTTCCTCTCTGCATAGCTACAGTCTGTGTAATCTGCAGCCTCAGCTTACTAGGCCAACATCCTTCGTGATGTTACGGTTATTGTAGGTAATGGATAAGGCGACCAGAGTTCAAATCCCGAATGGAAGCTGTTTACATTTCACATAACGCTTACACCCTTGCAAAAGGCATGCAGTGAACTATTCTCCCTCCAACTATAGGTAAGTAGTAGGCTAGACTGAAATCTCTTACCTAAGTATGGCAACCGGTCGAGGAGAAAGAAAAACTCCGAATTGAAACCTGTTAAATTCCGCTTAAAAAACTGACCTTGTGTCGCATCCTGCTCGTGCGGAGAGGTTGGGTAAATACCAACCTTTTATTTTGCCAATCCATTTTGCTCTCACTCTCTCTCTCTCTCTTCACTCCCGCTCACATACACTCACTCTCTCTTTGTTCCTTTTCCCTTCCTCTTCATTGTCTTTCCAGATCTCAGATCATCTTCTCTGATGCTTTTCTTCTTTGATCCACTATCTCTTTCCTCTTATTTTCCCGTTTGATACAAAACGCAAGAGCGCTTCATCGTCTCGTCTTTGCGGCTGAGGCGAAAATGACTGTTAAATTATTTCATTAAAAACGCTATGAAGAATCCAGAAGTAATTTACGTTTCTTTCGTCGAGAATTACAAAAAAAAGAAACGATGGGGGAGTTCTCTTGGTGTTGTGGCTAAAGTGCTGAACTGTGAATTTGTCGTAAGCGAGTTCGAAATCCAGTCGCGCTATACTACGTTCACTTTCGAACATATACCCTTGGGAATGATGTGAACCTCCTTATCCCCCAGCTATGGGTTAAAAAGCACCGCTACTGTTCTTCAAGGACGGCTTTGGCATTAAATAACCCAGGAAGGTTGATATACCATTTAACAAAGAAACCAAATCAAAGAAAAGCACATAAATATACAATGAACGATTTTAGGAGCAAGACAATTGATTTGTCCTTAGGGGTCAGGGTTTGTGTCCTACTAAAAGCCGGTGTGTTTAGCGTAACGGTTATTATCACAGGAAATGGAATCGATGACCCGAGTTCAAATCCTGTGTGAGACTGCTTTCCCTTTAGGGAAGGCATGAATCCATCTCTTCTCCCTCCTGGTAAATGGTAGAGCAGACTGGGCACTTTAGCATTCGAACAACTACTCTTGTAGGAGAAACTAAACTCTGTATTCAAAAAAGTAGTATTACGCTGAAAAATTGACCTTGTATCATACTCTGCCGGTCATAGAGGGGTTGGGTAAATACACATTGACCAGACCAGACGCAAAAAAAAAAGAAACGTTATTCAGAGGGTTTCTCAAACTGATTGTAAAATGCCACAAAAAATCGAATGCATGACTTTCTTGAGTTGCAGGGTTTCTTATTTGGTTTAGCCATCTTTTCCAAAACTCCAAAAGACCCAAATGCTAACGAAAAGGACTACAGAATCTGAAGACGACAAACTCAGCTCCGGGTCGATGACCCTCTTTCACTGACCAGTGTCTTCTCTTTTTCATTGTCTTTTCAATCGCACTTCCGATCTTGCTTCTATTCTAATTATATATATATATATATATATATATAATCAAATAGCAGGCTGATTTACAAAAAACTTCTTCATATAATGATTTGCAAATTGTAAACAAACGCACACACACACACACACACACACACACACACACACACACACACACATAAAACCCTTGTGTGTACGCGAAATGAATAAATTATCATAAAGAAGTTTTATTTTTTTCTGAAACCAATTCTAAGTACTCTCCTACTTAAAAATTGACCAGTGGAGCAGGATAAAACATAAAATAAGAATGACTTCTCACCACCTCATGTTTAAGTTTCCTGTATTTGATATATATATATATATATATATATATATGTTACATAGCCATAATCCACGAATACGTGAAATGTACATATGTTCATAGAATGTTCATACGCGTATAGGAATCCGAAAAACACGAAATTGGTTCAGGTACAAAACTTTTATTAACCTTTTTGAGTTTAAGGTTTTCCGACATGAGGAGAGAGAGACACAATTTCTTTCTATGCTGACTCTTCATACATCGTCAGCTCTCAACTCAATGACTCAACCAACGCGCGGGCATCCCGTAGACCCCTAGTCTGGCCTCGCCCAGAACAAAAATCGACTACCTTCCTCTAGCGTTGAATCTCAACTAACTGCTTTTTTTCAAATCCCAAAATCCTCAGCCCATCGCTTCCGGGGATGACGTCATTCACATCCCCAGTCTCATTTACTATCTGAGATTTTTATTGTGACATCTGTGATTGTCACATCCTCCCTGCGCGCGCGTTAACATCTGCACTCAATGTGTGCACCTAACTAACCCATGCACTAAGCCGAAAGGTTCTCAGCCTAACTAAACCGAAAGATAAGATATACAAAACCAAAAATTGATAATATATAAAAAAAAATCCTTCCGCAATTATATATATATATATATATAATCTTCAGAAGATTTGTGTGTCTATATATATATATATATACACATATCAATAATGTAATATACTCACTTGATTTAATTCTGGCCGAGGCAATTTCTCATACACACACACACATACACATACATATATATAGTGTTTAAAAATGTCATAATATTTGAGTATTTTTTTTCCAGTGAATGAAATTTCTAAATACAAAAAAAAAATGAACGGTGACCATAGAATTTCGAGTTGTTTCGACAGACGCTCTAAAATTGAAGATAATTTGAACGTGATTTGGTCAAGTTATTAGGTACGAAATATTATCAGTTTTTCTGAAACAGCCTATGTCATATATATATATATATATATATATATATATATATATACACTCTTTGTTAAAAACCATTACACAATCGCTTCACATAATGTCGCTTTTACATATACAACAGAAAAGAAAAACCAGCGTCGGTTTGGTTTGGTTTCTTTGTTTAATGGCATATCAACCATTGTAGGTTGTTTAATGCCACAGCCATTCTCCTAGAAGAACAGTAGTGGGACTATTTAACCGATAGCTAGGGGGATAAGGGGGTTCATACCTTTCCTAAGGGTATTTGCCCGAAAGTGAACGTAATAGCGTGACTGGAGTTCGAACTTACTACTACGATTCTGTAGTCCATCGCTTTTACCCTTACAGCACGAGGACACCCCCTCGTCGTTTCGGGTGCACAATAAAAAGTGTTATATCGGTGCAGAGCATGAAAGCATCAATTAACACACATACACACACACACACACACACACACACACATATATATATATATATATATATAGTCATCCACAGACAGATCTGCTTCGTTCTATCAGAACTCATCAGTGTGGCTAGACAGTAACTTCCCGTAGCTGGGATCGATATCCGGTTGACTCAAACGTCAACACAAACTTCTAACCATTCAGTCACGAGGAGATATTCGCTGCGAAGTAAATTTTAAACGGTTATGAATCACAATTAATATTGTTTACATACATCCGTTCAAACGGTAGCCGAGACCTCAATTCAAACGAAGAGGCTTGCAATAATCACTAATGGCAACACGATTACTTCTTCGCCAGAGAACTCAACCCCACGGGGGTAGGGGAGTATATATATCTCTATAGTCTATATATATATATATATATATATATATCGAGCATTTTTATTAGATATGACTGAAAAGGATTTGTTGTTGATTTTTTTATTATTTAACTTTCCAAGGTGGCGAGCTATTTAGATGTCCCAATTGTGGGTGAAAGCTGTTTAAGAAATGACTGAAATCACTCTTTTAGTCCGAGTTGATCTACTTTCGACCATCGTTGGTCATTATTAAATATGTTGGTACAACCAAGTCAGAGAGCAAAATATGTCTTCTGTGATCAATGAACTTTTTGAATAGAACGTTCTACACATTCAAACCAGCACCGACAAACGAGACGTTCATACATAATGTCAACTGCACGCTATGAACGTTCTTATTTAAAAAAAAAAAAAAATCCAACACCAATTCCTTGTCTGTCATCTTTAATGAAATATGCTGCCTCAATACACAGACATACTCCCTCTCTCTCTCTCTCTATATATATATATATATATATATAGGTTAATTGATGCTTTCATTCTCTGCACCGATATAACACTTCTTTTTATTGTGCACCCACATCGACGCCGGTTTTTCTTTCCTGTTGTATATATACAAGCAACATTATGTGAAGTAATTGTGTAATGGTTTTTAACAAAGAGTATAGTTTGTTTCTTTAGATCTTTTAAACTGGTGAAATGTTTGACTATGCAGCAGACAGAAATATTTTAAAATAAGTACTGAAAACAAGAAACTAGTCATAAATAACATAAAATAAAGAAAAAAACCAATACAATTTTGTTTTAAGCGGTCTAAGAATTAGTACCTGACTATCGACAGAAAACTAGCAGATTACAACGAAGAAAGAAAGATCTGTTTTAGCTTTTTTTTTTTTTTTTTCTTTAAACTTTTTTGACTTCCCGCCATTTTTACAAATGTGGCGGGAATAATAATTGTTCTTCTCTCTATTCTATCTATATGTCTTTAACCTTGCCTGTTTTTTTTATTTCTCTTTACTGTTTTATTTGATTGTTTCGATGGATATCTTCTCTTTTCGTGATCGCGCGTGGTAAACTGGTTAGTAACTTAGATTAACAGACCATTTTTAGTGAGTTCGATCTTCCTGGGCGCACCATAATTCTAGCCTTGTACCACAATTAAGCAAAGTTCAGTAAATAACCATTGGCTAGCAAGCTAGATTAGTAGACCTGGTGTGTGTGTGTGTGTGTGTGTGTGTGTGTGTGTGTAAACACGATTTGGTATTAAATAACCTATTAGGGTTGATATAGCATAAAAGCCAATAGACAAAGATGATGAGGATTTTTGTTCATAGAGTAAGAAATTACTTTATGATTTCATATTATAGGGAAGGTCCGGGAGACCGGGGTTTAATCCCAGGTCGTGTCATACCAAAGACTTAAAAAATGGTACTTGATGCCGCCTTGCTTTACACTCAGCATTTTAAGGTAAGTATCAAGGCTAAAGTGGAGCAATCCAGGGAATGGAGTAGCGCCCTCCTCGGTGTAGTACATATTGAAAAGGGAGCCTTTAGGGCCATCCTTGACTACGGTCAATAACTTTACTTACTAAAGCAGAGATGACAAACAAATAGAAAATTTTAGAAAATGTTTAAGACTGGATTGTTAAATAAACAGGAATTTTTTTTCTGCTATTACTTTAAATGGAATAAAACTTAACTTTTGTTTTTGTTTTCTCTGTTTATTCTAATTTAGACTTGAAATGAAAAAAGCAAAAAAATAAAATAAAACAAAATAAAACAAAACAAAAACGAAAAAAAAAAACAAAAAAACAAACTACAAACTAATTTACATAAAGGGAAAACTATGGAGGTGCCCGTGATGTAAATGGAGGTACCCGTGGTGTAATGGTTATCGTCGCAAGAATAGGACACGGCGACAAGAGTTCAAATCCTGGACTGATTGCATTTCACATAGCACCAATACCCTTGGGAAAGGTATGAATCCAATTATTCTCCCTCCAGCTATGGGTAAATAGTAGGGCAGACTAGGTTCTTCAGCCTTGGCGAGGCAACTTGTCTAGGAGAAGGGAAACTTTGAATTCAAACCAGTTAAAAAAATTGACCTTGTGTCATATCCTGCCTGAGCGGAGGGGTTGGGTAAATATGATATAAAGGGAAAACTGAAAAAGTGAATTTCCCAAAAGTAAGAATGAAATTCCAGAAAATCTTAAACGGAAATGTGTCCCTCTGCACTTTGTATTAATTTACATATCCCACCTATAATCATATGCTTCTTGATTTTGATGAGAAAAAAAAAAAAAAAGAAGCAGCTGCCTATCAGCTATATTGCAGATTAGCATACACGTAGAGGAAATCATGCCCCACTCATCTCACTTTTGGACCACCGTTCCTCTTCCCCATGACATAATGGAACTTTTGAGCCTTTAAGTTTGAGACTACTCGAATAAACAACCTTTGAAAGACAACATTTTCTATGCGCTTGACTCAAATACTTTGTTTATAAAGATTTTTCTCTAATCTATCTTTTTACAAGCTCCACCAAGGTAATTACAATATAATTAAAATGTTGATAAGTTTCGGGCGATTTCATTGATACAAGTGGCTTTATTATCAAGGGCGTCAAAGTACATGGCACCCATTAATTTCACGTTTCAGTAACAGTCATTATGCATGAAACTTGCCTTTATCTAATATTGGGACTGGTAAGATGAAACTCAATGGGATCATCCAGTATTGGTGAAGCGGATATGATGTCACAGTTTGATTGGCTTCTTCTGATGCCAGCGGTTATCAACAGATAAGACACATTTAAGTACACTGTCAAGAGGAAGTCAGATTAATTAATAAACTCAGATAGATTTTGAAGTCGATGCAATACAGTAAAAAAAAAAACAACCCCAAAAACAATAGGATTGTTTTTGTTTCTTTTTATTTCACTAGGGATATCATCAAAGCAAGCTGATAACACGGATTCCTTTAACTCTCTCTCACCATCCCTGCCTATCGGTCATCGCTCTTGGCGGCTCCTCTAGACAACTCCCAAGGTTCGTTCAGGGCTGATGAATGTAATATTTTGCCTGTCGACCAACACTGGTATGTCCATGTGTAGTAGTCCATAGGAGTATGTCGCTTATGAGTAGGTTCTTACATCTCTAGCAGTGCCAAGTATGACTTGCTCGTCTAGGATTCGTTTTTATTCACGATTATGAAATTTCCGATAACTATCTTTATTTAATAATAAATTGTTTGCACACAGTTATGTATGCTTTCAAATAACTAATAATAGGAATCCTTAAATAACTATAGCTTCAAGTAACTATCCTTATTACAAATGATTTAGACATAATTATATGTTAAGAGCGGTCGTATCGATACTACTATATGGATGCACTACATAGACACTAACTAAACGTATGGAGAAAAAGCTTGACGGCAACAACACAAGAATGCTGCGAACAATATTGAACAAGTCCAGGAAGCAGCACCCCACAAAGCAGCAGCTATTCAGCCACCTACCACCCATCACGAAAACTATCAAAATTAGACGAACCAGACATGTGGAACCCTGCTGGAGAAGTAGGGGCGAGCTTATAAGGGATGTACTCCTGTGGACCCCTTCACATGGATGAGCAAAGGCAGGAAGACCAGCTCGAACCTACATACAGCAGCTCTGTGCCGATACGGGATGTAACCCTGAGAACCTGCCGGAAGCAATGGATGAATGGGAGGGGTGGCGAGAGAGGGTCAGGGATATCCATGCTGACAGCGCGACATGATGCTGATGGCCGATACATGGGACCCTCAGAGCAACTACCACTCCGGGTCTGAGTGAACCTGGGAGTGGTGGCAATGAAGTGGTAATGCACACTCAGAACTCAAGAACTAAAGCCTCTCTACCAGATGCAGATTAGTGCCCCACCCAACACTGCCTGGGAGGGTTTTATCACTCTGCAGGGGATATAGTCAGAGCACCGACAGAACAGTGTTTACTTCAGAGTAGTCATCCCCAACATTGGTTGCCTGCTCCACCGGTGGCGTATGATAATATTTTGGTGGGGCTTATTTAGACACCAACTTAATGATCTTTTTAGCTTCCTTCACGTGAATTGCAGTAAAATTTTAAATATGTAAAAATTAAATAGTGCGGGGGCGGTATCAGAAGTCTAGAAATACCAAAATGGGTCATGGCCCAAAATCGGTTGGGAACCACTGCTTCAGAGTGTCTGCCTATATGAACGACGAAAATAACATATGTATTTACCCAATCCCTCTGCATGGGCCAGATGTGGCACAAGATCAAATTTTAAGCGTAGTTTTTCAAGTCTGAATTCTGTTTTCCTTCTCCTATACTAGTTGCCATCTGCTCTATTGTTTACTCATAGCTAGGGAGAGAATAGTTGGATTCATGACTTTCCTCGGGGTATTAAACAATGTAGAATGCAAACAGCCTCGTCCAGGTTTGAACTCTGGCAACTGTGTCCATTTTCATTGGATGATAACCATTACACCATGAGCGCCTCCTCTAAATTCCACGTATCACCTTTTGGATTAGGCAAATGAAACACCGTGAGCAATATCCGATAAAAGAGTACTGTTTACTTTTCTCGTATTCTTTTTTCTTTTTCTTTTTTTTTTTTTTTTTCGGAGAACATTTTACAAACGAGAAACGACATAATATTAACGAAAGACATTTGATTTCATTATCGTTGCTAGGAACTGATTGAATGAACGTTTTCTTCTGTGGTAGATTGGACGAAGTTTCTGGCTCGGTCACATGATCTTATTTCTTCACACACACACACACACACACATATAAACAAGTAGTGTATTTGCATTCAAGATTTAATCTTACTTCATTTATATTATTCTTATTGTAAGGAGATACAGTGTCTACTGACTGGCACTTTCTCTCCCATGCTATCATTGGTCCAATGATCATATAGGCGATAAATTGCCATCAAGTGTTGTTGACTCTTTGTGTTTGCTCTGTTCGAATATATATATATATATATCATATAAAAGAAAAAAACCTTAAAAAATCACTCATAGTTTTTGTGATAGTACTTATTTCAGCAGACCCTTTATTTTCTAAATGTTAGATTTGTATTTATTATTTAAATGTTAGATCTGCACCTTCGGACAAAGAAAAAATATTTTTGCTTTGTCTGAAGATGCTTATCTAACATTTAAAAAAAAAAAAATGAAAGGTCTGCCGAAAAAAAAGTATTTTAAAAAAATGAGTGACTTTTAAAGAATTTTCTTTTATATGAAATTATTTGCTCTGTATTTTAATTTATTATTTTGCATTGAGCTCTCTTTTGGATTTTGAAGTAAATGGATATTGAAGAAAGAAAATTCTAAAATAGAATCGTTCACACCATCGGCTAATTTAGCTTTGGATAATATATATATATATATATATATATTCCTGCAAAGTCAGAAAAAATCTACCGAGGTTTCACCAAAGCGGGTCTTCAGGACATTTCCGAATAAAAGAGGGTTGGGCTAAACTACATTTTTATTGATTAAAAAAACCGCTAAGAAGAATAGAAACAGCATAAAAAAGAATTAACTAAATAAATAGTTACTTATTTATTCATATATTTATTTATTAATACACACACACACACACACACACATATATATATATATATATATATATATATATATATGTCTTTATATGTTTATATATATATGTGTGTGTATATATATATATATATATATGTATATACATATATATATATATATATATATATATATATATTGTCATCCACAGACAGATCTGTTTCGTTCTATCAGAACTCTTCTGTGTGGCTAGACAGGCTAGATTCCCGAAGTTGGGATCGAAACCCAGTTGACTCAAATGCCAATCCAAGATTCTACCACGAGGAAACCAGCACAAGCGAAGGAAATTTAAACGCTTATGTATCACATTCGTTTTTTTTTTGTGTTTACATATATCCGCTTAATATATATATATATATATATATAATCTATTCATTCATTTAGTTAGTAATTGAATTTCTTATTTATGCTAATTCTATTCTTCTTTGCGGTTTTTTTAATGAAAAAATCCTTTCCTCGGAATGTCCAAATGATCCGTTTAGATGAAACTTCGGTTGATATTTTTTTTTTGGCTCAGCAGGAATTCATATTTTGCACTACTTAGTGTATTGAGCACTCTCACGTGTTAGCTCAGTGTTTTGATTTTGTTTCTTGGTTTAATGGCTTTGTTAGTAATATAATGCCAAATCCATCCTTCGAGAAGAATGTTTGTGGTACAATTTAACCGATAACTGGGAGGATAAGAGAGTATTTGTCCGAAAGTGACTCGAATTCGAACCCGCTTACTATGATTCTGCTGGCCATCCCTTTAACTATTACACCACGAAGACATTCCCACTTTTCTTTTGGCTTGGTATACGTTATCGATTTATTATTTCTAAGTGGTACGTCTGCTTTTAGTCTTTTCTTTTTTTATGGACTTTTTCCCCGAATACCAGTTTGTGTGATATTTTTTATTTGAAAATTCTACTATCTAGATTTTTTCACACCTACAGAATTATAGAATAGGTTATTCAAAAATTGATTACATACACGCACAAACATATATATATATATATATTGTTGTGGCCTTGTTAGGGGCCAGAAATAAAGACACAGGAAAGTAATAGAGTTAAACAAATATATTAAACAAGAATAGTAATTCAACATATACAAATGAGAAGGTTACCAGCGAGAGTGTTTCGGTCTGACTCTCAGGGCTGTCTACCGGAATATTGCCTCCTGCTTAAGAGTAGTACCTGCTGCTATCTATAGATGGGAGAGTGTATTCGTGCGTGGGTAAATTACCATAAAATATATATATAAATATATATATAGTAAATAGAGGAGAGTAAACAATCGTTTAAAAAGCGTTTGAGGAATCAAAGTGTTCAAAAACTGGCCTGCAGAGCACCACAAAAACTACAAGGAATTACGATTTCCCTTTCTCACTATTATTTCATGACAATTAGTATCATTTCAAATTTTCTTTTTGACAAAGCTTGATAATTTTTCATATTTAGGGTATTCGCACTATTGTCTTCATCTTTGTTGTTATATCCTCTACGTTTCGGCGGATACGTCTTTCGGCCTTCCTCGGGTGTTTGTTGACGAATTCGGGAGCTCACACAGAACTTCGAACTGTGGATTAAATAATTGGTTCGGTTTGAAGTTCCGTGTAAACTCACGAGCTCGACAAGAAATACCCGCGGAGGACCGAAGGATGTCGACAAAGATGAAAACTATATTCTAAATGAAAACTATATTCTATAGACCAGGTGACACAATTATCAGATGAAAATTGATTTGCTCATATCAAACAAATTGGAAGAAATTGGGATCTTAATTTCTTTTAGTTTATACATATATATATGTGCGTATGTGTGTGCGTGTGAATACACACACATATATATATATTAATGTAGATTGCTATATTTATGTTGTGGCCTTGTTAGGGACCAGATATAAAGACACGAGAGGGGAATTGAGTTAAACAAATATATTAATAAAGAACAGTAGTACAAACATATTCAAATGAGAGGTTCACCAGCGAGACAGTTCGGTCCGATTGTCAGGGCTGTCTGCTGGAATATTGCCTTCTGCTAAAAAGCAGTACCTGCTGCTACTTATAGCTGTGAAGGTTTATGGATGCGTAGGTAAATTACCCTAACAATTTATAAATAGGGCTTAGTATCGGTGATAGATTATCTATATCTAAGTTAGGATAGCGAACACATAGTTATCTATTAAGATTTTGGTCCGATGATCGCATAGGCGAGAAACTAACTATTACCAAGCGCCGTTGACTCTGTGTCTACGTTATCCTAACTGGATATATATATACACACGCATATATATGTGTGCGTTTATATATATATATATATATATATATATATGCGTGTGTATATATATATATATATATGAGCGTGTGTGTGCGTATATATATATATATATACCCTCATCATCATGTCGCGCTGGTAGCACGGATATCCCTGACCCTCTCTCGCCACTCCTCCCTATCGTTCATCTTCAGGACAACATCCCGTATCCTCACATAGCTGCTGAATGTTTGTTCGTGCTGGTCGTTCTGCTTTTGCTGGGCCATGTGTGGGGGTCCATAAGAGTACATCTCTTATGAGTTCGTCTCTGCTTCTCCAGCAGTGTCCTGCATGTCTGGTTCGTCTGACTTGAATAGTTTTCATGATAGGAGGCAGGTGGCCGTACAGTTGGTGTAAGTCTATTTGTGCTGAACCTCGGCAGCATTGGAACTCATTAATTTTTAAAGTATAAAAGTCTTAAACGCACAAATTTATCAAACATTTATTGATATAACAGTCGCTGTCTTTAAAAAAAATGATTATTTTGCCATTACTATTCAATTATTTTTATAGACTTGGCTATTTCCGTAAGAGTCTTCCCAGATGTCAACAGAATAATTAATACTGACGTATATTGATGAAAAATAATTTTTAAAAACAATTTGTTAAATTTGGCAAGGCGATCTCGACAAAAATAAACCTAATCAACAGTACAATCCCAAATTACAAACACTCTTATGTAACTATTTTCGTTAATTTAAAACTGTTTTCGAAAAGTTTTCTGAAATTGCTAAAAATAATATCTCACTAAATTAATCTACTGTTTTAACGCTTATATATATATATATATATATATATAATGAATAAATGTACATTAGATATATATACTTAATGCCATGGAATTTGGTCTGCGACCCCAGGGTTTCATGGAGTTTTTTTACAAAACAACAATCATCAGGCAGTTAACAAAATGAAATGAATCGAAAATCGAAAAATACAGTCAAAAACCGTTAGGATTTTGTAGGAATCTTTACGTGTGATTGTGTGTGTGTGTGGGGGGGTTATAGTTGTGTATTATTGTGTGAGTATGTGTGAGTGGTATATACTGCATGTGTTTGTGAAGGTATATATATATCGCAATAGAAATACCTCCCACATTCTAGATTTTTACCTGTATGGTACAAGGTAACATCGGCAATTGGCAATGGTAACTCCATCTAGTTCTCTTAACATTTTTTCGACGATAGCTTAGATCGGTACATGCCATGAGTTTGCTGTTGAAACAATTTTTGTTTTGCATTGTTTGTCGGGAGTTGTGAATTTATTTCCTACACAGGGAAAATTTTGTGCTCATTTCATATTACATTGGAATGTCGCTGTTCTGGATAGAATTTTCATCCCATTTTAGTATTGATTTTCTATCCGGAACAGGATCATTCCATTGTAACATGAAATGAGCACAAAAACCCATGTGTGTGTGTGTGTGTGTGTGTGTGTGCCAATTACAGATTCACCTGTTATAAAACTGTTTCGACGGCAAGCGCACATTGTGAACCATGTTCGTAACTGATCATATCTGGAAAACAAAAACAAAAACAAATAGATGGAGCTACCATTACCACTTGCCTAAGCTTTCTTGCATCACACAGGTGACATTTTAAAATGAGGAAGATATTTCTGTTACACCTTCTCTGTGTGTAGGGGTGGGATTATTTGTCGATCAATAAATCTATAGACTGACAGTTAGTAGCAGAATTTTATCTGGTCATTGTATAATGCCTGATCTGTCATTAATGGACAAGCATTGGATTAAGTGCTCTGATAAAAAAGAAGTCTGGTTAGGGAGGGGAAACTGTCTAAAGTGACTGTTGGTTTTATGTGTTTTCAAACGCTGTAGTTTTGTTAATGTATTCTTCGGACATTCTAAGGCTTTATTGAATGAAATTTGTTGTTTAAAAAATTCCTTAACGTCTAAGCCAATTCCTGATAAAAAAATTGTAGTACACAAACGTAGTTATGTGAATATGTGTGCACACACACACACATATATATATATATATATATATATATATATATATATATATATATTGATAGATAGATAGTGTGAAAGGGAAAGAGAAGAAAGAATAGACAAATATATATAGATTAATAGATAAAAATAGACATATATATATATATATATATATATATATAGAGAGAGAGAGAGAGAGAGAGATAGAGAGAGTGGGAGAGAAATTGGTTTGGTTTGGTTTGGTTTTATGGCATATCAACTATTGTAGGTTATTTAAAGCCAAGTCCTGTTTATGTGTAATATTAGATACATATGATTTGTAAACACATTAACAATTCAATTTAGCAAAAGTTATTTGTTTGTACATAGTTTAAAAGACAAACATTTCTATTTGACTCTTAGATGGGAACCTGTCAGGTGCTACCATTCCGGGCCAGAGTGGACCAGAGAGCAATGGCAAGGAAGGAGTACTCCACATTTCCCAAATATCCAAGGCTGGAGCCTTGCCATCAGGAGGCTTAATGTCATATCCAGGACACTCGTTCGTGTGGTTTTACCCCTCTGCAAAGATACAGTCGGTGTATTCTGAGGCCCCAGCCGGATGGACTACATATACAAAGATAGATAAAGAACGGATATATATATAGCGTACACATAGAAAGGGAGAAAACGAATAGGCACACACACACACACACACACACACACACACACACACACACACACACACACACACACACACACATATATATATATATATATATATATATATAGAGAGAGAGAGAGAGAGAGATAAAGTATATACGAGGATCATTAAATAAGTTACCAGACTTTTTTCGCATGGGCACTTTTATTGATAGTACACACATGAAGCTCAGGTCCCCTTCGAAGTAATCTCCTCCGGCTGCAATGCACTTGTTGTACTGTTCTAACAACTTCTGGAAGGCCCCAGGGAAGTCCTCTTGCGTGAGTGTTTCAATGACCTTCGTCACAGCCTCTTTCATCTCCTCAATTGTCTCATAACGACAGCCTCTGAGCTTAGGGAATAACCAAAAGTCACAGGGAGCAAGGTCTGGACTATAAGGAGACTGAAGAACTGTCTACATGCCTATCTTGGTCAAATAGTCTATGACAAGGATGGAGTTGTGGACTGGTGTATTGTCCATGTAGAAATGCCACTGACCCGATTTGAAGAGCGCTGGCCTTTTCCGGTGGAATCTCTTCCTGAACTCCCTTAAAACCTCAACATAGTAACCCTAACCCTAACCATTTGGCCAATCAACTCTGGTGTATTGACTTCCTTACTCCTCACACACCTCTCATCATCCCTCACAGACTCCCTGGCTTCCTTGAATCTCTTATGCCACTCAAAAACTGATGCTCGATTCATGCAAGATGCTCCAAAAGCAGTCTGAAGCATTCAATACGTTTATGTGGTATTTTTTCCATGTTTAAAATACAATTTTATTGCATATCGTTCTTCTGAAGTGTCAGATTGCATTTTTGAAATTGTGACAATCAGACTTTAGTAGGGTGTATTCCAATTGCTTCTGTAGCTGTTCATTTAAAGCTGAAATCATAAAAATTAGTCAGTCATCTCATAACGTGTATAGAAATAACATACGAATTTTCAAGAGTCTACGACAATTTTAAATCCCCATATGAAAAAAGTCTGGAAACTTATCGTATGCACCTCGTGTAGATAGATAGATAGATATGAATATAGAGAGATAAAGAATAGACATATATAAAGCAGAGATAGATAGATAGATAGATAGATAACAGACATACATGTCGATAGAAAAAGAAGAGACACATAGATAGATTGATAGAAAAAGAAGATAGATAACAGACATACATGTCGATAGAAAAAGAAGAGACACATAGATAGATTGATAGAAAAAGAAGAGACACATAGATAGATTGATAGATAAAGAACAGACATACATGTCGATAGATAAAGAAGAGATAGATAAAAAAAACAGACATACATGTCGATAGATAAGGAAGAGACACATAGATAGATAGATAGATAGATAAAGAACAGACATACATGTCGATAGATAAAGAAGAGATAGATAGATAGATAGATAGATAGATAGATAATATGAATAGATAGATCGATAGATAGATAGATAGATAGATAATATGAATAGATAGATAAAGAATATGAATAGATAGATAAAGATCAGACATATATGTCGATAGATAAAGAAATGACACATAGATAGATAGATAGATAGATTGAGAGAGCGAGGGAAAAGTGAAAAGACTGAGATATATATAAAGAACTGACATTTACAGATATTGAATATACGGTGATAGATGTTCACCGGTTGAGAGAGACGCTGAAAATTTTTCGAACAAATCAAGAAGGGAATAACTTTTTTAAATTCTCAGGGAAAAGGTGAAAAAAATTCGAGGAAAAATGTGCCAGATATCTCTCCAATTTTTATATCAATAACCGTTACGCCACAACCACCTCCATTCGTGCGTGTTTGAAAGTGCCACTTTTTAAAACCATCTGAAAATTGATTTTTCGGGATTGCCATCAACCACCACGTGACATCATCTTAAATGCTTACTCTCATCAAACAGTCTGAAGTATTGTACCACTACGGGTTTTAAATAGAAGGTTATAATGTTACTGTACCAAATAGGATATTGTACCATTACACATCAAATGTACGGTGGTAAGCTCACCGTGAGAAAAGTGACGAACACACGAACACTCTGTCTTAGTTCACTCACACAAAGGTTTATTCGCTACTACACTTTTTAAGTAGTCGTCGGGAGAAAGAAACAGAGTATGAATACAGAGTTACCCGGGTTTGCTGGACAAAGAAAAATTATATATGATGAGAGGAAGAAAGCGGAGACTGACCTTGAACTTTCTTTTTGGTTTTCTACAGAAGTTATAACTTACTTGTTCGATGGTTTCGTCTCCAGAGCTGTGTGTCTGGTAGGAGACCCGTTTTCTGAGTATACCTCAAAATAGGAGCCACAAGCCTCGGCCGTCTTCACTTTGCCGTGTCGAGTCTTTAACTGATTGATTTTACCTCGTTGTGTCCGACTGCCAACAAACTTTCAAACCCGATTCGTCCTCTTACTTTCGCCTTGTGTCAGAGAGAGGAACATTTCCGTTCCCGGTCGTTCTACAACTGCGCAGAAGATTTGGGATCCTCGGATTTTTTCAAGTAGTTTTTAATTACCGTTGTCATTCACCTGTTACTGTTTGACATACAACGAGCGTTTTGGCCTGTGTCACTCAGAGGTCAGCTGGCCGTCCCATAGACTCTCTTCTTTTGCTTCTTCTTATTTTTTTTTCTTATCTCTCTCCTTCACGGGAAATTAGCCTCCCGTTCTCTTTCTAACTTCGATTCTCCATTGCCGTTCAATCACATTACAGTATATCATTCTCCGGACAAGCTCAGTCTGCTGGGGTTGTAGAATACGTCGAAAATATCTTTGCAAAGAAGGGTAAGATCCACCCATCAACCCACCGAAAAATGTCCTGGATATGACTGTATTCGATGGTGAGGCTCCTGGCCTGAAGGTTTTAGGAATATGGAGTTCACGTTCATTACTATTATTCTCAGGTCCGCACTACCTCGGTGTGGTAGTATTTTTTAGAGTCATGTCTGTGGGTCAAATAGAACTAGTTAATCATTTACTATACATGACAAAAGAGTATGGAACAGCAAGCATCTGAAGAAGGGCACCAAGATCAGCGTCTACCGAGCCGTCGTACTCACCACCCTGCAGTACGGCTCCGAGTCATGGGTAACCTACCGCCACTATCTACGACTCCTTGAGCGCTTTCATCAGCGCTGTCTCTGCACCATCCCCAACATTCACTGGAGTAACTACGTCCCCAATGTTCATGTCCTTGATCAGGCAGAAATCACCAGCATAGAGGCCATGTTGCTGAAGTCACAGCTACGATGGTCAGGGCATGTCTCCAGAATGAGGGGCCATCGCCTGCCCAAGAGAGCCCTGTAACTCTCCATTGGCTACCGTGACAGAGGTGCACCAAAGAAACGTTTTAAAGACTCCCTCAAGAAGACTCTCGGTACCTGCCACATTGATCACCACTAGTGGTTGACACTTGCTGCCACACCGTCCTCCAGGTCGTCTTCACCTTTGAGGACTCCCGCAGAGACAACCTCAGGGAGAAACGTCGCACGAGAAAGATCCAGGGAGCCTCACCAGTCATAGCAGACCAGACCTTTGACTGCAGTCGCAGCGGTCGCACTTACCTGTCCCGCATTGGCCAAGTCAGCCATCAGCATGCTTGCAATCGACTTAGACTTTATAAATCTTCGTTCGCGAAGTCTAGCCAAGAAGATACATGAAACCATTGAACAGTGTGCAAACAATGAATAGCGATACTTATAACCATTTGAGTGCAAACAAATGAGCTCTGGGTTGTTTAAAAAGGTTACCTACAAACTATTCGTTTCCAAATCACACACACACACACACACACACACACACACACACATATATATATATATATATATATATATATATATATAACTGGGTTTGGCATTAAATAACGTATATTTATACTTTAAAGTAACTAAGTAAAGTTGGCGACCGTAGTCGAGGATGACCTGAAAGATCCTTTTTCTACCAAGGTAGAATCAAGTACCAATTTTTGAGTCTTTGGTATGATTCGACCTGGGATTGAACTCCGGTCTCCAGGGCCATTAGCGAACATGCCAATGTCCGGACATTGGCATAATAGTTATAGTGTTCGCCAATGGCCCGGGAGACCTGCGCTCAGTCATACCAAAGACTCAAAAAATGGTACTTGCTGCCTCCTTGCTTAACTCTCAGCATTATAAGGTAGAGATCAAGGGTAAAGTGGAGGAATCCAGGGAAAGGAGTAGCCCCCTCCCCTACACATGGATGTAGTAGCTATCGAAAAGGGAGCCTTCGGGTCATCCTCGACTATGGTCTCTAACATTATTTTACTTTATACTTTAAAAATTAATAAGGTCTGATGCTGCAGAAGTTCAGCACAAAGAGATTTCATATATATATTTAATATTCTATTTCTTACGATAATATTCTATTTCTGTTAATTGCGTTCTGTTATAAATTCTTTCGATATCATCGGTATTTCAGTTTTATCCAACTTGGCGTTTACGTAAATTTGTATTGTTATAAAAAAAACTAAAAAAAAAACAAAAAAAAAAAACAATCTTTACTCATAGAAACAACCTCTGATGATAGGGTATGAAACGTCCGGAAGCTCTTGGGACAATTTTGTTAAATACATTTACCAATTCCAATTTAAAACGAAAATACTTGACAGGAAACTTGAAAAGATCTTTAAAAAATCATCTAAACAAAATGTCTTTATTATTTAATCAAAAATGCTTAAATGAAGGACTGCTGCCCAACCACAACACACACACACACACACACACACACACACACACATATATATATATATATATATATAATGTGTGTGTGTGTATATATATATATATATATATATATAAAGGGGTTGGACAAAATAATAGAAACACCTAGACTCTTAGTATCGTAATTTTGAAACTCTTACAAAACCATTAAACGTTTGTTATTTTGATGGTTTTTTTTATTTATTATTAACTTTTCTCGGTTTATTTTACAAAAATTTTTGTTCATTTTACAGATATCATCAAAAGAAATTGATAAAAATTTATTGAAAATAGCTGATCTATCAGACCATAAAAGAGGTAAAATTGTTGGTGCTCGTATGGCAGGCACTAGAGTAACAAAAACCGCTGAATTATTTGGTGTAGCAAGGAGTGCTGTCTTGAAAGTAATGACAGCATTTGAGAAAGAAGGAAAAAATCACAGAAGACAAACTCTGGAAGAAAGTGAAAGCTGTCTGATAGGGACCATCGGACTCTTATATGGATTGTTAGAAAGGATCACAAGAATACAGCTCCAAAAACTGCTGCAGAATTTAATGACATCCTCAAGAACCCAGTTTCCTTAAAAACTGTAAGAAGGGAGTTGCACAAAGCCGAATTTCTCGTGAGGGCTCCAATCAGAAAGCCATATTTAAACTTTGAAATTTCCTGGTGTTTCCATTATTTTGTCCAACCACTGTATGTATATATATAAATATATATATATAAATATAGGTATCCCATTATACTCAAGCAATCATTTTCCAGACAGAGGTCATAAAGAAGCAAATGAGAAATATAGGGAGGGAGCTGACAGATGTTGGTGATGCGATGCTTTGCCTACAAAAAAAAACTTGATGAGAAACAATTCCTTAACATTGATCGTATCCGTGATGAATGGCGTCGCTGTGATGACCTGGCTTGCAAAATCACCGCGCAAATTATACCCACTCTTGTCAGTTTGTTCTAATGAACAAACTGACAAGAGTGGGTATAATTTGTTAACTCTCTCAGTCATTCTAGCGAGACGGTGCATCTGAATTTTGTTCTCGGCATAGGCCAAGGCAGCGCTGTACTAAAATCCAGCAGTTGCCCATGCTTCAGATCTCCAATCTTCATATCATCCAAAGGAAGATCAAAATGTTGTATGAATTAGTGTTGCTTCACGAGTTATAAGAACGAGGTTGAATACAACATCAAACTGCCTTAGGTTCGGTTTCTGCTTCTTCGTTTAATGACATATCAAAATTCGTGGGTTATTTAATTCCAAAGCCATGCTAATAGAATAACATTAGTGGTACTGTTCACACTTTTCTAAAGGGCATTAGTAGGAAAGGCAGCGTGTTCGTACTCGCTTACTACGATGTGGCAGTCCAGCATGTTCACCACTCCCCTATGAGGATAGTCTCCGTACTGCCTTAGGGACATTATTATCTATTTTGCCACTCCATCACAGTAACTTAAATTGGAGGTGCCCGTGGTGTAGTCGTTATCGTCGTAGGAAATGGACACGGCGACACCATTTCACATAGCACTAATACCCTTGGGGAAGGTATGAATCCAATTATTCTCCCTCCAGCTATGGGTAAATAGTAGGACAGACTTGGTTCTTCAGCCTTGGTTAGGCAACTAGTCTAGGAGAAGGAAAACTCTGAATTCAAACCTGTTAAACTCCGCTTAAAAAACTGACCTTGTGTCATATCCTGCCCGAGCGGAGATGTGGTAAATAGTATCACAGTAACTTACGATATCACACAGCGACACGTTTGGTGCAACGGTTATCGTCGCAGGAAATGGACTCGGCGAACCAAACTTAAATCCTAGAAAAGGAAGTTTGCATATCAATTCATGCTAATGCCCATGAAGAAGTCGCGAATCCATTTTTCCCCCATCCGGCTATGGTTAAATAGAAGAGTAGGCAGGGTTTACTAAATTTAGTAACGGCAACCTGTCTAAGAGAAGGAAAACTCTTCACCGCATACCTCATAACTATGACCTTGTGCAATATTAGTTAAACCTAGTAAACATCCAGCGTAATGCTGTTTAACTTAATAACTGTTAATAGACCTACTTCGTGAGTGAGGGTAGATTGTTAAATGGTTGGTTGGTTGGTTGGTTTTATGGCATATAGACCATTGTTGGTCATTTAATGCCCAAACCTTTTTATACATATATTAAATATATTCCCATTTTGAAGATAAAATGTTTAGACAAGCCAGAGCACTTTTTTTTTTTGTTTGCACGCAATTAAGTGGTTTCATGAAATTCAAACAATTCAATTTAGCATAAGTACATTTTTTTGTTTACAGAATTATTCATTGATTTAAATAGTGTTTTTTGTCTTGACACAGTTAAATGTAAAAACAGTTCTATTTCAAACAATTCAGTTTAGCAAAAGTACAGCTTTTTGTTTACAAAATTATTCATTGATTTAAATACTGTTTTTTTGTCTTGATGCAGTTAAATGTAAAAACAGTTCTATATCAAACAATCCAGTTTAGCATTTCAACAAAGCTATGTATCACTATGTATCACTATCAATTCAATTAAGTATCTGTCATTTGTTTTCACACCGTTAAAGGATCAAGCAGTTCTATTTCAAATAACTCAGTTTAGCATAAGTACATTTTTGTTTACACACAGTTAAAAGTAAAAACAGTTAATTTCAAACAATTCAGTTTAGCGTAATTACACAATTTAGTTCTATTTGACCCATTGATAGGATCCCATCTGGTGCTACCATTCGAGGCCCGAGTGGCCCTGAGAGTGATAGTTATAAAGAGGCACTCCACATTCCCTAAAGCTCCAGCATTATGAAGCTTCACTGTCAGATTGTTTTGGGTCATATCCAGGACACGTTGTGGGAGGGGTTTCCCCTCTGCAAAGATGCAGTCAGTGTATTCAGCAGCCCCTGCTGTCTGGCCAGAGTTTAACGGTTGAAATATGTTTATTTACCCAACCCTTCCCCAGGCAAGACACAAGGTCAACTTTTAAGCAGAGTTTAACAAATTTTAATTCACTTTTCCTTTTCCAAGGCCTGTTGCCAACTCAATGGTCTACCCTACGAGTTATTTGGAGCTGGAAGGAAAATGGTTCGATTCATACCTTTTTCCAGCGAATAGGTGAAATACAAACAGCTTCCTCTAGGTTTTGAACTCTGGTTACAGTTTCCATTTCCTAGCACGGTAACCGTTTCCTAGCACGGTAACCACAAGTACTTTCATATTGTAAGAATAACTCTACTTCTCCGTATTTAAGATTTGATAAAAGCCATCATCTCGAATACTAAGTTTTTCTCTACTTGAGAAAAATAAGCAACACAGTCTTTTTAATATTATTTTGCTTTATGATACAAAAAAGAAAAGTTGAAATAAGTATCGGGTCTACTTCATGACTATGTTATTTCCCCCAAGTATCAGTTGACGGTGTTCGAAGCCTCCAATAAGCTAAGATTTCGAATGCTAATTTTTAAGCACAATTGAGTAAACATGTCCTTCCCACTTTTTAAAAACTTTGCTTTATGCTATATAAAAAGAAGCGTAGTTTTGGTTTGATTTGATTTGGTTTGGTTTTATGACATATCAACCATTGTAGGTTATTTAATGCCAAATCCTCGAGATATCCATATCAAATATATATGATTTGTAAACACATTTTGTTGATAACATTTTTAAATGAGCCCAAGCTCATTCTATTTGCACACAGTTAAATGGTTCCAAGTATTGCTATATAGTAATTTACAAAGCTCTTTGCTTTGATGTGGCACAAGGCCGAATGAATGGGGCGCCCAATGAGACTCGAACTCCTTCGTGTAGGTTTGCTAGTCTGGCTTGCAAACCGTTACACCACCAGAGGTGCCCTCCAAGTATTACTATATAGCCCAAGCAATTCGATTAAACATTAGTCATTCGTTAACACACAGTTAAACAATCAAGCAGTTCTATTTCGAACAATTCAATTCAGCATAATTCAAAAAAGTTAAATGGTTCCAAGTATAAACATCAGTCATTTGTTTACACACATTTAAAAGATAAAAAGATTTATTTTAAACAATTCACTTTAGCATAAGTCATTTGTTTGCACAAAGTATAAATGTTGAATTGTTCTATTTGACCAATAGATCAGGTGCTACCACTCTGGGTCAGAATGAACCTGGGAGTGATGGCAATGAGGGGTATTCCACACTCACATAATCTCCAGAACTGAAGCCCTGACTCCCCGTTTTCGTTAGGGGTCTTATCCCTCTGCAAAGGGTACACTCAGCGTATTCGAAACTGCACTGACGGGGCAAATATTAAACTAAGTTTACGCTTGGATGTCAGGAGATGATTTTCACGTTAAACAGACCCTCCTCATTTTAAAAAGTGGAGTAACAAAATCTTATTACCTTGTGCTAAAAGATTTCCTTCTCCTAAACTGGTTGCCAAGCCAAGGCTGAAGAACCCAAGTCTATCCTACTATTTACCCATAGCTCCAGGGAGAGTAAGACGATTCATACCTTTCCCATTGGTATTAGTGGTTTGTTAAATGCAATCAACCTCGCCCAGGATTTGAACTCGCGTTGCCGTGTCCATTTCCTACGACGATAACGACGGGCACCTCCTGCTGTATTTAGGTACGTTTAGTAAGTATCACTTAAAAATTATCCACTGAAGGCAGCCGTACAACAATGGACAGATAGAGAAATAAAAGAGGAAAAGATTAAAGTTTTATAATCGGATTTAATTATCAGAACGTGCCTTGCGTTTCTGTTGTTTTTAGTAGATAATTACATACAATCGAGGGCTGATTGACATATCTAAGTTGTTTTGATTCTGTTAGGCGATACGGCCGGCTCTGCACGGCTTAGTGTAAAGTAAACAAATGAAAAGTGAGAAAAAAAGCCTCAGGGATGCCAACGATTGCAGTAACAATTGTTCTTATTGTAATTATCGCTGCCATTATTGTTTTGCAAAATGTGCCTGCTGTCCGTTGTCATGAATGAACATGCGATTGTTCACAGATATGAAATGTCACCATTCGAACTTCCGTTCGCAGTTACCACACATAAACGTGTGATAAGTATGCATTTTGGAACGACAGGAGTGAAAAAACGTTTTTAGGATCCTCAAAATAGAAGAAAATGCGTAGACTTTTGATTTAGCTGATCTGGAAAACGAGGCTTGCATTGTGTTCTCTCTCTCTCTCTATCTCTCTCTCTCTCTCTCTCACACACACACACACACAAACACACACACATATACGTGTATGTGTGTTGTCATATTCTTCTTTTTCTTCAACTCGACTGGTTGCCTAACTCAGGCTAAAGAACACAGTCTGTCCTACTATTTACTCATAGGAGAAGAGATGGATTCATACGTTTCCCATGGACATTAGTGCTAAGGGAGACTCAGTCTCGTTTAGTATATGACCTCGTCTCACCGATTCTATTTTCCATGACGAGAACCATTACTCTCATCAGAAACATAATAACCTAAACTTCAATTTCCAGATATCACTCGTACGCATGTCTCTCAAATAGGCATTTTTAAATAACAGGAGTTAAAAAGATTTTAGTATTTAAAAAACTTCAATGTATATCAGTGATGGTTACTGGTCGGATAGGGAAGGGATCCCCCATAAAAAAAAAGAAAAGAAAAACAGACACAACTCGTCTTAAACGTTCGGACCATTGTAGCTTTATTCTCTCCGTTCAGTTTTTGATTCTGAGGAAACCGGAAGAAAAAAATAACGGACGTACCGCCTTTTTTTTTTTTTTCGTTCTTCTAGGAACCGACTCTTCAAGTATCTTCGATTCGTCCACTCTTTTTCCATTTATGCAAATGAATCAAGAAATCACTCATTTTTCATCAAGATTCACTGAATACCTCTCTTCCGCTTCGCATCGGTAGTAATATCGTCCGGTCAGCTTCTGTTACCTCGTAGGTCACCGATCGCTATTGACCTCGGCAAGAACCTAGCTCACCGGACGAGATGTTGAACTCTGTCAACTCGTCTGCAGGCCTTTTTTTTTTTAAATACAACTTATCTATTTGCAACCCAGTATCATTTATTTATAATATTACTATTCGCAAAGTTTTGATTCAACTTATCTGGAAAATTAGTCTTTGAATTGTGCTTACCACACACACACACACACACACATACACACACACACACGTATATAATATTCAGAGGATGTATTTATTCATATATGCCATAATGCCAATGTTGAACGTTCCGGTTATTTGTTAAACCATCTTCAAGCCGATGTTTGAATGGAACATGAGAAAATTCTTAGCTTTCTATATCCTTTAATAGCGTTCCGTTTCAAAATGTAGAGACGTAATTAGAATTTGAATTTTATTCTTATGTCAAAAAAAAAAAAATGAATAAAAATTAATTATTTTATATTAACTAAGAATTTTGAAAATTCTTAAGAATAACATCTTTGTGTGTAATTTGATTTTTTTGTTTTCCATTTTTAGTTCTTTGCTATTTTTGTATTGAATAAAATGACGTATTTATTGTAATTTGCAACATAAATTTCGTTTAGAAAATATTATCATATGAAGTTATATCGAAAGTATTTAGAGTATGATTTATTAATAATTAATAAAAACTAATATATATATATATATATATATATATATATATATATATATAGTATTGTCACTGCTAATAACTGCTATGTGGGTAATAGTGGGCTTCTAGTGGAGGCCTTCTCAAAAATTTTACAAGATGCACTCCTGGTAACCAAACTTAATTTCCATTACCCCACCAAATAAATTAATTGAATATTCAATTACGAAAACATAACAAATTTAATGGTATTTAATTGAATTCATGTGAGAAAGGATCAGAAAAACATACAGAAACACACCTTTTAATGCGAAAAATATCGTCACTGGGGAGATCACGAATATTAGTTTAAAGTTTATGAGTTTAAACCGCAAATCACCTCTGGTCAACTCGGTTGGGACTGCAGAATACACTGACTGCAGCTCTGCATAGGGGTAAGACTCCTCGAACGAGTATCCGGGATATGACGCAAAACAATCTGATGATGAGACTCCAGTAAAGCAGGAGTTTTGGGGAATGCAGTGTACTCCATTACCTTCATTCCCAGGTCGACTCTGGCCCGGAGTGGTTGCACCTGATAGGGTGCTATCTATGGGTCAAATAGAACTTATTTGTGTTGTTAAGCTAAATTGAATTGTTTCAAATAGAAATGTTTTGCTATTTTAACTGTGTACTTATGCTAAACTGAATTTTTTTAAAAATAAAACTGTTTTTACATTTAACTGTGTATAAAAATATACTTATGCTCAACTGATTTGTTTAAATAGAACTGTTTTTGACATTTAAACTGTTTACTCATGCTAGACTGAATCGTTTGATATAGAACTGTTTTTGACATTTTGAAATAGAACTGTTTGTATGTATAAGACGGATTTGGCATTAATTAACCTACAACAGTTGATATGCCATAAGACTAAATCAAATTAAACCAAACCAAACTAAGCAAATCTCTACGTTCTTTGTTCAAGGTGCTTCTCTGATTGTTTCGTAAATAATGCACACGGCTAAACTCGGATTCGATCCTATACAAATTTGGAAAAGAGCGAGAAGTGGGCTCAGCAGTTGCACAAAGTCTGCAATATCATGCTACTTTTCGATATTTGGCAACTATTCAACATCGTCTAGCGACAACATTGTCTAACCTCCTGGCTACACGTTGCATGTAGACACGCCTCTTCTACAATGCCACCCTTGCCATTTACGTGGCACTTCTGCAAAGGAATAACGTGCGTCCTGTTACAAAGGTTTTTTTTTTAAATACTAACGCATAAATCCTCCTGGTGGACCTCTATGCTTTTATTAATCCAGCAAAATTTTATTCACCGCTTGGGATCTACATTGACCACTTTAAGAAGCTCTGATCTAGTGGGAATACAACTTGCCTCAAATATAGACAGTTGGTTTGTTTTGGTTCGGTTTAATGGCATCTCAACCATTGCAGGTAATTTAATGCAAAATCCATTTTATACATATAAGCAGTTCTATTCAAACAATTCAGTTTAGCGTAAGTACGGAGTTTAAATGTCAAAACAGTTCTATTTCAAACAATTCAGTTGAGTCTACTTCTATTTGACCCATAGATATGACCCTATCATATATATATATATATATATATATCATAAAATACAAAAATACGTAGACAAAAAATGTCAATATTGTTTAATTAAATATATATATATATATATATATATATATGTAAATATAAGTAAAGTTGGAGACCTTAGTCGAGGGTAACCTGAAGGCTCCCTTTTCAATAGCTACTACACCAAGGTGTAGGGGAGGGCTCTACTCCATTCCCTGGATTGCTCCACTTTACCCTTGATCCTTATCTTATAGTGGTATGTGTTAAGCAAGGCGGCATCAAGAACCATTTTTTTAAGTCTTTAGTATGACTCGACCTGGGATTGAACCTCGGTCTCCCAGAACATTGGCGAACACTCAACTCATGTGGTATATATATATATATATATATATATATATAAACTGGATCTGGCATTAAATAACCTACAAGGGTTGATATGCCATAAAATGCCACCAACTTTTATATTGTTTTTTTTTACCATTTAATAAATAAGTTAACTGACTTTATAATTATGCCGGGGATTATCTTTAAAACAATGAAGTACTTTTCGCGAATCAATGGTGTTCTTTATTTTATTTATTTTCAAAGTGTGAGATATTTACAATAAGTTTTTTTCTCTATTTTAAAACCATCTTGTCGACGAGACTTTCACTATGTTGACTGTATTCCCAGCTGAGGGGTAAGACTCGCATACCACCAAAAGTAGTATTCTGGATCTAATGGTGAGACTACAGTTCTGAAGATTTGGCATGTGTGAAGACCCTTTTCATTGCAATTATTTGTAGGTCCACTCTTAGGGAAACGCAGATTATCTCTTCATTGTAATTACTTCCAGGTCCACTCTGATCCAGAGTAGTAGTACCTGTTTGGGTGCTGTCTATCGGTCAAATAGATCTGTGTGAAATTTATTCAGGTTTTATTGGACCGTTGCCCAGTCGATTGGGGCTATAGAATACACCAACTGCATCTCAGCAGAGGAGTAAGACTCCTCCAATGAGTGTCCAGGATATGACACTAAATCTGATGATGAGGTTCCAGTAATGCTGGAGCTTTGGGGAATGCGGAGTACCCCTTCATTGCCATCGCTCCCAGATCCACTCTGGCTAGGGGTGGTAGCACCTGATAAGGCCCTATCTATGGGTCAAATAGAACCGTACTTATGCTAAACTGAATAGCTTAAAATGATTTTTTTGACAATTAAATAGTGTACTTACATTTAAACTGCGTATTTATCTTAAAATGAATTGTTTGAAAAGGAACTGTTTTTGACACTGAAATTGTACTAGGCTAAACTGAAATATAGAACTGTTTTTGACATTTAACTGTGCGTAAACAAAATCTATACTTAAACTGAATTAGTTGAAATAGAACTGTTTGACTAAACTGAATATTTTGAAATAGAAATTTTTTTGACAATTAAAGTGTGTACTTTTGCTACACTGAATTGGTTGAAATAGAACTGATTATTTGTATAAAAATGTATTTGGCATTAAATAACTTACAAAGGTTGATATGCCATGAAACCTAAACAACCTTCAACCTACTATTGGAAACTGTGAAAAAAAATCTGAAACAAATACACACAAAAAGTAAATAATGTATAATGAGGGTCATTCTATAAACATCAGACTTAAAATAACCTCCAACAGGTTAACATGCTATTAAAATCTATCAAAGAGTACACGTTATCAAGAAAAGAAGGAAGAATAATACTGGTTATTACTCTTCCTTCTTTTCTTGATAACGTGTACTTGTTAATGCATGCTTTTTTTAGGTTTTATGACATATCAATAGTTCTTGGTTATTTAATGTCAAATCATATATTAAATATATAATTTGTGAAATGATTTTCTTGATAATATTTTTAAACGAGCCAGAATTCTTTTTTACACACTGTTAAATGGTTTTAAGTATTGCTATGTAACAGTTACAATTCAACATCAGTCATTTGCTTGTACACATTTGAATGGATATACATGATTTGTAAGTGAATAGTTCGTAAGTAATTTCGTTTTTAAATGAGTTAGAATTAATTTGTTTGCTCACAAGTACAGCTGATGTTTGTACACAATAAAATGACTTCAATTATTGCTATTTAACTCTAATAATTCTATTCTAGTGAACTGGTTACAAGTATTGCTATTTAACAGTAATTATTCTGTTCAACACTATTCATCCATTTGCCCCCAGTTAAATGGTTCCAAATATTGCTATGTATCACTAACAATTTAATTAAATATCAGTTATTTATGTACACGTAGTTAAATGACCGAGCAGTTC
Source organism: Sepioteuthis lessoniana (assembly GCA_963585895.1). NCBI lineage: Eukaryota > Metazoa > Mollusca > Cephalopoda > Myopsida > Loliginidae > Sepioteuthis > Sepioteuthis lessoniana. Next base: position 54,061,063 of record OY757929.1, on the reverse strand, counting down.
TATTTCTAACAGTTCAATTTAGCATAAGTCATTTGTTTGTACATAGTTTAAATGTCAAACAGTTCTATTCGACCCATAAATAGGACCCTATCAGGAGTGATGGCAATGAGGGGGTACTCCGCATTCCCCGAAGATTGTTTAATGTCATATGCCGGACACTCCTTGGGGAAGGAGTCCCCCCCCCGCTCAGCAGAGATACAGCCGACTGGACTAATCAGCATTGAGGATTGCGTAGAAAAAAAAAAAAAAGAAAACCAAACACTTAAGAAAATACATTAAAGAATCAAAGAAAGTCTAGTTACAGCAGTCAGTAAGAAATTCAAGAAAACAAGTTGGATGGTTTGGTTTCGTTGGTTTGGTTTGGTTTGGTTTCTTTGTTTAATGGCATATCAACCTTTGTAGGTTATTTACTGCCAAAGCCATTCTCCTAGAAGAACGGTAGTGGTACTATTTAACCCATACGTGGGAGGATAAGGGGTTTCATACCTTTCCCAAGGGTATTTGCCCGAAAGTGAACGTAATAGCGCGACTGGAATTCGAACTCGCTAACGACGATTCCGCAGTCCATCGCTTTAACCATTACACCACGACCTGTATCCTCTATACTTTTGGAAACATGTGCCCTTCCTTACAATCATAAATGGAGCACTTGAAACGAGATTCGGGAAATTCGTAATCTGTGTAAGCACAACTGAGATTGGTCAGAATACTTTGGAGAGTCCTGGATAACTGAGCAAACTTGATGTCACTCACTTGAGAGAAAGCTACCAATTCCAACTTGTGTAAAAACATTGCAAAGAGTCAAATGATAATTCAAGTTCAAAGAAAATCCGAAAGTGTGCCAAATAGATTTTTAAACTGCAAAATTAAGTTGTATCTGAGAAAGAAATGAAAAAAAAAAAAAAAAAACAAACTCGCAGAGCAAAAATATTTTATTCTGAAAGGGAGATAAAACGGTTTACGGAGGGAATCCTTTGAAAATCTTTCGAACGATAATCTATATATAAAGAATTAGGGATTATATATATATATATATATATATATATATATATAAAGAATTAGGGATTATATATATATATATATATATATATATATATATATATATACACTTCTGCACAAGCAGGATGCGACATAAGGTTAATTTTAAGTAGAGTTTAACAGGTTTGAATTCAGAGTTTCCTTCTCCTAGACCAGTTGCCGTACCAAGGTTGAAGTGTACTCTACTATATACTCGTAGGTGGAGGGGAAATAATTGGATTCATACCTTTTCCAAAGGTATTGGCGCTATGTGAAATGTAAACATTCTCTTCTCGGATTTGAACCCATGAAGCTGTGCCCATTTCCTACGACGATGACCATTACACAACGAACGCCTCCAAATTAAGGATTTTATACCGACACACACACACTCGCGGGTACACACATACATACACACAGAGCTGATATTCATTTCTTCATCGACTAAGAGTTTTTTAAAGTTCAAGAAGTACCTATTGATCCACACACACTCAAAGAAAGTTTTTGACGTTCTTTCACTCTCCCTATCCTTATCATCATCATCATCATCATATCGCGCTGGTAGCACGGATATCCCTGACCCTCTCTCGCCACTCCTCCCTATCGTTCATCGCCCTAGGTAGGTCTTCAGGACAACAGCCTGTATCCTCACATAGCTGCTGAATGTACGTTCGAGCTGGTCGTCCTGCTTTTGCACGGCCATGTGTGGGGATCCATAATAGTACATCTCTTATGAGTTCATCTCTGCTTCTCCAGCAGTGTCCTGCATGTCTGGTTCGTCTAACTTGAATAGTTTTCGTGATAGGGGGCAGGTGGCCGTACAGTTGGTGTCTTGTGGGGTGCTGCTGCCAGGACTTGTTCAGGATTGCACGCAGCATTCTTGTGTAATTGCCATCCAGTTTCTTCTCCAGCCGTTTTGTTAGCGTCCATGTAGTGCATCCATATAGCAGTATCGATGTGACCGCTGCCTGGAAGAAGCTGCGTTTCATTTTATCGGTTAGGTCTGATTTCCATATAATCGATAGCCTATTGATAGCTGTCCATGCTTTCGTTAGCCTCGTTTCGATGTCCTTTTCGGTTGATTCGACGCTGCTTCCTAGGTACGTGAATTTGTCTACTAGTTTAAGTGGGGTTCCTTCTAGAGTGGAGATGTCCCCCGTTTGGTTATAGCACATATATTCCGTTTTGTGTGCATTAACATAGAGGCCTATGCTTGCTGCTGCTCGTTCCAAACTATGCAGAAGAGTTTCGGCTTGGTTAGGTGTATTTGCCAGTATCGCTATGTCATCGGCGTAGTCGGCGTCGGTAATTGTTGTTGCGGGGTATCTTCTGCTTCTTTTCTTCGTCAGTTCGAAGCCATTCTCTTTGATTTTGTCAATCGATGTTCTAAGTACGTAGTCTAGACAAATGATAAAGAGGTACGGGGCCAGCGTGTCCCCTTGTAGTACTCCTGCTACAATGTCAAAGTATTCTGTGTCTCCATCCGGTGATCGTACTTTTACTTTAGTGTTTCTATAGAGAATCGTTATTGCCGCTACGGTTTCTTTAGGTATGCCGTACGCTAGTAGGATTTGTTCCATCTTTCCTCTGTGAATGGAGTCGAAAGCCTTGGTAAAGTCGACAAATATTAATGTCGCTTGTAGGTTCTTTGCCCGTACACCTTCAAGGATTCTGCGGATGGTTAATATTTGTGAGGTCGTGGATCTATTTCTTCGGAAGCCATTTTGGTTTTTTCTAAGTATGATGTCGATTTTGGGTTCTATTCGGTTTCGTAGTAGGGCATTGTAGATTTTGGCAGCTATGGATGTAAGTGTTATGCCTCGGTAGTTTTTGGCTAATCCGAGGTCCCCCTTTTTAGGGAAGGGGATATGCATCCCTTCATCCATCTATCTATCGGATTTTGATTGTATACTGCGTTGCAGTGGCGGAGCAGTATGTCGTCGAATTGTCTGGTCTTCCATACTTCCGGTGGAATTTCGTCCAGCCCTGCAGCTTTCCTATTTTTAATTTTTCTGAGAACCGAGTCGAGTTCTTCTTGTGTGAACGGTCCTAGTTTAATGTCTAATTGTTTGCTAATTATTCTGGTGATTGGTTCATGCGTTATTTTTGGTGGGTTTCCAAGTAAGTTTTCGAAGTGCTGTTTCCACAGTTTTATTCTTTCTTGTTGGTTTGCTGCTTTAAGTTTTGCTTTGGCTGTGTTCTTTCTTCTGCTCACTTCGTTTATTGTTTGCCATGCTATCCTAGATTGCCTATCTTCCACCGAGTCTCTGATCTTATCTATCTGATTTTGAATGTATTCTGTCTGTTCCTTTATATATATGCCTGCTAATTGATATTGTGCCGTTTTTAGTTTTAAGGCATTTGTGTTTGTTGGGTTTTTTCGATAGTTTTTGGAGGCTGTTTTCACTAGTGCACGTTTTTCTCTCACAGCTAAAGTTTCCCATGGGACTCTATATTTAGTTTTAAGTTTTGTTGGAATGTATTTTGCTGCTGCCTCGAGGTGTGCATTGACGAAGTTTTCATATTCGTCGTTTGGTGTACTTGTTTCCGTCTTTTCTTGTAGTGTTTCGAATCTGTTTCTTAATTCTAATACGTATTTATCTCTTATATCTTTGTTGTTTAATAGGGCCCAGTCATAGTGTTTGGTGGTCGCTGTTCGTTTGGCGTTCTTTCGTAGGCTTAACCGTATTTTCGCCGTGACTATTCGGTGGTCGGTGGACACACCCTCAAAAGAGGAGTATGCCTCGCAATTCAATGCACTATTTTTCCATTTCTTGTTTATAAGGACGTAGTCTATCTGAGCTTTAGTATTGTTTGCGTACGTGTATGTCCATAGTTTGCCCTCCCTTTTTTGGTAGTTTGTATTGAGGCATGCTAATCTATTTTCTATCATGAAATCTGTTAGATGTTGCCCATTCCTATTTGACATGTTGTGGAGGCTGTATTTGTTTTTTCTGTTTTTCCCGATTTGGGCATTTATGTCTCCACCAATGACTAACATGTTGTGTTTCGGGATGCTACGCACTAATGAGGATAACTCATCGTAGAAGGCGACTAGTTCATTTTCTTCACTAACATTGGTGCGGCTGTAGCATGAGATGATTGTTGCTCTAGGGTTTCCGTTGAATGTAGCTGCCATCATTCTAGGCTGTATTTTCTCAACGCTATTAAGCGTTTTTAATGCTCTAGGTCCTATAAGTAATCCTACCCCTCCTACTGCGGCGTTGACAGAGTTTTTCCATGCGGATACAGTGGCGAGCGACCAGCCATTGCCAGTTTCGTGATATTTGATATCTTCGGAGTGCGTGTATCTGTGTTTTTGTATGCATATTATGTCTATCTTATGTTCTTCGGCCGATGCGATTAGCTCTGGGAGTTGTCCTATTCTATTTAGGGTTCTAACGTTAAATGTGGCTATTTGTAGTGTTTGCTTGCATTTTAGTAGTTTTGATTGTTTGAGCTCTGTAGCTGATTTTTCGAACACCGAGGCCAGGGCTCCAACCTTAGCAGGACGCGCCCCTTTTTTACCCGCGCGAAGAGCGATGCGGTTTGTGTAAGTGGTTTGAGTGTGGGTCATGGTTATCTTTCGATGGCTGTTTTATTCTCTTCTATAGAAGCCACTCTTATAGAAGAGCAGCAGTAGTTCCCTGATCGAACTAGCGATCCTGAGCGTAAAGTCGTCAAACTCACGTCCAGGACCCGTTTAGGTATTGAGTTTGGTCGTACATGGGATTATTCAAAATACCTTTACGTACATCATGCTGCTTCCCATGTGTACGCAAAAAAAAAAAAGGGGAGGGTAATTTGGGTTTAAGTTTTCTTAAGTTTTAACTTAGTTAAAGTCCAACATTAAGGTACTTTCACTGGTACTGACTTGTGCTTTTTTTTTTTTTTTTGCTGTATTGGGACTTTTCCTAGGTTTTTTTTTCATTTTTTTTTTTTTTTACTACAGTTGGGAACCTAGCAGGCTTCAGGAATTATAGAGCTTAAAAAAATTTTTCTCTTTCCCTTGGTGGGGGGCCTGTGGTAGCATTAGGTGTTTTAGGCTTTTTCTTCTAAACTACTGTTAGGGCTTTCTTTACGAATTTTTAAATTATTCGATAGAAGACATTCAAAAACATTCTGCCTTGTTCGCTGACATTGGAATGTATAACATCAATTTGGCTTTACAGTAGAGTAAGCGTGTCTTTACATTTAAAACGCATAGTTTAAGCATTATTTCACAAACAAAATACAGCACAACATTTTGTAAAATTCAGCATTTTAAATTGATAGGACTTAAAGACATACTGACCAAAATTGATATTTCTTCCAGTTGGCTCCTGAGTTCAAATGCTTCTTCCTCGTTTCGACTTTTATTTACTACTGAAATTTTACGTAGCTTTGGAGGCGGTCTTATGGGGGGGGGGAATTAATTTCATTCTTTTTTTTTTCTCTCTCTCTCTCTATATATATATATATATATATTCACAACATTTTAGATTGATATCTGGCTTGGTTTGGTTTCTTTGTTTTTAATGGCATACCAAACTTTGTTGGTGATTTCAATGCCAAATCAATCCTTCTAGAAGAACATTAGTGGTACTATTTAACCCATTGCTGGGAGGATAAGGGGATTCATACCTTTCCCAACGGTTTTTGTCCGAAAGGGAACGTAATAGTGCGACTGGAGTTCGAACTCACTACGATTCCACAGTCCTTCGCTTTAACCATTACACCATGAGGACAACCCGCCCCCATTCATATCTGGGATATATACACTTTGAAATCGAATATATATATATATATATATATATATATATATATATATATATATATATATATATACACTGGGGTTCAATTCCAGGTCGAGTCAAACCAAAAACTCAAAAAATGGTACTTGATACTCCTTGCTTGCCACTCAGTTCTATAAGTATGTACCAAGGGTTAAGTTGAGCAATCCAGGGAAAGGAGTTGCGCCTCTTCTACACCTCGGCGTTGTAGCTATGGAAAATTGTCCCTTCGGGTCGCCCTCGACAACGGTCGCCAACTTTACTTTTATATATATATATATATATATATATATACACAAAGGTCATCGCATACCCTATAACATTACTGCCAGTTTTACGGTGGTACTCTTTACCAACCCCTCCGCTCGGGCAGGATATGACACAAGGTCAGTTTTTAAGCGGAGTTTAACAGGTTTGAATTCAGAGTTTTCCTTCTCCTAGACTAGTTGCCTTAACAAGGTTGAAGAACCTAGTCTGTCCTACTATTTACCCATAGCTGGAGGGAGAATAATTGGATTCCTACATTTCCCAAGGTCTCGTCCAGGATTTGAACTCGTGTCGCCGTGTCCATTTCCTACGACGATAACGACTACACCACGGGCACCTGCCAGTTTTACGGTGGTAAACAGATTGTAAGATGCTTGAGTTTAGTTTTGTTAATTTCTAAGCACTCGATTGTGATTACCAGCCCTTCATCCTTAACAAAAAGTTGATTATAGTCACAATCGGTGCTTGCTAAAATCTAAATATTCACTTAATTTTAATTTTATAAGATCGCATGTTTACATCACCTTTTTTCAGTTGGTATTTAATTGATTCAGTAAGTACTTCTTCTCCAGCCTGCACTTGCTAATTTGTTCGGATTTACAATATTTGCGCACAAATTAAATACTCCAGAACCGTTCGAATAATTTAACCGTGAAAATGGTTATTTACCCAATCACAATATGTTCTATCGCAAAGAGTAGCGGCAAACCCGTACTACATTAGCTGGACACTTTCTTGAAATTAAAATTTTATACGGAACATTATCCACCCTATCGGCGAGGGCTTTAGAATACACCGACTGCACCTCTCCAGAGGAGTAAGACCACCTTTCCAACGATGGGTGGCAACCGATAATGCGTGAGGACGGGATCCTGATAGCTGAGCAGTCCATGACCTATCAATTAAAGAGGTCAAGTGACCTGCAATACTTCCCCCAAGCACTTACTGGGATAGACGGGCACTTAGAGAGGAACGATGGGGTCGATCAGCTGGTCTTGTCAAGCCCAAGCACGAATATGATTGTTCCGAACGTATTCTTTAAATTACTCTTGTGGCAAATAAGTGTCCAAAGTTATCTTATATCAAAGGTACTCGAAGGCAATGACTAAGAGTAAACTGTGCTAAGATATCAATACTTGAAACTATTTTAACTATGTGCAAACAAATGATTAATATTAGATTGTTATCAAAGTTAGATTTCAAAACTTGAAACCATCTAAGCGTATGTAAGTAAATGAATAATATTAAATAGAATTATTGTTGTTAGTAATATTTAAAACGATGTGCAAATAAATGATCTCTAAATCGTTTAATAATAGATTCCTATAAAGTAAATAATTAAAGTTGGTGACCGTAGTCGAGGGTGACCAGAACGCTCCTTTTTCAATAGCTACTACACCGAGGTGTAGGGGAGGGCTCTACTCCTTTTCCTGGATTACTCCACTTTATCCTTGATACGTACCTTATATTGCTGAGTGTTAAGCAAGGATGTATCAAGTACCATGTTTATAAGTCTTTGGTATGACTCGACCTGGGATTGAACCCAGGTCTCCCGGACCTTTAGCGAAATTCCTTTAAACTCTTTTCTTATAAATCAAATTACATGTATAAACGGGATTCGGCATTAAATAGCCCAAAACGTTTGATATGTCATTCAATTAGACTAAACCACAGTAGTCATAAGGATTTTTTTTTCGTCTGTAATAAAAATAAACATATGCTGTATACTCACATGCTTATACATCTACATCTACACCTGCATAATACATATTGACGCAATGAATAAGGACGAGCGAAGACCTCTTTAAAAAAATATACCTCTCACTTTATTGTAATGTTTGCGTGTGAGAGGTAGTTGGAGACCGAACAGAATTGCAACATATTGACCCCCACTCTTATGGCCATCAGCGTTGTGTATTTCTCGTTCTCCAGGGCTGCTCAACCGGAGGCCCGGGGGCCCAGCTCTCTGCTGGATGATGGTTTTCTCTACCGCATCTTGTCTCCAACTCATCTGATCTCCAACTCAATCGGGGGTCCCGAGGGCCCCTTCTGCTGGTTGGTGGCTTTCCCTACCACAACTTGTCTCCAACTCATCTGATCTCCAACTCACTGACTTCCTGTCTTCACCGAGTTATATAATAGTTCAATCGTCCACTCAATCTTTGGAATGGCATGTTTGATCGTCATCAAGCGGAAATAACTGTCATGCAGTTCACAGGTCACTCTCTTCCGGTGCATCAGTCTATGAGTGTGCCATGGGATTTTTACCTCGTCCCATTTTTTCAGCCAAGCCCACCTACGCGATTTCTTCTCATAACTGCCATCGGAATGTGTCACTTCCTTCCGGTGCATCACCTTAGAATGGCCTGTTTGGCCGGGTCGAAGGTCAATATACAACACATATTAATAGATAAAAGAGCATTCAACACTGACATTAAACATATAAAACATTAAACAACTAAGGTGAAAACTAAAGTATCCCTTCCAATAATAAACCCTTCCAACAGAATGAATAAGTTAGTAAAGTTGGCGGGTATGAAACCGGGCCATTGGCTTAATGAGTAGACTGGTCGTCAATAGTCCGGGAGACAGGGGTTCAATCTTTGGTCAGGTCATACCAAAGACTCAAAAAATGGTACTTGATGCTGCCCGGCTTAACACTCAGTATTATAAGGTAAGGATCAATGGTAAAGTGGAGCAATCCAAAGAATTGAGTAGCGACCTCCCCTACACCTCGGTGTAGTAGCTATTGAAAAGGGAGCCTTCGGGTCACCCTTGACTACGATTGCCAACTTTACACAATAAAATAAATATCGCCCCCAAACTATACAAAAACAAACAATACATTTAAAAAATCACACTGAAAAATTTGATCGATATAATCGAAAGCACTTGAGCGCATAATCTAGAGCTAATCGTGTTCACTTTCGGATTAATACCCTTGAGAAATCGATGAATCCCCTTATCCTCTCAGCTTAGCGTTATCACTGATGTTCTTTTACAAGGAATGCTTTGGTGTTAAATAACTTTCGAAGGTTGATATGCCATTAAATAAAGAAACGAAACGACGAACATAGGGCAGCTTCTATATTAATTGAACCCTGATACAAAGGAACTAGTAAGAAAGTTTAAGAAAACCATTAGATCACAAAAATGGAGTGTTCCCCATGGTCTTTAACCAAACGAGTATAAACAATAAATTGTTGCCAATATATATATATATATATAGCTGATAAGCAAGTGTTGAGTAGACATGAATTCGGCTTTGATCAATAATTCTAGGTAGGAAATTATCCGATGCCTTTGTGAAATGTATACATCCATGGTAATCTGATTCGCCTACAGATATCCAAATAAAAAAAGTGTCGCTGGCAAACCAAGAAAACTGATTGAAGAGAGAGAGAGAGAGAGAGAGAGAGAGAGAGAGAGAGAATAAGCGTTACAAAAACTCACTAACAATCAGCAAAACAAAAACATTAAAGACGCTTAACGACGGAATAATATGGCTGCTGTGCACCAAGGATTCTTCAAGGAGACTGGAACATTTAATTCATAAATACCTAAATCTCACTCTCTCTCTCTCTCTCTCTTTCTTTCTCTTTCCTTCTGCTTATCTCTCTCCTTCTTTCTCCCTATCTGTGTTCATATCTCTCAGTTTATCTATCTCTCAACCATATCTATTAATGCCAGGAAGATTGCCTGTGGCGTACTGGCTAGACTGCGGCCTCGAAGTAAGCGTGTTCGAATTTCAATAGTGCAATAACGTTCACTCTCGGACTTATATCCTTGGGAAAGCGATGAACCTCTGTTTTGTGGTTAAATACTGTCACTGCTGTTCTTCTCCAAGATCTAATAACCCACGAAGTTTGGTATGCCATTAAAAAAGAAACAAAACCATTTCAACCTGTTCAAACTATCTATCTTTTCAGCTTCTTCATATCTATCTACCCCAATGATTGCAAAATAGTGTATCACTGATGAATTATTAGTTTTTTTTTTCTTTCATTTTTTTTAAATATTAGTTAATAAAAATACACTGAACAAAGTATATACAATTTTCTCTTTTTTTTCTTTCTATTATATTTCTAACTCTTTTTTTCATCAGAATTCCTAAGCTGTAAATATACTGCGTGTATATTCGTGTCTTGGTCGAACTTTGATTTAAGGTCACAAAATCATTAATTTATGGAATTCTTAAATTCTAGTTCGCCTCATTATTTAAAGGGGGTGTTCTCGTAGTGTAATGGTTAAAGCGATGGACTGCGGAATCGTAGTAAGCGAGTTCGTACTCCAGTCACGCTATTACGTTCACTTTCGGGCAAATATCCTTGGGAAAGGTATGAACCCCCTTATCTTCCCTGCTAGGGTTAAATAGTATCACCACTGTTCTTTTAAGAGAATGGCTTTGGCATTAAATAACCTACAAAGATTGATATGCCACTAAACAAAGAAACCAAACCATTATTTGAATCGTAGCAAATTACTGTTCAGGTTTCGGTGGGTGTTCAATGGACCGTGTCTGTGCTATCTATTTTTCAAACTTTATTTTATAGACTTTGTCGATTTTTTTCTGCACAGTGTCCATGTTTTGGGCAGAGGTTCTTCCAGATCGTCGGCATACAATGGTAGGCAAAGAAAAAAGTTCCTGGATTGTTTTTGCTACTTTTTAGAGTTATACTTTAGTAAGTAAAATTTGACATTTTCTTGTGGAATTTTGTCTATTTTTAGAACCTAATAGTGATAAAGTACCTTTTGGTTTATATTAAAAATATTACCAAAGATAGAAATGGGAAAGAATTAGATACAAGATACATAGATTTTTGGTATCTTAAATAGTGAAAACTTGCCGACTTCATGTTCCACTGTGAAGAAAATCAGCCAACGTTTCGCCCAAAATTGGTTCTACCCTAAAAAAGACGGGTTTTGGTCGTCCAAAATCTTCCACGAAGAGTGAGGACTAATGAAAAAATGCTGATCTCAGTCAAAAAGAAAACCCGGATATATTGTCCAAATACTTCTATTTCAAGCAATTCAGTTTAGCTTCAGTACTCAGTTCTATTTGACCCAGAGATAGGACACTATTAGGTGCTACCACTCCGGATCAGAGTGGATCTGGGAGCATTACTGGAACCTCAATATCAGATTGTTCAGTGTCCTATCCTGGACACTCATTGGAAGAGTCTTACTCCTCTGCAGAGATGTAGTCGGTGTATTCGACAGCCCCAGTCGACTGGGCAACATAATGTTTTGCTTATCCGTGCAGATAATATAATACAAAAAAATTATAGGCTATAATAGGCTATGATATTTCTTTCCTGTTACTAAAGATTACACTGTTCAACCTGACTTTTAAAAATTATTTATTACATTTAATAATTTCGTAGCTTTAAGAAAAAAATATTTTTTGTTTACGTTAAAACAGCAGGAAAATCACGCTTAAACATACCATTTTTAGACAAATGTCTTCAGAAAGAATAGAAGAAAATTCCATGTTTTACCTTTAAAAACAGGCCACAGGAGGTTATTTTTTGGTTGGATGACGTTTGGAATAAATAATTCACAGCAATAAAGAGAAAGATTCATGTTTTCTTGATTTGACGATTGTGTTTATAATCTGTCTTGTGCTTTTAGAAATGAAAACCATGGCGATAAACATATAAAAAAGAAAGGAGAAAAAATGGAATTAGGTGTAAAGGAGAGTCTAGAAAGGAAAAATAGGAAATTGGGAGATGATAAAAAAAAAAGAATGTTAGAAAGTATAAGATGAAGTAGGGTAAAGGTCACAATGAAATTAAATATGGTCGAAAGTAACCGCAGGACAAGTGGGAAAGAGAGGAGGGGTCGATGGAGCTATGAGGAATAAGTTTAAAGTTAGCCTCGATTGTATACGAACAGTTTTCGATTTTACTGATGAATTCATTGTGAGGAACAGAATTGTGTTGATTAATGAAGTCAGATAACTGTTTGCCAGTGGCGAACTTTCTCCGAATGCTTCATTTCTTTTCTGACATTGTCATCATTTTCTATTTTCTATCCGACAACACTTGCAAGAAAATTGCTATTTGTATATATTACTTCCCTGAGTAATCTGTCGACGTCGCGTTGCAAACCATCCCTGTTCGTGGGGATTAGAATATGCCTAATGTATCCCCTCCAAACGATTAAGACAACAAAAACAGGTGCTCAAAATATGACAGTCAGTTGGATCTGGTAGTGAAGATCCAGTCCTGCAGCTCTTGGTAGGTATGGAGTACACTTTCATTATAGTTACTTCCAGATTCACTGTGACTGTCATTTTATTGTCATTATATTCAGGTCCCCCCCCCTGACTTAATCTCTTCGTTTCTTTTATTCTCTGGACCTCTCTGATTATACCTTTTTATTGGTATTACTCCCAGGTCTCGGTGATTGTACCCCTTCATTACCATAATTCGTTGGTCCACCCTGCCTGTACTCTTTTATTGGTATTACTACCAGGTGTCAGTAACTGTACCCCTTCATTGCTATTATTCGCTGGTCCACTCTGCTAGTACTCTTTTATTGGCATTACTCCCGGGTCTACTAGGCCAGGTCTAATACACCCACTGCATCTAAGCAAAATTCGATTCTCATTAGGTGCCCAATTTATGCTGCCTTGTGCTACATCTAAGCAAAAAAGCCTAGTAAATTATCACTGAATCTCAGCAAATGAGTAAGACTCCCCTCCGAGCGTCCTGTATATGACACTAAACAATCTGATGGTGAGGTTCCAGTAATCCTGGGGGTTTGAGGAATGCAGAGTACCTCTTCTCTGCCATCGCTCCAAGGTCTACTCTGGCCCGGAGTGGTAGTACCTTATAGGGTCCTATCTATGGGTCAGATAGAACTAAACTATATAATTATGCTAAACTGAATTGCTTGAAATAGAACTTTTTTATCTTTTAACTCCCTACTTGAGCTAAACTGAGCTGTTTTGAAATAGAAATGTTTTTACATTTAACTGTGTGTAAATAAAAACTGTTCTTATGCTAAAGTAAATTGTTTGAAATAGAATTGCTTATATATATAAAAATGGATTTAGCATTAAATAACCAACAAAGATTGATATATGTGTTGCATACATATTTATTCTGGATATATACCGACACAATGATAACAGACGCATGACAAACGACAGACGCACGAAGAAAGGACGCAAGAAGAATTATATTTACCTCTCACTTTATTGCGAGGGTTCGAAAAGGGTTGTTTAAGGGTTTGCATGTGAAAGAATGCTGAAGACCGAACGTAAACTTCATATTTTGACCCCACTGTTATGGCCGTCACGTTGTGTCGTTCTTGTTCTCCTGATGTTGGGGTCAACTCCATCGGGGGTTTTCCGAGTCCCCCTCGGTCGGGTGTGGCCTTCCCTACCACATCTGGCCTCTACTGTCTGGAAGTCGACTGGCAACTGCATCGGGGGTTTCCGAGGTCCCCCTCGGTCGGGTGTGGCCTTCCCTACCACATCTCGTCTCTAACCCTCTGGGAGTCTGCTGGCAACTGCATCGGGGGTTTTCCGAGTGCCCCCTCGGTCGGGTGTGGCTTTCCCTACCACATCTGGTCTCTAGCTGTCTGGAAGTCTGCTGGCAACTGCATCGGGGGTTTCCGAGGACCCCTCGGTCGGGTGTGGCCTTCCCTACCACATCTGGTCTCTAATGTCTGGAACTCTGCTGGCAACTGCTCTGGGACCCAAACTCAACTGAGTTAAATAATAACTCAACGCCCACACGATCGCCTACTGGATCTTTGAAATCGAATGTTTAATCGTCATCAAGCGGAAATAACTGTCATGCAGTTCAGAGGTTACTCTCTCCCGGTGCATGACTGTAATGGCAGAATGGGACCTTCACCTTTTCCCATATCATAAGCCTTAATCCGCCCACGCGATTTCTTTCGATTACTGGCCGTTGGAATGTGTCACTTCCTTCCGGTGTATTATCTTGGAATAGCATTTTTAGGCCGGGGCGAGGGGTCAAAATATAACATATGGAGGTGCCCGTGGTGTAGTCGTTATCGCCATAGGAAATGAACACGGCGATACGAGTTCAATTCCTGGACGTTACTGATTGCATTTCACATAGCACTAATACCCTTGGGAAAGGTATGAATCCAATTGTTCTCCCTCCAGCTATGGGTAAATAGTAGGACAGACTAGGTTCTTCAGCCTTGGTTAGGCAACTAGTCTAGGAGGAGGAAAACTCTGAATTCAAACCTGTTAAACTCCGCTTAAAAAATTGACCTTGTGTCATATCCTGCCCGAGCGTAGGGGTTGGTAAATAGTACCAACAAAGATTGATATGCCATAAACCCAACCGAATCAAATCCTAGGTCTACTCCAAATGAGAATGATTTTATCTGTAATAGTTCTATCTGTCGATCAAATTGATCAGTTCGAAAATTATTAGTGTTACATGGGAATACTTGAAACCATACCTGAATGTAAACAGATGATAATGGACAAATAAGAGTACAATTTTCAAAAATGCACAGGAATATTGAAAATGTAGTCTTGAAACCGAAAGTTCCCATTTTTACCTATTTTGCCTTGTACAATAATCAGATATCTTTAAATCTTGATATGTATCAACCATTATTATTCTTTTTGTAAAAGCAATGGTAGAAGCTCCATTCTTGAAACCTTGTGCCAAATTAGGCTAAGCTTACTAAATTGGTTTTATATATCTTTCTGTCTAAATACAGACTTAATTTGTTTCTTCCTATTTCTGTTTTTACTTTTCTTTTTTTCTTTTCTTTATTTTTATTCTTTCTTTTTTTTATTTAATTTTTTGTTCCTTTATTTTGCTGTCGTCTTTTCTTCTAGTCGTTGTCGACAGCAGAAAATCTCTTCTGTTGTTGTCCCCCTCATAAAAACACAATTCTAAATGCAGTTGTCGTTTAAGTTGCAATAGCAATAAGAAAAGCGGTAAAAACGAAAAACATACAAAGCTACGATGTTGAATAAAAATTTGTTTCATACTAACTGCAATTGTTGTAATAGTTGAGAAATTGTCTATGAAATTCATATCCGACTCGAGATTCAGGATTTGTTGCTATTTTGTTCATTTTTATTTTCTCTCTTTTTTTTTTTCTTTTTTTTTTTTTTTTTTTCATCGTGAAAATTAGCGAATGAATATGGCTTGCAAAATATTTTCTGTCTAACTTGTGTCTTTTGATTTATCTGTCTTTTTAAAGAGGTTTTTAACGGTTCCTTTCTTTTACAATTCGTTTTTCTTATTCAACGCTGTCTTATGTAACGGTTAGTTTCATTCTCTTTTCTTTTTCACATTTTTTCCCTTAGATTGTTTTTTTTTTCACTTTGTTTTTTTCAATTTTCTTTAAGATGTCATTCTTGATCGTCGCAATAATTTCTCCTTCCATCTTTTCTTTTTTTCTTCTCCATTCTTTTCCATTTCACTTTTTATTTCTTGATTCCTTCTTTCTTTCTTTCTTTCTTTCTTATTTATTTATCTATTTATTTATCTATTTCTTCTTTTTCGTTTTGTTTCGTTTTCTTTCTTTCTTTCTTTCTTTCTTTCTTTCTTTCTTTCTTTCTTGTTCATTCCTTCTTTCTTTCTTATTTATCTATTTATTTTCTTTCTTTCTTTTTTCTTCATTTTCTTTATTCTTTAATTCCTCTTTGATTTCTCCTTTATATCTTTTTGATTTTCTCGCTGTTATTCATTTTTCTTCTTGATTATTTGTTTCTTTCTTTCTTGATTTTTTTTTTTTTTATTCTGTTATTTTTTCTTCGCCTCAATTTTTTTTTACATAAATCTTTATTTTTATTTTTATACTTTTTTATTTCTTTTTTTATGATTTCATTCTTTATGATTTTCCTTCCTTATTTTCAAGATTTTTTTTTCGCCATTTTGGTTTTTCCTTTTTACTTTTCAGCTACTTAATTTCTTTTTTTTTTTTTTTTAAATTCTCTTTTCTTTTTCTTCTTTTTCTTCGTGATCCCTTTCTTTCTTTCTTTCTTTCTTTCTTTCTTTCTCGTCTCAAATTATTTTTCTACTGAATTGTCTCCTTGGCTTTCTTTTTCTTCTAGATTTATTTCTTATTCATCAATTTTTCTCTCTCCTTTGTCGTTTTCTTTTTATATTACAATTTTTTTCTTTGTCATCTACTTGAGTTTTTTTTAGTTATTTTAGAGTTTGTTTGTTGTTTTTTTTTTTCGTGATTCTTTTTTTCTTTTTTATTATTTTTCTCCCTCCCCTTTTCAATGATAAAAATATTTCTTTCTTTTATCAAGTATGTGCCATTTTTTCTTTCTTTCTTTCTTTCTTTTATTAAAGATATCCTTTCTTTTCTTTTTTTTTTTTAACAAATATACACTTTGCTTGTTTGTTTTCTTTCTTTCATTTTCTTATAAAATATGAACCCTTTTTCTTAACCACTCGGCTATTAAACATACATTCTTTCTTTTAAAATACGCCTTTCTTTCTTTCTTTCTTTCATTCTTTCTTTTTTTAACAAATATACACTTTTGCTTGTTTGTTTTCTTTCTTCCATTTTCTTATAAAATATGAACCCTTTTTCTTAACCACTCGGCTATTAAACATACATTCTTTCTTTTAAAATGCGTCTTTCTTTCTTTCATTCATTCTTTCATTCTTTCTTTCTTTTAACAAATATACACTTGCCCAGTCGGCTGAGGCTGTAGAATACACCGACTACTTCTCTGCAGAGAGGTACCCCCCCCCGCTGAACGATCTAATGGTGAGGTTTCAGTAATATTGGAGCTTTGGGGAATGCAGATTACCCCTTCATTACCATTGTTCCCAGGCCCACTCTGGCCTGGAGAGGTAGCACTTGATAGTGTTCTATCTATGGGTCAATTAGTACGAAACTGCGTACCTAAGCTAAACTGAATAGCTTGATATAGAACGGTTTTGACATTTGACTGTGTAAACAAAAAACTATATTTATACTAAATTGCTTGAATTAGAACTGTTTGACTAAACTGAATAGCTTAAAGTAAAAATGTTTTTGACAATTAAACTGTGTATTAATTCTAAACTGAACTGTTTGAAATAGAACTGTTTATTTGTATAAAAAAAGGATTTGGCATTAAATAACCTACAAAGGTTGATATGCCATAAACCCAAACAAACAAATATACACCTTTCCTTTTCTTTCTTTCTTTCTTTTAATAAAAATTCTCTTTCCTTCTTTCTTTCGTTTTTTCTTTCTTTCTTTCTTTTGTTAAGTATATTGTTTCTTCTTTTTTTCTTTCAACCAACATACTTCTTCGTTTCTTTGTTTTTCATTTTATTATTCAAAATGTGCCAATTTTCTTTATCGCTTTGTTTTTAAACATACATTCTTTCTTTTAACATTTTTTTTTTCGTTTGTTTCTTTCTTTCTTTTAACAAATATACACTTTTTGTTTGTTTATTTCTTTCTTTCTTCTCTCTGTTGTTAAACATTTTTTTCTTTAAATAAACAAATTTTATTTAGTCTGTTATTTATACGATCTCTTAAACATACGACTTTCTTTCATCATTCTATTAGTGAATATGAATTCTTTTTCTTTCTTTCTTTCTTTCTTATTCAACAAAAATGTTTTTCTTTCTTTCTTTTTGTTTGTTTGTTTGTTTGTTTTTTGCTTCAGCCCTGATCTTTCTTTCATATTTGTCACGTTACCCTCTCAGTCAATGACTCAACTGCTCTCATCATCTGTCATCCTATCATCTTCTCTCTCTCTCTCTCTCTCTCTCTCTCTCTCTCTCTGGGGACATCGTTATCCGAGACACATTGGCGATGGTAAACATTTCTTTTCTACTTTATCGAGAGGAGTCGTCCAATTCAATCCAATCGTCTCTCATTTCTCTTTCTGCTTGGACAGAGATAGCTACCCTTCTTCTCAGTATCAATGACAAGCGCGCACACACACACACACACACACACACACACACACACACACACACACACACACACACACACACACACATTTTACTCATGCTATATAGGCAAGAAACGTAACTTTTAAGTCGGCAACAACCCTGGTGATTGTCAGTCCACGTGAAATTTGCTGCAATGATGTTTATCATATTACTTAGATATATTTACAGTGGCGGAAAATTTTCAGAAAATTTATTACAATTCAACCTCTTATAGTTTCACTGAATGCAGAAACAGAAAAAATATCTTGAAATATTTGTATGATTAAGTTAAGGTCGTTCTGATACATTAATATGATTGCTCAAATGATTGATTTTAACGGCATTTCAACCCGTCTGGAAGGATAAGGAATTGCATGTATTTATATCTACGTTTTTTGTAAATTTAATTCTGAAGAGGTTTTTTTTGCACACAATAATATGGAATCAAGTATTCCAGTCAAATAATTTACATGGTTGTTTGGTTTCAATATTTACAGAACTGGAGCCTCACCATCAGATGTACGAGTATTTTAGTGTTATACTCAGGACGCTCTTTTTGGGAGGAGAGGTTCGTACTCCCCTGCATGGGATGCAGCTGGCGTATTCCAAGTCCTGTCGATAGGACAGTTGTGATGTACCCCACGAAACAACAGTTGTACGGCCATTTGACTGTTTGACTAAACTGAATAGCTTAAAGTAAGAATGTTTTTGACAATTAAACTGTGTATTTATGCTAAACTGAATTGTTTGAAATAGAACTGTTTATTTGTATAAAAAGGATTTAGCATTAAATAACCTACAAAGGTTGCTATGCCATAAAACCCAATCAAACAAATATACACCTTTCCTTTTCTTTCTTTCTTTCTTTCTTTTAATAAAAATTCACCTTTTTCTTTCTTCCTTTCTTTAACAAATATACGCCTTTTGTTTGTTTGTTTGTTTGTTTCTTTCTTTCTTTCTTTCTTTCTTTAATTAAACATCCTTTCTTTTCTTTTTTTTTTAACAAATATACACCTTTGTTTGTTTGTTTGTTTTCTTTCCTTCATTTTCTTATAAAATATGAACCCTTTTTCTTAACCACCCGGCTATTAAACATACATTATTTCTTTTAAAATACGTCTTTCTTTGTTTCTTTGTTTCTTTCTTTCTTTCATTCATTCTTTCATTCTTTCTTTTTTTAACAAATATACGCCTTTTGTTTGTTTGTTTGTTTGTTTCTTTCTTTCTTTTATTAAACATCCTTTCTTTTCTTTTTTTTAACAAATATACACCTTTGTTTGTTTTCTTTCCTTCATTTTCTTATAAAATATGAACCCTTTTTCTTAACCACCCGGCTATTAAACATACATTCTTTCTTTTAAAATACGCCTTTCTTTCTTTCTTTCTTTCTTTCTTTCTTTCTTTCTTTCTTTCTTTCTTTCTTTCTTTCTTTCATTCTTTCTTTTTTTAACAAATATACGCCTTTTGTTTGTTTGTTTGTTTCTTTCTTTCTTTCTTTCTTTCTTTTATTAAACATCCTTTCTTTTCTTTTTTTTTTAACAAATATACACCTTTGTTTGTTTGTTTGTTTTCTTTCCTTCATTTTCTTATAAAATATGAACCCTTTTTCTTAACCACTCCAATCTCAAAAAGCATCCAAGTAAGACGAACAAGTAAGATTAACAATGCAGTGTGCCGCTCGAGGAGCAAGGGCAAACTCATTAGTGACGTTCTTCTAGGGACCCTTAAGTATGGACTTGTTAGCGTTGGCCGACTAGCAAGAACATCTTCATCAGCTTTGAGGACACAGAATATAGTTTAGAAAATCTGCTAGAAACCATGGATGGATGGGGAGAGAGAGAGAGAAATCCTTGCTATTTGCGCGACCTGATGATGATGATGAGGTACCTGATGCCTTCATACAGTTTTGACATACGGAAACTTTTCTTTCAACCGAAGGCAGTGTGTCTATAATTCGCTTGATCTAACTGACCGACCTGTCGGAATTTTGTCTCCATAGTTGACTAAAAAAGTAGAATATGATCTTTGACACGTATGCTGATCTTCTTAGGGTGTATAGATTTATGTATCTGAAAAAAGTTTTTTAAGTGTAGTATACAATTTTTCATTTTGTTTCGGCTTTCGATTAATCTGCAAACGATCCTTTTAGATTGCAATATAAACTTTCTTGCTTGAGCAACAAGCATGAATCTATATCGAAAGGGTTAGTGGTATGTCAGAATGAACTTCTTTGTCAGATTTTGTGCCTTTCAGGAAGCACGTTCATGGAAAATTCTTAAAGAGAAAAAGCAAATGGGACCAACAGTAAAAGACTTGTGCCGAAATGGAAGTATCCATTCTGCACTTTAGAATACAAATGCTAATGCTTTTATGTCTGCAACATGAACACTGCATTACAAATCCCAAGGCTTTGATGTAAATATGGCCAATCGGTTAAGGCTGTAGAATACACCGACTGTGTCTCTGCTGAAAGGGGGTGTCCTCGTGGTGTAATGGTTAAAGCGATGGACTGCGGAATCGTAGTACACGAGTTCGTACTCCAGTCGCGCTATTACGTTCACTTTCGAGCAAATACCCTTGGGAAAGGTATGAACCCCCTTATCCTCCCAGTTATGGGTTAAATAGTACCTCTAGGAGAATGGCTTTGGCATTAAATAACCTAAAAA
This sequence comes from Sepioteuthis lessoniana, assembly GCA_963585895.1. Lineage (NCBI taxonomy): Eukaryota > Metazoa > Mollusca > Cephalopoda > Myopsida > Loliginidae > Sepioteuthis > Sepioteuthis lessoniana. The sequence goes on along the minus strand of OY757929.1, from coordinate 54,040,438 downwards.
GAGTTGATATGCCATTAAACAAAGAAACCAACCAAACCATCTGTTGAAAGGTAAGACCCCCCTGCCCAAGAGTGTCCTGATATATGACACTTAACTTCACCTGATGGTGTAGCTGTAGTCCTGGAGCTTTGGGGAATGTCGAGTAATCTTTCATTGCAATTTCTCTCAGATACACTCTGACCCGGATTGGTAGTACCAGTTAGGGTCCGATCTATGGGTTAAATAGAAATATTCAATCATTTATTATACTTGAAACCGTTTAGCTGAGTTTAAAAATGACTTTTAACCCGTTTTAAAATGTTACCAACAGATTATTTGTTTGCATATCATATATATCTAATATATACGTAAAACAGGATTTGGCATTAAATAATTTGCAATCATTGATATGCAATGAAAAACAATCAACCCAACCAATGTGACTAGAATAATTGCATTAGAATACCTTAGCTTTATCCATGAATTTCTTACGGTCATTGACCATTATTCACAGACCCAGCAACTCAGAATCGAGAAATCTAAACGAACTGGTGAACAGTCATTGTAATTTGTTTATTTCTTTCCTAATTTTGTCCGTATTGTTCGAAACCGCATTATTTAAGATTTTATGATAAAGAACTTCAAAGTACAGCAATCTTGAATAATGCAGTCAAATTCTTCCAAATTGTTCAAAAATGTTCATTCCGATTTTCCCACTGGGTAATTTAAATGGGGTTTTCTTTTTCTTTTCTTCCTTTACGTAATTTCTTTTTCCTCCCACTTTACGGTTGACTTACTCAATGTTTCGTGGTAGTTTTTTTTCTTGCGGCAATTTCTCTGACGAGACGTAAGCCAAAAAAAAAAGTCATCAAAAATTTTGTTCACATTGTTCAAAATCGCTCTGTTCAAGTTTTTGCTATGAAGGGTTTCAATGCACAGCAATTTTTCAAAATGCAGTTAATTTGTGCAAAACATTTGTCCGTACTTTATAAAAAAACCGCATTATTCAAGGTCTTATGTCTGATTTCAGTCTACAGCAATTTTTCAAAATGCAGTTAATTTGTTTGAAAAATTTTGTCTGTACGGTATAAAAAAAAACCCTACATTATTCAAGGTCTTATCATGACTTATTTAAATGTTCAGCAATTTTTAGAAATGCATTCAGATTGTTCCAAAGATGTCTCCCTACTGCATAAAACTGAATTATCTAAGGTCTTATTATGACTAATTTCAATGTACATTAATCTTGAATAATGTTACAGAATTTTCTTAATAATGTAGGCTGGTTGGTTTTTATGGCATATACACCTTCGTAGGTCATTTAACGCCAAATCCATTTTTAAGTAAATAGTTCTATTTCAAACCAATCAGTTTAGCATGAGTACACTGTTTAATTATCAAAAATATTTCTATTTCAAGCTATTCGGTTTATTTAAATAATTTTCATTCAGTTATTTCAGTTGAGTATATGTTTAGATTTTGTTTACTCACAGTTAAATGTGAAAACAGTTCTATATTAAACAATTCAGTTTAGTGTAAGTAGAGTTTCAATGTCAAAAACAGTTCCATTTTAAACAATTCAGTATAGCATAAGCCCGCAGTTTAAATGTAAGTTCAGTTTAATTGTCAAAAACATTTCTATTTCAAGCTATTCAGTTTAGTCAAACAGCTCTAATTCAAACAATTCAGTTTAACATTAGTATGTAATTAGTTTTATTTAACCCATAGATAGGGCCCTATCACGTGCTACCATTCCGGGCCAGAGTGAACCTAGGAGCAATGGCAATGAAGGGGTGTTCCGCATTCCCTAAAGCTCCAGCATCATTTAATAATGTAGTTTATGTTGAAAACCTCATGGGTCTTATGATAACCGGAAATTCTTTACGGCATCGTGGCTAACATTTGCTGGATTGCGACATCGTAGTAAATTCGTAGTCCTGTCGCACTATTCTGTTTACTTCTGGTCTAATGCTATTGGGAAAGGTTAGCCCTCATTCCGCCACCAGCTATAGGTTAAATAGTACCACTGCTGTTCTTTTACAAGGATAGTTTTGGCAATGAATATGTAAGTTTCTAATATATACCGATTTTGGAGACTGCTGTTGACAATATAACAGAATTTTGTCCGTACTGAAAAAACTGCATCTTTAAAGGTCCTACGATTCCTGATTCTAACGATCATGATTAAGGCGGTAAATTTGTTCCAAAATCTTATCTATAGAGTAAAAAATCACATTATTTAAGGTCTTATCATGACGACTTTCAATGTCCAGTTTTCCCTATTTATATTGCTAAATTTTCCCAACATTATCTAAAAATCAAAATTTCAAATTACAATAGGTTTTATTGTACAGCGATTTTGAAGAATACAGCTGATATGTCACAAAATTTTATCCGTACTGTTTAAAACATCATTGTTCATGTTCTTATGATAACATTTTTCAATGTACAACAATTTTGAATAATGCAGGTATTATGTCACGAAATTTTATCCGTACTATTCAAAAAGGCATTATTCAAGGTTTTATGTTGATAGGTTTCAAAGTGCAGCAATCTTGATTAACATGTTTGATTATTCTAAAATTCAATCAATGCAATCTTGAATAATACGATTAATTTATCTCATGATATCCATACTGTTCAAAACCCCGGTTCAAGTTTTTCTCATGGGCTTCAATGCAATTCTTCTCCAATGGAGGATAAAAAAATAAAAAAATATTCTTCATTATTGTTAAAAGAAAAAAAAACCAATTACATTGCATAACAAACATTTAAAAAGTTTAGAAAAGAAAAAAATTGTTTTCGATATTAAAAACCTGTTTCCTTTCAGTATCGTTAACACCATCTTTTCTATCTGTCTTCAAATATATCTCGAGTCAACTGCTTAAATAGTTTTTAAAAAAATATTGTTCAGAACTCGAATCAAAACTGCACTATCAAAGTTATTGCAGTTTTCAAAAATAGCGAGGATGGCTAAAATGTGGATTCAAAATCGCTCTTTAAAACAGGCGAGGAATGAACCGCACAAAGAGAAGTATCTGATGCGTCTCGAAGACTATTCTCTACTGCTACAACACAATAACTATAATATTTACAAGGCAGTGACTACAAAAAAATTAAATTAAAAAGCAAAAGATGTTTAGATTCTCGGAAAAGTGTCTTTCGCTTTTTACTTATGTAGAATTAAAAGACAATGTTTTGATTGTTGACAGAAACTTAACATATTTACAATTTTCCCCCTCTCTGCTGCTATTGACTTTTCGGTTACTCATGCTAAGATTCAAATATAGCCGTGTCAGTACTATTGTTTGGTTGCATCATATGGACTTTAACCAAACTCCCGCAGAAAAAGCTAGATGGGAAATACAGAAGGATGCTGTGTGTCATTTTAAAGAAATACTGGAAGTAGCATCCTACAAAACAGTAGCTGTCTGGCCACTTATCACTCATCTCACCATCCATTCAAGTAAGACGAGCAACTGAGCATCGTTGGTGATGTAAGGATGAACTCATAAACAACGTTCTTCCATGGACTCCAATACATGGACAAAATAGTGTTCGTCGACATGCAGACACGAAGTGCCATATAGAGAGAAAATTAACAGTGACAACCAAATGGATGGCGAGAGAGTCAAGAGACTTTGTGCTTTCAGCGTACCTTGACAATGATCTGTCATCTGGGAGTCATCTTCATAATGCTCTTCTAATAGAACTTTTAATCGTTTTCAGAAAGAAGCTGCTTTTTTTTTTTGTCTTTTTTTTCCAGAGATTTTCATATTAAAGTAGCAGTCTGACAAATGTTCTTGATGAGCAAAAACTTCCCTGACAAATAGTGTGGCAATATATCATAACATTTTACTGTAAGGATACGAGCTGGCGCCCTCTCTTCTAAAAACGGCATCTGAATATAAGGAGGTGGCTAGGTTCATTTCTGAGACAAATGTCAAATAGGGTGTACTTATTGACTTGACATAGAACCTGGTCGCAGTTTATGATTGATGACCTTTCCAGAGATACTAACAAGAAAAAAAAGGAAGCCTCCATAAAAAAGAGCAGTCATTTTTCCCCAAGCTACCTGCTTGAGATGCATTTGCCTCCTCCTTTTTCCCCAAGAGAGACGCTGCCTTAAGAATTTGGCATTAAATAACCGACAAGAGTTGATATGCCATTAAACACAAACCAAACCAAACCTAGATACACTTACTTCTTTGTTTACTCCTCGAGGTTATCCTGGTCGGAGGGAAAGTTGTAACAACTATAATTTGTCACCCGGGATCTTTTTTCTCATATCGAAGTTTTTTCAAATTCTCGGCCATTCTCTTTTATTCTGGATCCAGCAACGTGTGATCATCTAATAATTTGCAACTGCAAGTTAACCAGGTACTAGTTTCACCTACAATGCTGCATTGCACAGTCTTACCGGCTAGCTTATGACTCACTCCCCCACGTTGTGATTTCCTGTGGCGTAATGGCTAAAGTGCTAACTGAAGTAACCGAGTTCGAACTTCAGTCGCGCAATTATGCTCACTTTAGGACTTATACCCTTGGGAAAGGTATGAACCCCTTATCCCCCAGCTATGGATTAAATAGTACCACTGCTGTTCTTCTACAAGGATGACTTTGGCATTAAATAACCTATGAAAGAAACCATACAAAACCAAAAGAAAAATATCGGCAAAATGGTTTAGGACGAAACTGCACAGGCCGCGCTTCAGCTTCTTAAAGAAAAAAGACGCCAAAACGAATTCTTTGAATACACTGCTCTATCGGTTGAGAGTGTAGAATACACCGACCGCGTTTCTGCAGAGAGGAATTATCCCCAACGTGTGTCTTGGGTATGGTACTGTTGTATAGTGTCTCGTACCATGTGACTTCTGGTATCTCGGAGCTATAAAAGACGTCGTGTTTCTTAAGCACGTCGATACGTAAAGACCAGTCAGTAGTAAGACCTACTTCGGACGTAACACCAACAGCGCAAGACTTATAATATTTGTCGGACTGTACCACTTCAGTTAATAAATAATTAACTCTATTTCGCTGTGTATCTCTTCCTTACCACGATACAACAGATACTAACCTATCTGATGGTGAGACTCCTTTCATTGCTATTACTCCCAAGTCCACTTTGAGTTGGAGCGGTTATATGGCTCAAATAGAACTATTCATTTACTATGTGGAAATTGTTCGTATAAGATAATAATACTTGATAGATAGAATTACAAACGTTGAATAGCAGAACTTAGAACTACTTACATGAGAGCAAACAAAAGAGGACTAGTTCATTTAATAATAATGTTACTAACAAGCTATTCACTTGTGGATCATTCATATATATATATATATAGTCATCTATAAATCTATATATATATATATATATATATATATAATCATTTATATATATATGTATATAGTCATTTTTATATATACAGTCATTTATATATATAGTCATCCGCAGACAGACTGTTTTGCTGAATCATAACTCTCTAATGTGGCTTGCCCCGCGAGATGCTTCAAGCAGAGATCGAAACCCGACTGACGTAAAGTTAGTCAGATATCTTACCCCAGCGCTATCATCATTATCTGCTAAAGTGATGGAACAGAATTTGGCATTAAATAACCGACAAGAGTTGATATGTCATTAAACACAAACCAAACCAAACCTAAAATACACTTACTTCTTTGTTTACTCTTCGAGGTTATCATGGTCGGAGGAAAATGACACTTCGCTATTTGGATTTAAACACTGATTCCTCACTATCGCAATTATCCTAACTAGTCAAACGGTCGGCTAACTAGGCTGTCCATTGTGAATTGAATTACCTTGGCCAGAAAATCCGGCGAACACTTACGCACGACATACGGAAATAGTGGACAGCTGTTTCGACCTAATTAGGCATTGAGAATTAATTCTCAGATTAAGAAGGCTCATCTCAAAATGATTCCAATTAAAGATTATTAGGTATTGTAGAGTCTCGGCACTCCAATCTGTGGTCACTGGTTTGATCTCTAGTAGTTGAGGTCACGAGAAATAGATGTCTAGTGTTTCCGTATGTCGTGCATGAGTTTTCGCCGGATTTTCTGGTCATGTTAATTCAATTCACAATATAATTCTTCTGCTTAAAAAAATGTACATCAATGCTGTCCATGTTTTCTTTGTAACCAAGTATGGTTGCCAGGGTAGAACTCCAGCCCAACGACCATCCTAACCATCATTGTCTTGCGTCGACACTCATCTGCCAATCTTTTTTGGCCGTGGTGTAATTGTTATCGTCGTAGGAAATGAACTCGGCGACACGAGTTCAAATCCTGGACGAAGCTCGTTGCATTTCACATAGCACTAATACCCTTGGGAAAGGTATGAATCCAATTATTCTCCCTCCTGCTATGGGTAAATAGTAGGACAGACTAGGTTCTTCAGCCTTGGTTAGGCAACTAGTCTAGGAGAAGGAAAACTCTGAATTCAAACCTGTTAAACTCCGCTTAAAAATTGACCTTGTGTCATATCCTGCCCGAGCGGAGGGGTTGGTAAATAGGATCTGCCAATCTTTTGATTCCTACCGTGAATATACGGGATTCCTGATTTCTGAAAAAGAACCTTCACAACTTTCACGTGGACCTCTCAGAACTTAAATAATATCGTTGCTTCTCAGTTTTTTTTGGATATACACCTTCTAGAATTCAACGGATAGTCAAGATTTGTGATGTCGTGGATCGATTTCTCCGAAAGCCATTTTTGGTTCTTCCTAAGTATCTTCTCAATTTTGGGTTCTATGCGGTTGCATAGTAGAGCATTGTAGATGAGTGTCGCTATGGATGCAAGGGTTATACCTCGGTAGTTCTAGGCTAATCCGAGGTCACCCTTCTTAGGCAAGGGGAGGATGCATCCCTTTGTCCATCTGTCTATTGTGTTTTGATTATATACAGTGTTTTAGTTTGAGCTCCGTAGCTGATTTTTCGAACACTGAAGCCAGGGCTCACACCTCAGCAGAACGCGCTTCTTTTTTACCCGAGCAAAGAGCAATGCGGTTTGGACAGGTGATTTGAGCGTGGGTCATGGTAATCTTTCGATGGCTGTTTTTATTCTTATCTATAGAAGCTACCCTTATAGATGAGCAGCAGTAGTTCTCCGATCGAACTATTTGATCCTGACCGTTGAACCGTTGGATTCATACGCCCAGGGCCTAGTTAGGCATGGCGTTGAACCGTCAGAGGGTTTGTCCGCTCGTCTTAACGTCCACCAAGCTGCTTCCTATGACTTTCTAGAAAAAATAATTTTTTTCTTTTTTTTTTTTTTTCTCTTCTGCCTGTGTTAAGTTTTGACTTAGTAAAAGTCCACAATTACTTTCTTTTTAATTTCATCGAAGTCCTTATTTATGGTTCTTTGCATTCTATTTTACGCCAACTTAAGTTGTCAGTTTCTTATAAAACCCAATAATATTAGCTTCTCTTGACCAGGTTTAACTGTTACTTGGAATTACTGTATTTTTCTTTTTGCATTTAAATCATAAATAATACACGACAGTGATTTTACAAATAAAAAATAAAGTCATTCATGCATTTTAAAATGGCAATATAGTAAAAGACAATATATCTGACCGTTACTTGAACTCTTCCAAAGGTGGAGTGGATTTACCTCGTATTTTGGTAGTATGTTTAACGTGCGCACACACACACACACACACACATACATATGTATATATATATATATGTATGTAAGAAAAAACAAAAAAACGGTCACATTAGGATTATAAATTTATTTCCATCCTGTTACGGGTTTTGATATAAATCAAAAACACAAAAAAAAAAAACTAACAGGACTTCCTTTTTGGGGTTTTTGATTTAAATCAAAATCCATAACAGGATGGAAATAAATTTACAATCCTAATGTGACCGGTTTTTGTTTTTTCTTAAAGAAATTATTGCTCTGTAATATTACTTACATTGAGCTCTTTACCAGGAAAATTTAAATGTTCACTGTTGAATGGGTTTTTTGTCCTGATGGAATTACTCCCAACTCCGGTTTAACTGAATATATATACGTATATATGACTTTCTTTGGTCTATCTCTTATACTAGTGTCTTATTTAAGTTTTCGTTTTCAACGTCAACAAATCTACACCGAGGGATTTGCAGACAACCAATGTTACAAATAACTGATATTAATCTGTACAACTAATTTGCTATTTCGTACTCTCACTGAGGAATCCTCTACATTCTTCCCACATGACTGGTTTGGTTTTACGGCATATCAAACATTACTGGTTATTTAATAACAAATCCCGTTTTTACACATATATCAAATTCATATGATTTGTAAATACATTTTGTTGGTGCACAAAGTTAATTGATCAAACAGTTATATTTCTAACTATTCAGTTTTGATACGTCAACCAAGTTAAATAGTTCCATGTATTGCTATATATCACAAACAATTCAATTAAACGTCAGTCATTTGTTTACATACATTTAAATGTTAAACAGTTCTATTTCAAGCAATTCAATTTAGCATAAGTCATTAGTTTGAACACAGTTTGAATGTTAAACAGTTCTGTTTTACCCATAAATATCACGGGCTACCATTGCGGGTTAGAGTGGACCTGGGAGTGATGGCAATGATGTCTTCCGCATTCCCCAAAGCTCTAGCATTAGTGAAGTCTTACCATCAGATTGGGGTGTCCTCGTGGTGTAATGGTTAAAGCGATGAACTGCGGAATCGTAGTACGCGAGTTCGTACTCCAGTCGCGCTATTACGTTCACTTTCGGGCAAATACCCTTGGGAAAGGTATGAACCCCCTTGTTCTCCCTCCAGCTATGGATAAATAGTAGGACGGACTAGGTTCTTCAGCCTTGGTGAGGCAACTAGTCTAGGAGAAGGAAAAGTCTGAATTCAAACCTGTTAAACTCCGCTTAAAAATTGACCTTGTGTCATATCCTGCCCGAGCGGAGGGGTTGGTAAATAGTACCATCAGATTGTTTAGTATCATATTCAGAACACTCGTTTGGTTAATCTTACTCCTCTGTAGAGATGCAGTCGATGTTTTCTACAGCCCCAACCGACTGGGCCACTCTTTGGGGGAGTCTTACCTCTCTGCAGAGGTGCAGTCGGTGTATTCTACAGCCCCAGCCGACTGGACTTTCCCCACATGTTGATGGTTCCAAGTTGTTAAAGTTTTAGTGTATTGTAAAGTAAAGAACATTAGGTGCGTCATTACATTAGCTACCTGGTGACGTGGGGCAGTTCAAAGAAAGTTATATATATATATATATATATATATATATATAATGGAAAAAATTTATAGATAAATTTAAACCTAAGTTGAATAAAACATGAATGATACGCACACACAAATGGACACAAACATACATAGATATGCGATAGAAATATGTGAAAAGTTTGATAAATCAAACACTTAACTCAGATCTAGATGTGTGATATTTCGTTCGGGCTTTATTTCATCTTTACAAACTTCTTCAAGACCTTATTGAAAATGAAATAAAGCCCGAACGAAATATCACACATCTAAATCTGAGTTTAGTGTTTGATTTATCCAACTTACCATATATTTCTATCATACGGTCAGATTCACTACAAATCTATCTTTTCAACTTAGATATGTGTATATATATATATATATATACAAAAAATTATTCGAAAAAATTACTTCCTGTAAATTTTAAACCACACTACAGCACACGCACACACACACACAAATCTCAAGACACACACTCACACAGAGAAAAAATATCTGTAAGTGAAATCTGAAACCACTTCAACACACACACACAACAACAACAAACACTTATCAAATATCAAAGACCAATGAGGAATAAAGCAGCCTAAGGTAAACACACTCTAAGAGAAAGAGAGGAGTGGCCCCCATAACCGACTGAAAACTATTCAGACTGCAAAAACGAGTGAGTTCAAGTCTAATTGAGTATCTCATTAACAAAACCTTGTGCCATATATGTTCTCTGACGAAAGCAACAAGCAGGAAATATACACGTATGTAAGAACAAAATGAATAGATAAATCCTGAAAAATACAAATCTCATCATGGACCTACTCATTTTGAAATATTTCTTTCTCTCTTTGGACTTAAAACAAAACATCATATATATTAAGTTAGAAATTACCATGACAAGAAAATCCAGCAAACACCCACATGCGACAGACGGAGCACTGAACAACTGTTTCGACCTTATTAGGTCTCATCAGCAGGGCACACCGTCATCTCCACCACTGGAGATAGAACCAACAACCACAGTATGCAGAAGCCGAAACTCTACCACTGGGCTACTGGTTCATGCTACGTATAAGCGATACCGAATTAACAAGTCATTGTAAATTGCGCGACTACTTGACCTAATGTGTCTTTTTTTTATAGGTACGTATTCCCTACAGCAGTTCATTTAGCTAATAGTATGTAAAGACAGCATGAAACCAGTGGTCCTAGATAAGCATCCATGCTATTGAATATATATAAAAACTTATATATATTTAATTATTATTATATAAATTGATAGCTCTATCACAGATATTGAGCACTCTCAAAATCATACCGCATTTGGTCTACCACTAACCCACAAAGTGAGATAGTGACAACCATATATTGTCGTAATATATATATATATATATATATATATATATATATAAAGAAAAGTTAGATAGACGGAGTCACGTACAAAATCGAGAGTGAAGTCCATGAGTTGTAGTGGCTAAAGAGTTGGACTGCAGTCTCGAAGTTAGCGAGTTCGATCTCCAGTCACGCAATTACGTTCTCTTTCGGACTAATACCCGTGCAAAAGGTATGAACGCCGTATTCCCCAAGCTATGGGTTAAATAGTATCACAACAGTTTTTGTTTTTTTTACAAACATGGCTTTGGGATGAAATAACCCACAAAAGTTGATATGTCATTAAACAAAGACACTGAATCTTAAAAAGTTGGATTATAAGGTGCCAATTGGTTTGGTTTGGTTTGGTTTTATGGTATATCAACCATTGCTGGTTATTTAATGCCAAATTCATTTTTACACATATAAACAGTTCTATTTCAACAATTCAGTTGACGCAGTTTAAATCTCAAAACAGTTCTATCTCAAACAATTCAATTTAGTATAAGTATAGTTTTTTGTTTACACACAGTTAAATGTCAAAAACAGTTATATTTCAAACAATTCAGTTTAGCATAAGTTCAGTACGCAGTTTAAATGTCAAAACAGTTCTATCTCAAACAATTCAATTTAGTATAAATATAGTTTTTTTTTGTTTACACAGTTAAATGTAAAAAATAGTTTTATTTCAAACAATTCAGTTTAGCATAAGTTTAAAGTTTCATTGTAAAAAAAAGTTCTATTTCAAGTAATTCAGCTTATCATAAGTACACAGTTTTGTTCTATTTGACCCATAGATAGGACCCTATCAGGTGCTACTACTCAGGACCAGAGTGGACCTGGAAGCGATGATAATGAAGGGGTACTCCGTATTCCCCAAAGCTGCATTACTGGAGCCTCACCATCAGATTGTTTAGTGTCATATCCAGGACACGTGTTGGGAGGGGGATCTTACCCCTCTGCAGAGAAGCAGTCGGTGTATTCTACAGCCCCAACCGACAGGGCAATAGAAGGAGCAGAAGGAAAGCATGGAAAGCACAGCTGGAGAAAAATGGCACCGATTCAAATTAGGCCATCTCTACAATGACTTGATTGAAAAGAACAAATCATAAAACTTTCCGTGTTATTAGAGATTGTTACGTTTTGGTTCTGATTTTTATCAAAGAAAGAAAGCATACTTTACTCGAGATGGACGGGAATTGTCTCTTCACCAAAACGGCAACGTATCTTGAAAATCTCACGGTTAATTTTCCAAGCACCCAAGTTAATTCAGGCATCTCAAGCGTCCCAGTCGAAGTCCTAACTGTACAACGTTACGGCCCGTAAGACAAAACCAATCCTACCCTACAAAATCTCTTCATGAACAATGGTTATTATCAAGCTGATTAAGTACAGATCGATCTTTTACCACTGGGATAAGTATGCTAGTGTTCACTCAAGAAATAACGATTCGAAGTAATAGTTTTCTTCCTTTTTTTTTTTTTTAGTGGTATTGTTGAAATGATAAATGCGAATTCACCCGGCCTATCGTTGTCAGCATTTGAACTATCATCTATGATTTTATCTTATTTTATTTTTGCATACACATGTCTTGCATCAGACGATACTGGAATATGCTCAATTCTCGAAGAAGCGGTGGAACGTTTAAAAACGAGAAACGAAATACAGAAATGAAAAGAGTAAAATAAAACGAAACGAAACGAAAGAAGAACAAACGAATTAAACAGACGAATGATTCCTATGAATGGAAGAAATGGATAAACGGACGAATTATATATATATATATATATATATATATATATATATATGTGTGTGTGTGTGTGTGTGTGTGTGTGTGTGTGTGTGTGTGTGTACGTGTGTGTGTTGGCAGAAGAACCCGGCATTGATCACGATAAAAAGGATATTTAAAAGCACTTTTTGGTAAACAAAAATTCATTGTATTTGCTTTCTCTATGAACAATGATTTATGTAAAAACGACGGGAGGGGGAGTCCCCGTGGCATAATGGCTAAAGCGATGGACTGCATCCTTGAAGTAAGCGAGTTCAAACTCCAGTCACGCTATTACATTAACGTTCAGACAAATACACGTAGGAAAGGTAAGAACCCCTTATCCCACAACCCAACTTTGAGTTAGATAGAATCACTGCTCTTCAACAAGAAAGGCTTTGGCATTAAATAACCCACAAAGATTGATATGCCATTAAACAAAGAGCCAAACCTTATGCCAGCGCGTCTAGGGTTATTTCATGCGTTGAGGTTAGGGAATCGCGTTCATTGTACGTCTATAATTACATCTTTTGTGTACTAGCTCTTTCTTTATTTTTTTGCACATTCTCCATTCGAATATAGATCATTTTTAAACAGAACTATTTGCTGCATTGAAGGGATCCGAACAAGTTCAACCACTCCAGATAAGAATGGACCTGGGAGTAATGGCAATGAAGGGGCACTCCACACTCCCCATATCTTCCAAACTGGAGACTTGCCATCAGATGCAGTCAGTATGGTTAAGTTCAGTCTAAGAATTTTTTTCCAAAAAGTCCCTGATCTTTTCCACAAGTTCGCATCGTCGGGCGAATTGCATCCCCTAAAAAGAAGAAAGACCCCCACCCCTAAAAAAATAGGTGTTGGTTATGATACTTAAATACATTTGAGGATGAGGCTCCAGTTCTGGAGCTCCGGGGAGAGTAGAGTACTCCTTCATAGGCATTACTTATAAGTCCACTGATCCGGAGTGGTCATACCTGTTAAGATCCCATCTATTAGTCAAATAGATCTGTTTAAAAATCGATTGGAATGCTTAATTAAAGCAATAATTGTTAACTCAGGATTATCATTAGTTACTTGAAATTATAAAACCGTATAAAAATGACTATTATCAAATAGAAATAGATATTTGAAACCGAAAAATTATTTGTATTTTCCAGGAACACTTGAAATGATACAATTGTGTGCAAACTACTTTTATTAGATAGGAATACTTAAAACTGTAAAACTGAACAAACTATTCTATTACATAAGAATAGTTGACATTATATAACTGTGTACAAAAAGAAACATTTGGGAAACAATTTCAGTAAAAATATAAATGTACAATGAACGCAATTCGCCTACCTCTCGGTATGAAATAATCCTTGACAAGTTAACATGCTGTTGAAATCAATCTCTCCATCTCAAGTGGAAGCGCTCCTGCAGATGACAGTTTTATTGACGACAATTTTATTTACGAATTAGCTCTTTTGAATCAATTTTAACCTTTTCCGGGCACCTGCACTACAAGATGATTGTCGAAGTAGTCAAATTTTTTCATGACTCTAGTCACGAGAAGTGGACTAATTTTTATCATTGCTCACATTTTATGACCAACCCCCTTAAAAAACAAACAAACTTAAATTGAACAGAATTTTAAAAAAAAGAAAAAAAAGGCCTAATGTCCACTTGGTATTATTGCTTCCTGTATGAATAAATCCGGTCTTATATTTCTTCCTACAGGTCTCACTCATTATCACAATTGAAAGCGCTCCTGCGGATGACAGTTCCATTTACTTTTTGGACAAATAAGACTTTATTGATCAAACTAAAGTTTTGTCGGCATCTCTCCACGGCACTACAAGAGGACAGTTGAAGTAGTTTAATTTCTTCATGGCACAAATTAAAAGTACGCGAATTCTATTATTGTCCCCATTTTACAACCAAAAACAGAACAAGAGAGAGAGAGAGAGAGAGAGAGAGAGAGAGAGAGAGAGAGAGAGAGAGAGAGAACGCTCAATACTCAGTTAATAGAACGAATATAAGATATTCTTACATTCGAAGGATCATCAGACGAGTTGTATTTATAAAAAGAAAATGTTATGTTACAACATTAGTCAGGTTGCAACATAGTATTAGAAAAAAAAAAAACAGAAGATTTAGCGGTTGATATTTTTGCATCATGCCCTAACCACATTTGAGGATTCTTTCATTCGTGTTGTTTCAAAGGACAAATGTTATAAAGGCTTGTTGAGTATGAAAATCTTAAAAATGAGAGAGAGACGAATTTAATATGAAATTTCGAGTGTTTGCACTTTGCGACAAAATGATGATTGAGCAGTTGATAATCAAATTTTGAGATTTTAGATTGACAGACATCAAATTGGCCAAAATTGTTAACTGCCCAAATCCTTGATAACGTGTTTGCCCTGTCGAAAGGGGTTCTCAGACGCTGACTGAGTCCCCCAAAGAGTGGTAATACATCTGAACTGTATCTTAGAGGGAAGCTCCAATTCTAGATATATGAGGAGGGGGAATACCCTTTCATTGCTTTTGTTCCTATCTCAAATCTTATGTGGAGTGATGGTACCTGTTAGGGTCCGATTTGCGGGTCGAATGGATCTCTTTAAATAACTTCATGACATATCATCGAAAAGTATCAAGAATAATTACTTGATTCTATAGTTGTTTACTAAGAATTATTATTATTATGTGCGTTAGGAGGCTTTCGTGGTATAATGGTTATCGTCGTCGAAAATGGACACGACAAGAGTTCAAATCCTGAATGACTCTGTTTGCATTTTACAAATCACTAATGCCCTTGGAAAAAAGTATGAAAACAATTATTCTCTATCCAAATAAATGTTAAAGCAGATTTGGTTTGGTTTTATAGCATAATCATATATATCATCATCATCATCATCAAGTCGCGTTGTAGCACGGATATCCCTGACCCTCTCTTGCCACTCCTCCCTATCGTTCATCGCCCTAGGCAGGTCTTCAGGACAACATCCCGTATCCTCACATAGCTGCTGAATGTATGTTCGTGCTGGTCGTCCTGCTTTTGCACGGCCATGTGTGGGGGTCCATAAGAGTACATCTCTTATGAGTTCGTCCCTGCTTTTCCAGCAATGTCCTGCATGTCTGGTTCGTCTAACTTGGATAGTTTTCGTGATAGGAGGCAGGTGGCCGTACAGTTGGTGTCTTGTGGGGTGTTGCCGCAAGTCCTGGCGGCAACACCCCACAAGACAATTATATATATATATATATATATATATATATATATATATATATATATATATAGTTTGGTTTGGTTTTATGGCATATTAACCATTGTTGCTTATTTAATGTCAAATCCTCTTTATACATATATATTAAATATATATCATTTGGTTTGGTTTGGTTTGGTTTTATAGCATATAAACCATTGTTGGCCATTTGATTCCAAATCCATTTTATACATATATATTAGATATATTTGATTTGGTTTGATTTATGGCATATCAATCATTGTAGATAATTTAATGCCATTTTTATACATATAAACAGTTCTATTTCAAATAATCCAGTTTAGCATAAATATACTATTTAGTTCTATTTGACCCATAGATAGGACATAATCAAGTGCTACCACTCCGCGCCAGAGGGAACCTGCGTGCTATGGCAACAAAAGGGTACTCTGCATTCGCCAAACCTTAACTGGAGCCTCACCATCAGATTGCTTAGTGTCATTTCCAGGGTACTCGACTGGAGGGGTCGTACCCCTCTGCATATATGCACTTGTGTATTCTACAGGCCTAGCCGACTGGGTCATATTAAAGCAGGTTGGGCGCTTCAAACTTGGTGTAGCGACCAGTATAGGAGAAGGTAAACAATGATTTCAAACCTATGAAACTACATTTAAAAATGACATGGTCTCGCATCGGTTTCGTGAAGAGAAGCAGGTGAAAATAGATACACTGGTGGTAAACACATTATTATTAACGAATAGAAATAAATATATTTCTATTAGATAAGAATGATTGTTAGCATATAATTGTATCAAGAAAATTTTAGAAATTAAACATTGTTAACATAAATGCGGTTCCCAAAACCATAAGTATAAAACAAAATGATAAAATAGAATGAATAATGTGACAAAAGCTTTAACTGGCTTACATGGATATAACCGTGTGTGTGTACATATATATATATATATATAGTCTAGTGGGTAGAGTGTTCGTCAATTGTCCGGGAGACTTAGTTTCAATCCCAGCTCCTGTCATACCAAAGACTTTAAAAATGGTACGTGATACCTCCTTGCTTAACACTCAGCAATATAAAGTACGTATCAAGGGTAAAGTGAAGCAATCCAGGGAAAAGGAGTAGCACTCTCCTTAGTGTAGTAGCTATTGAAAAGGGAGCCTTCTTGTCGCCCTTGACTACGGTCACAAACTTTACTTTATATATATATATATATATATATATAATCCGGGGGAAAAATCGAAGAGTTGGAGTATACAACTTAAGTGATCAGTGTCAACGGCTATCGACTGTATAATTCGTTTTGGATTAAAAATACATCAAAACTCCCGTGCAGAGCCAATACATATATATCCGTGGTGCCTTCAATAAGTTTCCCGGCATTAAAAATTGTCGTAGACTCTTGAAAATTCAGTATGTTATTGCTATACATCTTATGAGATGACTGACCAATTTTTATGATTTCAGCTTCAAATGAACTGCTACAGCAGCAATTGGAATACTCCCTACAAAAGCCTGATTGTCACAACTGGTGAATTTCAAAAATGCAATCTGGACATGAGGACACTTTAGAAGAACGATATGCTATAAAATTCTGTTTTAAACTTGGAAAATATCCCACAGAGACGTATGGAATGCTTCAGATTGCTTTTCGACCATCTTGCATGAATCGAGCATCAGTTTTTGAGTGGCATAAGAGATTTAAGGAAGGCACGGAGTTTGTGAGGGATGATGAGAGGTGTGGGGGGAGTAAGGAAGTCAATATATCAGAGTTGATTGACCAAACCTCAACTGGAGCCTCACCATCAGATTACTTAGTGTCATTTCCAGGATACTCGTCTGATGTTTTAAGTGAGTTCAGGAAGAGATTCCAAGGGAAAAGGCCAGCACTCTTCAAATCGGGTCAGTGGCATTTCCGCCGGGACAATGCACCAGTCCACAACTCCATCCTTGTCACAGACTATTTGACCAAGATGGGCATCAAGACAGTTCCTCAGCCTCCCAAAGTCCAGACCTTGTTCCCTGTGACTTTTGGTTATTGCCTAAGCTCAAAGGCTGTCGTTATGAGATGAAAGAGGCTGTGACGAAGGTCATTGACACGCTCACACAAGAGGACTTGCATGGGGCCTTCCAGAAGTTGTTAGAACGATAGAACAAGTACATTGCAGGCGGAGGAGGTTACTTCGAAGGGGACTAGAGTTTCATGTGTGTACTATCAATAAAAGTGCCTATACGAAAAAAATCTGGAAACTTATCGTATCCACCTCGTACATACAATACATATATATAAGTTGTTGGCTGACCCTAGTCGTGGGTGACCTGAAGGCCCTTTCTTTAATAGCTACTACACCGAGGTGGAAGAGAGAGAGCGGAACCCTTTTCCATGGATAGCTCCACTTACCCTTGGTCCATACCTTATAATGTTGAGTGTTAAGCAAGGAGTCATAAAGAAACATTTTTTGAGTCTTTGATATGACTAGCCCTGTGACTGAACACCAGTCACACGTGCCATTGTTGAACACTAACCGTTATGCCAATGGGCCGTTTGCCAATGGGGGTGTTTGGAGACTGGGGTTTAATTCCAGGACGAGTCATACAAAAGACTTAAAAATGCTATTTGATGCTGCTTTGCTTAACACAGCCAGTAGTCGTGGGAGGATAGATCTGGAGAATAGGATGGATGCAGAAGCAATTTGATGTGCAGTTCATGTAGTCTTGCCATCGTTGCGATCGACTTTTGACACGGTGCATTGTCTTGGTGAAAGATCACTTTTTTCTTCATTTGTGGCCATTTTTTGGCGATTTCTTCCTTCAAATGTATCAGTAATGCTATATAATATTCGCTATGGATGGTTCTTCCTTTCTCAGGGTAATCGATGAACCCTGCGCATTCCAAAATACAAAGGCGAAATCCTTGTCTGCTGATGTTTGCGTCTTTGGTCGCTTTAGACGGCTTTCACCTGCTACTGTCCACTCACCTGATAGCCGATTTGACTCTGGAGGGAAGTGGTGGATTTATGTTTCATCCATTGTCACATATTTACGCAAAAACTGCTTTTTGTTGCGTTGAAACAGTTGCAAACAAAGCTCTGAATTGTCGATGCATTGTTGTTTTTTGATCGCCTGTGAGCAAACGCGGTACCCACTTTGAACACAGCTTTCTAGTTGATAAACTTTCACGCAAAATGGTGATATCTTCAACTCCTCTGCTGTTTCACACAAGTTCAATTTACAATCGGCCAAAACAGGTTTGTGGAGTTATTTGGTGTTTTCCGGGAAAACTGCTGAATCTCGGCGACCTGAGCGTTCACCATTATTTGTGTCTGTATGATCGCGTTTAAAGTCAGCATACCACCTCTTAGCCGTTGTTTCCAACGGAGCAGAGTCCGAATAACACTTATCAAGCCATTGCTTTGTTTGAAGAGTATTTTTTTTTAATCAGAAAGCAATGTTTTATCAACATACGAAATTCAGATTTTTCCAATGGTTTGAAAATTTGTAACAGTAGCTTCACTTAGATAACTGTAATTTATAAACTATTAAATCAGATTGGCTTAAATTTTGACACGTGCCATTTGAATGTTAGTACATTACAAAAATGATATCGTTATTAGTGGCGCCATCTATATGTCATGCCTGGCACTTATTGAGTGATGTGTTATATAAATATATGTATTAAGAAATGTATATTTGTATACATCTATATTTCATATGCTTACATATCAATAAATATGTACACATACACATAAATGTCTCCATTTATATATCCATATATATACATTACTAAATATAAGAATACTTATCTATGTTTCAATATGTGTCTATACAAGTGTATATACATGTATATTAATGTGTGTAAATATATATATATATATATCATCATCATCATCATATCGTGCTGGCAGCACGGATATCCCTGACCCTCTCTCGCCCACTCCTCCCCTATCGTTCATCGCCCTAGGCAGGTCTTCAGGACAACATCCTGTATCCTCACACAGCTGCTGAATGTACGTTCGTGCTGGTCGTCCTGCTTTTGCGCGGCCGTGTGTAATGTATATATATATATATATATATATATAAAGATCTAATTTACGTGGCACAAGGCCGAATGAATGGGGCACCCAGTAAGACTCGAACTCACTTGCGAAGGTTTGCTTATCAAGCTTGCTAACCATTACACCACCCAAGGTGCTCTGTCATCATTAATCTAAGATTGCCCAGTCGGCTGGGACTGTAGAATACACCGATTACTTCTATACAGAAAGGTAAGACCCCCCCCCAACGTGTGGCCTGGTTATGACACTAAACATATGGTGAGGTTCTAGTGATGCTGGAGCTTTGGGGAATAGGGAGTACACCTTCATTGCCATCACTCCAGTTTCACTCTGATAGGGTCTTATATATGGGTCAAATAGAACTAAGCTGTGTACTTGCGCTAAACTGAATTCCTTGAAATAGTACTGTTTTGGCATTTAAACTGCGCACTTTTTCTAAACTGAATTGTTTGTCATAGAACTGTTTTTGACATTGCAAATGTACTTACGCGAGACTAAATTATTTGAAATAGAACTGCTTTGACTTTTAACGGTGGGTAAGCAAAAAATTATACTTTTACAAAACTGAATTTTTTTTATTAGAACTGTTTGACTAAACTGAATAGCTTGAAATAGAAATGTTTTTGACTATGTAACTGTGTACTTATGTTAAACGGAATTGTTTAGAATATAACTGTTTATTTGTATAAAAATGGATTTTGCTTTGAATAACCTACAAAGGTTGATATGCCATAAAACACAAACAAACAAACATTAAGAAAACCTTCCTCACTCCTCTTATTCGTCCCTTCTCCCTGACACGGAAAATAGGTTATTACTTCCATCCAACAGAAAAAGATTCTTTCCTTTACTATGTGTTCCTATAATGTCTTTGCTTGTTTCCTAACATCTACACCTGCTCCAGTTTGCGATGTTCAGATTGTTACCAGTTGCTTCAGAAATCGTTCCTTACTTTAAACTCTCTGTCTCTATCTGTCTCTGTCTCTGTCTCTCTCTCTTGGTCGGTGCAACTGAATTTAGTCAATTGTAATGGGAGCTGCATCAAGCTAATGTCTAACCATTTTTCTTTCAGTTACGATCATGTCTTGAACCGATAAACACCATCCGTTTTCTGATGAAGTATTGTTTTTTTCTTTTCTTTTTTTCTTTTTTTTTTCTTTTTTCTCGTTTTTCTTCTTTTTTTTTTCTTTTTTCTTTTTTTTCTTTTTTCTCTTTTTTCTTTTTTTTTCCTTTTTTCTTTATTTTTCTTTTTTCTCTTTTTTCTTTTTTCTCCCTTTTTCCTTTTTTTTCTTTTTTCTTTTTTTCTCTTTTTTCTTTTTTTTTTCCTTTTTTCTTTTTTCTTTTTTCTCTTTTTTCTTTCTTTTTTCTTTCTTTTTCCGTCTTTCTTTTTTCTTTCTTCTTTCTTTTTTTCTTTCTTTTTTCTTTTCTCTCTTTTTTCTTTTTCTTTTTTTTTCTATTTTCTTTTTCTTTTTCTCTTTTTTTTAAGACTGATAAATTAAGTCGCAATCATGTTATGAGGTGAAAATTCCATGCCATGATCAGACCTAATTGAATCTTGGAAAAACAAAAAAAACAAAAAAAGACAAACAAAAAGACAAATGGAGCTACCATTGCCACTTGCCTAAGTTCCCTAGCACCAACAAAGTGAAAGTTGAAAATTATGGGAGGTATTTTTGACTTACTTTGTATATCCTGGATTCAAATTTTCATTTTCTTTACATTGTTTCCAGTCCAAGTCAATGCTTTGCTAAGTCCTTGGTGTTTTAAGAAAATTGAATATTTAATAGATGGTTATCCAACAAGAATAGCACGATAGATATTAAATTTTAGCGTTGCACACACACCACACACACACACACACACACACACACACACACACACACACACACACACATATATATATATATATATATATATATATATATATATATTCTCTGCAAAAGATTTCGGCAGGTTTAATATCCATGTTAAAATTCCATATACTATCAAAGTAAATGAAAAGACTGGTATTTAATGATAATATAAAATAACATAATTAATGGTTAATATTAATTCAATGTTTATCACGTTTAATAACTAAAATCATTAATATTCCGTATGTCCACTTTTTGCAGCGAGAAGAGCATCTATTCTTTTTGGGATACTAAATATTAATTTATTAATATGATTGATAGGTATATTATTCCATGAATCTTGGGAGACTTGCCGCAGATGTTCTTTTGATTTTGATTGCTTTTCAGCCT
Organism: Sepioteuthis lessoniana; assembly: GCA_963585895.1. NCBI lineage: Eukaryota > Metazoa > Mollusca > Cephalopoda > Myopsida > Loliginidae > Sepioteuthis > Sepioteuthis lessoniana. The sequence continues at coordinate 54,018,555 of OY757929.1, read as the reverse complement.
TTCATTGGTCCAAAGAATTCCATAAAGACTCGATTATATTCGAATCTAGACTTTTAGGAAGCCATTTCATAACTTGGACATCCCCAGATTGTTCTTTCTGATCTAAATAGATGTTTACCTTTAGTGCAGAGCGCTTAGGATCATTATCCTGATGGAACCTGAAACTATTAACAATTAGACGCTTACAGGAGTGATTGCATGATAGGACAGAATTTATCTATATTTCTCAGCATTCATAATTCCATCAATTATGACCAAATCACCCACACCATTTGCAGTTAAATATCCCCAAACCATAATCAAACCTCATTCACGTTTAACTTTACGCTTCAAGCACACATCTTTCATCTGCTCTTCAGCCCTTTTTCTTACATACTGTCTTCTCTTTGAACTGAACATTTCAAATTTTGACACGTCATTTCATAATACATTCTTCCATTGTTCAACGGTCCATTTCTTGTGTTCTTTAACAAATTCAAGTAGTTTCTTTCTGTTTCCTTGTCTTAAGTAAGGTTTCCTTTCTACCACTTTACTATGGAGTCCTTCTTTCACAAGTACTCTTCTGATGGTTGAAGAGTGAACAGATGCGATATACGTGGTGCCTTCAATAAGTTTACAGACTTTTTTGTACAGGCATTTAAAATTGTCGTAGACTCTTGAAAATTCGGTATGTTATTGCTATACATCTTATGAGATGACTGACCATTTTTTATGATTTCAGGTTCAAATGAACAGCTACAACAGCAACTGGAATACACCCTACTAAAGCCTGATTGTCACAGCTGGTGAATTTCAAAATTGCAATCTGGACGTCAGGACACTTTAGAAGAACGATATGCAATAAAATTGTTTTAAACTTGGAAAATATCCCACAGAAACGTATGGAATGCTTCAGACTGCTTTTTGACCGTCTTGCATGAATCGAGCATCAGTTTTTTGAGTGGCATAAGAGATTCAAGGAAGGCACGGGGTCTGTGAGGGGTGATGAGAGGTGTGGGAGGAGTAAGGAAGTCAATACACCAGAGTTGATTGGACAAAGTCTTAGGGTTAGAGTTAGGGTTACTATATTGAGGTTTTAAGGGAGTTCAGGAAGAGATTCCTAGGGAAGAGGCCAAGACTCTTCAAATCGGGTCCGTGGCATTTCCGCCGGGACAATGCACCAGTCCACTATTCTATACTTGTCACAGACTGTTAGATTAAAATGGGCATCAAGACAGTTCCTCAGCCTCCCTATAGTGCAGACCTTGCCCCCTGTGACTTTTGGTTATTCCCTTAGCTCACAGGCTGTCGTTATGAGACAATTGAGGGAGATGAAAGAGGCTGTGACGAAGGTCATTGACATGCTCACAAATGAGGACTTCCATGGGGCCTTTCAGAAGTTGTTGGAACGGTAC
>OY757929.1:53984661-54002161 GCA_963585895.1 Sepioteuthis lessoniana | reverse complement strand
ATATTCCTAATTTTGTTTCCGCAACCTGTATATATGCTTATATATAAAAAAAAAATTCTTGTAGATTCAAAGAGAAAAAGAAATATTTTTAAATGAGTTGGTCCACAAAGAGATTTGTATTTTTTTTAGGATTTATATATTTATTTTGTTCTTACATACGTGAATATTTCCAGCTTGTTGCTTTCGTCAGAGAACATATATGGCAAAAAGCGTTGTTAATGGGGTACTCACTCGTGTTTGCAATTTGAATGGTTTTCAGTTGGCTATGGTCATTCCTCTTTTTTCTTAGAGTGTATTTACCTTAGTCTGCTTTACCCCTTACTTGTCTTTGATATTTGATACGTTTCTTTCTTTGTGTATGTGTATGCATGTATGTTGGAGTGGTTTCGGATTTCACTTATAGTTATTTTTTCTCTTTGTGTGTGTGAATATGTGTCTTGAGATTTGTGTGTGTGCGTGTGTGGTCATGTGGTTGGAAATATACAGGTATCTTTTTTTTACTAATAATTTTTGTGAGTATATAATACATATCTATGTATGTTTGTGTCCATTTGCGTGTTTGTATGATACGTGTTTTATTCAACATTGGTTTAGATTTATCTAAAAATTTCTTTTCTGTTATTTGAAGTAGCGAGTAGTCGTTAGTTTGGTATATAAGCATTATTTTAAATTTCACCTTGACTACATTTGTATAGGTGTTTTGATACATTTACTTTTCTATTTTCTGTTATTTTAATATTGCTCCTGTATTAAAGATCTGTGTTAATCCTATGTAGATTTCTTAGCACTTACTACTAGGCTTTTTGAGTTGCAGCTTAAGTCTTTATTTATTTTGAATTTTGTTTCCGGGTTTTTAAAGGTATAGGGTTTCCTTCTATAATCATATCACATATTTTACATAATTTATTATTGCATTTGGTAACCCCTTGTATTGTTTTTTTCTCCGAATGTAGAAGAGATTAGAATTCTTTTGAGATTTTTGGGTTATCTCTGGCTTTTAATGATTTTTTGTTGTGTCTAATATTTCTTTGATTTTGTCATTGTCTTTAAGTTCTTCTAGATTTTTAAAATAATTTCTATGAATAGTTCTAGGTTGTTTTTGTTTTAGGTTGCATTGTATGCTAGGGGGTTTCTCGTTGTTGTCCCTTTTTTGGGGTTTCTTATTTCTCTTTGTGGTATTTTTTCTGCTGATTCGAATCCTTCATTTATTAGTGTCGTTGGGTATCCTCTTTGGTTTAGGATTGTGTGTAGTTCTTTAAGACGAGTTTTGGGTTTTTATCCATGATTGTTGTATGTATTCTACGTGCTAGAGTGTAAGGGGTGGATTTTATACAGTTTTGGGGTGGTGTCTTTTGAAGTGGAGGTATTGTTAGGTGTCTGTGGGTTTGCGGTAGATATTTGTGATGATTTGGCCATTTACATTTTTTATAAGGATGTCTAAAATGGTTGTTCTTTTGAGCTGAGTTCCGTAGTAAATCCCATAGGTTGTGTAATTCGTTGAAATCTCCCCATGGGCATTTCCAGAATATGAAGCAATCATCTAAATATCTTTTCCGTGCTTAGGTAAATTCTTCTTTTATGTTCTTGCCGTTTTTTTTTACCTATTATTTCTTATAGGTTTTCTTCTAAATATGCTATGGTTAGGGTGGCGTATGATGGCGCCATTTTAGTTCCCATAGCTGTTCCTAGGGTCTGGATATAGATAATGTTATTGAATTGGAAGGAGTTATTATTAAGGATTATTTCTATCCCCTCTATGATAATTTTTTGTTAAATCTTGTGTGTGATGTGCCTGAGTATTTTTCCATTCAAAATACGATGGCTTGTTTTCCTAATTCATGAGGGATATTGCTGTATAGGCTTGTGACGTCAAATGTGACTATGAGTGTGTCGGAATCAATTTTTTTTCTGCAATGGATTTTTAAAAAGTCTATGTTGTCCCTAATATAGCTTTTTATTTTTTTTTAGGAAAGGTTCTTGTAAAACTCACACACACAAATGGATACAAACACATAGATATGTATATATATACACACAAATAAATTATTAGTAAAAAAATGGTTACCAGCATATTTCAAACTACATTACCACACGCACACACACAAATCTCAAGACACACATTCACACACACACACACTCACACAGAAAAATAACTATAAGTGAAATCCGAAACCTCTCCAACACACACACATGAACACACACACACACAAAGAGGCACGCACACGCACACACACACACACATACACATACTCACAACGAAAAACCGTATCAAATATCAAAGGCAAATGAGGAGTAAAGCAGACAGAGGTAAACACACTCTAAGAAAAAGAGAGGAGTGACCACTCAATAAAACCAAAGCCAACTGAAAACCATTCAAACTGCAAACATGAGTGAGTTCAAGTCTCATTGAGTACCTCATTAACAAGGCTTTGTGTCATATATGTTCTCTGACGAAAGCAACAAGCTGAAAACATACACGTAAGAACAAAATAAATAAATAAATTCTAAAAAAAATGCAAATCTCTTCGTGGACCCAGTCATTTTAATACATATATATATATATGTGTGTGTGTGTGTGTGTGTGCATGTGTGTGTGTGTGTGTGTGTGTCTATCTCTCTATCTATCTATATGTGTGTGTGTGTGTGTGTGTGAATACAAAAGATGAATAAAAGTAATTTAACGAATAGGAATATTTCTTTTATGAAATTCATTTTTGCTCGTTCTAAACTATTTTTAACATCAGCTCATGGTCAGGAAAGAAATATATCTAAATATATTATCGACATCAAGTCGCGCTGATTGCTCGGAGTTCCCTGTTTCTCTCTAGTTATCCTTCCTGATTGTCCTTCGCTTATGGCAGATCTTCTAGACTGCATCCAGGGTTCGCACAGAGCTAATGCAAAGCTCATCTATTGAATTGATCACTCCAGTGGTCATTAGACGTATATGTAAACAGAGGAAAGTGGTACATATCCGTTAAATTCTTTCGCTTACGCGGAGGTTTCAGATAACCCTGCGGTGAGATATCCGACTGGTGTAAAGTCAGCTGGGTTTCGATCCCAGCTTGAAGCATCTCATGTGACCAACTGCACTGATGAGTTGTGATACAACGAAACACTCTGTGGATGACTATATATATGCTCCCCTCTCCCGGGGGTTGAGCACTCTCACGAGGAAATAACTGTTGACATTCGCGAATTACAAAGCGCTTCTAATGAAGTGAGCACTCCAGTAGTCGTTAAGTGTATGAGTAAACAAAGGAAAGTAACACACAAACATTAAATCCCTTTGCTTACGCCGAGGTTTCCGATAGCTCTGCGGTAAGATATCCAACTGGAGTAAAGTCAGATGGGTTTCGATCCCAGTTTGAAACACCACGCTGATCAGTTGTGATACAACGAAACAGACTGTCTGTGGATGATATATATATATATATACATAAAATGTACATGCTATTTTATATAGTCAGCACATTGGGAAAATTGTTGCTTTAAGTTTCTTTAACCCTTTCAAAAAATAAATGGATGAATAAATAAGATTTGGTAAACTGAGCAATATATTCTAGGACCGAGAAACATCCCCTTCGTAAAGTTATTAGTTTAGTTGTGGCAACTGGCCAAAAGTATGAGGCACCCAGTGAGAATTGAAATTATTAACAATGATGTCTCAATCTAGATTGCAACCAATACAATACATTAGGTTGTCTCTACGGAAACCTAAGACACAACTTAAATTTTTAAGCAGAGTATAGCTGGTTTACCGGTTAATTGGTCGAGCGGTAAGAGTGTTCGCCAGTGGCCTGGAAGCCTGGGGTTCAATCTCAGGTCGAGTCATATCAAAGATTCAAAAAATAGTTCTTGATGCCTCCTTGCTTAGCACTCGACATTATAAAGTATGGATCAAGGTTAAAGTGGAGCAATCAAGGGAAAGGAGTAGTGCCCCCTTCCACACCTTGGTGTAGTAGCTATTGGAAAGGGAGCCTTCGGGCCGCCCTCGACTATGGTCACCAATTTTACTTACTTACAGCTGGTTTAAATTCAAAGTTTTCCTTCAAGACTTGTTGACGACCAGCATCAAAGAACCCAGTCTGCCCTGCTATCTACTCAAAGCTGACTGGGCGAATAAATAGATTCATGCCTATCTCAAGAGTATTAATGCTAAGTAAAATGTAAATGGCGTCGTCCTGGATTTGAACTTGGGTTGCTGATTTTCTTTCCTAAGACGATAACCTTTATGTCACAAGCTTAAGAAAGAATGAGAAGAATAATAAAGAAAAAGAAAGGACAGAATAATAAACAGAAAAGAAAGAAAGAGAGAAAGAAAGAAAGAAAGAAAGAATAGTTTAATAAAGAAAAAAACAAGGACAGAATGTTAAAAAGAAAGAAAGAATCAATAAAAAAAAAGAAAAGTGAGAGTATGAAAGAAAGAAAAAAAGAAAGAAAGAGAAAGAAAGGAATAGTTCGTTTTTATGGTGATTCTTGATTTTTACCTAATAGTTTCTTCAGTTGATTACTTGAGTTAAGCAACAATGAGCCTGTTCAGTACATAGATTGGTGACTACATCCGGTACGATACGCAAAGTGAGTCCTGTAAAATCAAATCAACCAAGACATAGTAAATAACAAGTTTGAGATTTCTAATTAGGATCAAAGTTATTAATCAATACCAACTGTCTGCGAGATCAGCTTGTTTACTTTTTTCTTTTTTTTTTCCCCCGGTGTGGTATTCACAGATATTGAACCTCAATTTTCGTCTGCTTTTTACACCTGTGGATTCAATTATTCATGAATTTACAATTTATAAGTTTTTTTTCTTTTATTTATTTTTTTTTTTTTCCAGATAAGTGCGTAAAAAACACAGACGATGCGAATCGACTGAAATCATTAAAAGATAATATAAAATTAATCTATTTCATCATTTACTACTTTAAGATGATATACTTTACGTATATTGTATCTTGTCATCTATTTTATTATTTCCTCTTCAGAGTTGCACTCGTGATAGTCACTGGAAATAGAGTCGGCGACCCGGGTTCAAATCCTAGACTAGCTTGTTGGTGTTTCACTTGCCACCAATACCCTGGAGGAAAGCAAGAATCCATTTATTCTACCCACCACGACCACATCTATTAGTAAATAATAAGGCACACTGGGTTCTTTAGCTTTGGTAAGGCAACCAGTCTAGGAGAAGGAAATCTCTGAATTCAAACCAGCTTTACTTAGCTTAAAAACGGATCTTATGTCACACTGCTTATGGATCTTTTTTTGTGTGTGTTTGTGCGTTTTTGTCTATATTGTGATTTATTTAGTCTGCTCAGCCAGAGTATGGGGAACCAGTAAGAATCGAACTCAATCACAGTTATCCACTAGATCTGCTCGTTAGCCATTGCACTGAGAAGTGCATGAATCAATTCAAAAGGTGAATACTGTATTTTAAATTCATAAAGTATACTGATGTAGTGAGTAGATTGTAATAACTGATTAACTCATTTTAAAGGCATGCCACACCGTCCTGGCCTATTTTATTCCTAGATGTTAAGGAATCGTGTTAATTGTATGTTTATATTTACATTTTTTGTGTAGTTGTTGCAAAAAGTTATTTTTATTTTTTGACACTCGATCTTTTCGATTACAAATAATTCTATACAGCTCTATGGGACCCTAACAGCTATATCCTCTCCAAGTTCGAGTGTGCATGGGAGTAACGGCAGTGAAGGGGTACTCCACAATCCCAGACCCTCACCACCAAATATTGTCTAGTGTTATATCCATATATTGAGTATACTGTTGTTTTACTCTCTCTGTGTGTGTATGTGTATATTTGTTTTCATCGTGTTAAGATAGCCCAGTCGGTTGGGGCTGTAGAACACATCGACTGTATCTCAGCAGAAGAGTAAGACCTCCCTACCCGCGACGAGTGTCCTGATATGGCACTAAACCATCTGATCGTGCGGTTCTGACCCAGATCGGTAGCACCTGATTGAGTTATATCTATGAGTCAAATAGAACTGTTTGACATTTTAAACTGAGCGCAGAAAATGACATGATAAATTGAATTGTTATAAATAGAACTGTTTGATCATTTACCTGTGGGTAAACAAATAACTGATGTTTAATTCAATTGTTAGTGATACATAGCAATACTTTGAATCATCTAACTGCGTACAAACGAATAAAAAATGTTTAATAGAAAAATGAGTCCTAAATAGCAATATTGTAGCCACTTCACCGTGAGCAAACAAATGATTAATAGTAAATACAATTATTCATGTTAGATAGAAATACTTGAAACCATTTAAATATAAGCAACCCCCCCCAAAAAAAAAACCCAAAAAAACTCTAGCTTGTTTAAAAACGTTATCTACATAATGGGTTTACAAATTATATATATTTACTATTGGCCTAATGAGTAGAGTATTCCCCAATGGTCTGGAAGACCGGGGTTCAATCCCAGGTCGAGTCATACCAAAGACACAAAAAATGCTACTTGATGCCGCTTTGCTTAACACTCGGCGTTATAAGGTAAGGATCAAGGGTAAAGTGAAGCAATCTTGAGAATGGAATAATGCCTTTCCCTACACCTCGGTTTGTTAGCTATTGAAAAGGGAGCCTTAGGGTCACCCTCGTCTAAGGTCGCCAACTTATATATGTCTAAACAGGATTTGGCCTTAAGTAACCTACGGAGTTTGATATGCCATAAAACCCAACCAACTAAAACTCTTGAGAACTAAGATTTGGGGTGTCGAGATATTCGCAGTTTTTCCACTTTTGTGGGGGCCCTGCACCCCTAACTTTCGCATATGTAGAGACCTGACTTCACAAGTGCTAGCCATGTCTGGCATAAGGCTACAAGTGTTGTGTCCTGGAAAGGAGGGAACAAAGTACGAGGGTCGGCTAAAAAAATTCATTGGCTAACAAAGATTCTCTCATGGATTGTGACCAAATGAGGTTTATTTTTCAATATAAGATCCCTTGTGTTGCACACACTTCTTCCATTGGTTTTGCAGTGCTTGGATCCCATTGGACAAAAAAGTCAACAGCAGATATGACATCATCACATGAACTTTTCAGCCTATGAACCTTTTAACCTACCCCCGTACATATCATTAATGGTTTGTTCATTAAGTGTGTGTGTGTGTGTGTGTGTGTGTGTATATATATATATATGTGTGTGTGTATATATGTGTGTGCGTATGTGTGTGTGTGTATGTGTGTGCGCGCAATCATTGTAATTATCTTTTTTCCCCCATTCCAATGAATAATCCCCATATTAAATACCCAACGTTAATCCGGGATTAGCTATCTAATACCATCAACGAGCCAATGAATTTTGCTAAGCTGAACGTCTAGCTTTTCATTTTGGACTGGCAGTGGAAAATTACTTCTAAAGTAAAGATAGATGATGACAAGAAGGATATGCACTTGAAAGAAATATCAAATTAACGACTCGCTCACAAACCAATCCCTTTTTTTTTTTTTTTTTTTTTTCTGCTAGGGTGTTGGGCAGAGAGCTTTTTTCCCTTTTTAAATTAGCCAAACAGAAAAAAAAGCAAAAATTAAACAAAAGCAAAAAGAAAAAGAAAAAAAAAAACATTGAGGTTGCGTATTGGTAACTCTTCTTTCTTTACTCAAGTGTCAAACAAACATAACCAACTTTAGATTTATTGAAGCACTTTGACTTAGTGTAATGGTAAACGAGCTAATCTCGCAAATCAATTAGTAAGGAGTTCGAGTCTCACAAGGTATTTCGTACTTCTGATCTTGTCCCAAATTAAGCTTAATAGATTACTACTTTAATTTGATTGAATTATACGCCTGGCCTTGTGGGTAGAGTGTTCGCCAATGGTCCAGAAGACCTGGGTTCAATCCCAGATCGCGTCACATCGAAGATTTTAAAAATGGTTCTTGATACCGCCTTGCTTAATACTTAGCAATATAAGGTACGTATCAAGGGTAAATGGAGCAATCCAGGGAAAGGAGTAGTGTTCTCTCCTACACCTCGGTGTAGTAGCTATTGAAAAGGGAGCCTTCTGGTTGCCCTCGACTACATTGCCAACTTTACTTACAATAAACTGCTACGATTAAGTCAAGTTGAATACAGCGTTTTTGTTGTTTAATTGTTTTGTTTTTCTTTTGTTTTTGGCTGAGTGCTGAAGTTAAGCAGCATCAACCCATTACAATCCAGATGGGTAACCGTTTAAGAAAATCAGATACTAAAACTGAAAGCTCGCCATGTTAACAAGATTTAAAATACGCTGTCTGTATCTCCTACGGAGGGGTAAGACATCCCACAAAAAAAAAAAGAAAGAAAAAATGTCCTTGGTATGATATTAAACTTCAACAGATAGAAACATTCCTATTCTGGAGTTCAGGATAGTGAGAAGTATTCCTTCATTGACATTACTCCCAGGTCCACTCTGACCCAGGGTGGTAGTACCTGTTAAGGTCCCTTGTATGAATCAAATTGAGCTGTTTAAAAAAGCCTTCATATTCGATAGGACCGTGTGCAAAATTAAAAAAAAGTCTATTCAAAAAATCTAAATATGAATGTACAATGAATACGATTCCCCAACCCCTGGGCAAAAAATAACCCTAGAAAAGTTGAAATACTGTTAGATTAATCAAAACTGAAAGTTGTTTGCTTTATGCCAGACTAGTCAATACTAACACGCATATTTTGAGATTCCAGAAATCTGATTCACGTTTGGCTTTTAGTAATTTACGATGCTTTTTGCTCAAGGCCGAGTGAATGGAGCACCCTATGAGATTCGAACTCACTCGTGAAGATTTGCTAGTCTAGCTTATTAACCACCAGAGGCACACACAGACTAAGGGTTTTGTAATTTACCCAAACTTTTTGCTTAGATGTGGCACAAAGCCATGTGAATGGAGCAGGCAAAGAGACTCAAAGTCACTCGTGAAGGTTCGTTAGTCTAGCTTGCTAACCCTTACATTGGGCCTGTCGGTTGATGCTGAAGAATACATCAACTGCAGCAATGCAGAGGGGTAAGACTCCGTCTACGAGTATCAGGGATATGACACTAAACAAACTGATAATGAGTCTCCAGTAATGTTGGAGCTCTAGAGAATGCAGAGTACCCCTTTATTGCCATCGCTTCCTGGTCCGCTCTGACCAAGAGCGGTTGTATCACCTGATAGGGACCAATTTACGGGTCAAATAGATCTAAACTGTGTGCTTATGCTAAACTGAATTGTTTGAAATAGAACTGTTTATATGTATAAACAGGTGCCAATGGTGTAATGGTTATCGTCGAAGGAAATGGACACAGCGACACGAGTTCAAACCCCGGACGAGACTGATTGCATTTCACATAGCACTAATACCCTTGGGAAAGGTATCAATCCAATTACTCTCCCTCCAGCTATGGGTAAAATAGAAGGGCAGACTAGGTTGTTCAGCCTTGGTGAGGCAACTAGTGTAGGAGAAGGAAAACTCTGAATTCAAACCTGTTAAACCCCGCTTAAAAAACTGACCTTGTGTCATATCCTGCCCGAGTGGAGGGGTTGGTAAATATGTATATGTATAAAAATGGACTTGGCATTAAATAACCTATTATGGTTGATATGCCATAGAACCAAACCAAACCAAAATAAGGTTTACATCACTCGAGAGACCTAAGTTTAGATTTTATTGAAAATGGGATATTTCAGTTGAAGTAAAAATCAGTTTTTCGTTTTATTTTGTTTTACGTTTTTTACTTTTTTAAAAACTTTTTTTAATGAACTATCTTATTTTTAATTGTTATCTATTAAGCTTATCTTAATCCTGGTACAATGCTGGAAGTATGGGGCACCCAGTGAGAATCGAAGTCACTAACAATGGTTTTCTTTCTTATAGACACCGGTCGTAGATTCGGGTTAGAATTTAGTTTTATTCGTTTATATAAGCGGTCATCACCCCTGGGGATCTATATAAGATTTGGGGTGGGGGTTGCAATAATATTTTAGTCATCAATGAAGTAATTTTACTTTAGACGTATGAGCAAAAATATGTCTTCCGTTCGTAGGTATTTAAGTTTTTATGGGATTAAATTTTATATTAAATTAGAAAGACAAACGAAACTAAACTAAGGAGGTATCCTCGTGGTGTAATGGTTAAAGCGATGGACTACGGAATCGTAGTAAGCGAGTTCGTACTCCAGTCGAGCTATTACGATCACTTTTATCCATTATGATGAAATTCATAGATATATGTGACTGCTTTTTCTTTATCTTACCTTGTTGAATCTAGTTTCAGCCGTGTCTCTAACTTACGACCGAAAGCTTGTAACTGAATCAACATGGTACAAAAAGGAGATCGTTTGTCATTGACTATTTTGGAGCTGAATATCGAAAAACAGGCATAATTGCATCAACCACAAGGCTCGCATTGTATAAAGTACAATTTTCTTTTAATAAATATGTTCTTTGATATATATTACTCGTAGACATTCATTTTCCATAGAATTATATTTATTTTTAAAGTTTATGAGCTATATGGAAATCATACCTAACCGATAAAATGAAACGCAGTTTCTTCCAGGCAGCGGTCACATCGATACTGCTATATGGGTGCACTACATGGACTCTAACAAAACGGTTCATACCCTTGGGAAAGGTATGAACCCCCTTATCCTCCCAGCTATGGGTTAAATAGTATCACTACTGTTCTTCTAGGAGAATGTCTCTGGCATTAAATAACCTACAAAGGTTGATATGCCATTAAAAACTAATAAACTAAACAAGAATCTATATAAAAAGATTTATATATATTAATGCTTATTTCTATTTTTTGAACTGATTTCTTTACAAAATTATGCATACGATTGCTTTTAATACATTTGAGAATAAAACAATATGAGAAATCAATTGTATCAAGTAATCATTTATTAGACTCGGTTTGGTTAAAAGCAGTTTGTAAATTATCCACCCCAAATACTATGTAAGCTTTCATTTCTTCATGATACATAACACACATTGAAGGATTTTTTTAGACCTATTAATAACATCAACCTGCCCATCCCAATTTTCCGGGAGCCGCCTGGCATTGGTGCCGGATGGGTAAAATTGATCATATAGCACTTGACCCTTGGATCTAGTAAAGGTTTGATTGGTTGGTTGGTTGGCTGTCGGTTATTTAGTTGTCCATTTAACGCCCAATTAAGTTTGTTTGGTTTGGTTTGGTTTTATGGCATATCAACCATTAGGTTATTTAATGCTAAATCTACTTTTATACATATAAACAGTTCTATTTCAATCAATTCAGTTTAACATAATTACACTGTTTAAATGTCATAAACAGTTCTTTTTCAAACAATTCAGTTTATCATAAGTACAGTTTTTTGTTTACACACAACTAAATGTCAAAACAGTTCTATTTCAAACAATTGAGTTTCGCAAAAGTACACTGTTTACTTCTATTTGACCCATAGATAGGACCCTATCAGGTGCTTCCACTTCGGGCTAGCGTGGGCCTGGGAGCGATGGCAATAAAGAGGTGCTCCGCATTTCACAAAACTCCAGCATTACTAAAGCCTCACCATCAGATTATTTAGTATCGTATCCAGGATACTCGTTGTGGGGTAGGTTCTTACCCTCTTCAGAGATGCAATTGGTGTATTCTACAGCCCCAGCCGAGTGAGCCAAGTTTTGACAAGCAATGGTCACCTGGCATGCGTGCCGGGAGACTACCATGGACTCGCATTGTATTCAGCGCGTCTATGACCTGCTAGGTTACCGAGCTTCGTGCTGAGAGACTTAGCAATGAGTAGCTGGATTACACTCAACCTTCGGGTCTAATGAATCTGCAACCAATAAATTGACTGGCTTCGCGCCGGAAGACTTGAGAATAGTTTCATTTGGATCAGCTTGGTCACATGACCTTGCGCCCGAAGACTTCGCAATGGACTCACATTGCACTTAGTGAATCTATGCCCTGCAAGGTCATCTGGTTTCGTACTGGAAGACTTAGCAAACGATTTGCGTGGATTAGCATTGCACTTAGCCAATCTATGCAGGATTCACATTGCACTAGACCTTTCGGTCAAGTGAATTCACGACTACCAAGGCACCTAGCTTTATACCGGGAAACTTCGAAGAAACTTTCTTTGAAACATCGCTGTTTTCTGGGTTTTGATTAGTCTTGGTTCACATTGCGCCTGGTCCTGGGGCCTTTAACCTGCAGCGCACGAGTCTCGGCTCGTGCCCGTCCTTCCCCTTCTCCCTAAATCTCCACAATAAAAAAGACCTTGTGTCAAGTCACTGCCTGGAGGAAGGCACGGACAAATATAAATAGCATTGCCCTACCTGGCGTTCACGATGAGTAAGTTTTATTAATTTGAATCGCTGTCCACCCTGGCAATACCAGCTTCAGCTGGCCTAAGTTTATTGCTTAGCGCCTGAGGCACCCCTATAAGGGAATGCCAAAGGGATCAAACATTTATTGCACCAGCCGTGCATGAGTCTCGATTTGGGCGCGGCCCATCTGTTAAAGTGACCTGGTGTCAAATACTACCAGGTGGGAGGATTGATAAATATCAATAACATTACCCTGCCTGATGTTAGCGCAGGATGGGTGTTATTAAACTGAATCGCCTAGTCACAGGGCGGGGCTGTCTTCTGAAGCAATATATATTTTGCAGGGCTGAGTTCATTGCTTGGCGCCTGAGGCGCCGCAATATTGAGAATACCGATTGGAACAAGCATTTTTTTAAAAAGCCACACATATCTCAGTTTTTGCGTAGCTCTCCACGATAAAACGAGCTGAGAACCCTTTCCCTATTTGCCGGAAACCACCTGACGTTCGCGCCAGTTGGATGTCATTAAGTAGATCGTTTGGTCCCAGGAGGACGTTCCTTATCGACAATACATGCTTGACTAGGAGTAAATCTCTCGTTAGGTGCCCGGGGCGCACGAAGATAAAGAATATCGAGGAACTCAAGCCTTTTTCGTGACGGTCATGCATGAATTTCGATCCGTTCGTGACCTCCACATTGAAATGACCATGTTTCTAATCTTACCTGATGAGAAGTTGGATAAATCCTTTAATAACCTGGGCTGTTTTGAGGCAAATCTAACTCAGTTGAACTTGAAGAGAGACATTGTTAACATATAAGATGCTAGTTAGGATTAAATAATGATAATTATTGAATAATCATTGAGAATATAACGTAAATAACTAAGGGAATTATGATGTCGGTGAAGGCGTCGTTTTGCTCCATTATGATAAAATTCATAGATATATGTGACTGCTTTTTCTTTATCTTACCTTGTTGAATCTAGTTTCAGCCGTGTCTCTAACTTACGACCGAAAGCTTGTAACTGAATCAACATGGTACAAAAAGGAGATCGTTTGTCATTGACTATTTTGGAGCTGAATATCGAAAAACAGGCATAATTGCATCAACCACAAGGCTCGCATTGTATAAAGTACAATCTTCTTTTAATAAATATGTTCTTTGATATATATTACTCGCAGACATTCATTTTCCATAGAATTATATTTATTTTTAAAGTTTATGAGCTATATGGAAATCAGACCTAACCGATAAAATGAAACGCAGTTTCTTCCAGGCAGCGGTCACATCGATACTGCTATATGGGTGCACTACATGGACTCTAACAAAACGGCTGGAGAAGAAGCTAGACGGCAATTACACAAGAATGCTGCGAGCAATCTTGAACAAGTCCTGGCGACAACACCCCACAAGACACCATCTGTACGGCCACCTGCCTCCTATCACGAAAACTATTCAAGTTAGACGAACTAGACATGCAGGACACTGCTGGAGAAGCAGGGACGAACTCATAAGAGATGTACTCCTATGGACCCCCACACATGGCCGTGCAAAAGCAGGACGACCAGCACGAACATACATTCAGCAGCTATGTGAGGATACGGGATGTTGTCCTGAGGACCTGCCTAGGGCGATGAACGATAGGGAGGAGTGGCGAGAGAGGGTCAGGGATATCCGTGCTACCAGCACGACATGATGATGATGAGCTATAAGTTACTTATACGTTCACAATACACGAAACAGCTAAACACTTTTTTTATATACAATTTCTTAAAAGAAAAGTTGGCGACCATAGTCGAGGGCGACCAGAAGGCTCCGTTTTCAATAGCTTCTACTCCGTGGTGTAGGGGAGGGCGCTACTCCTTTCCCTGGATTGCTCCACTTTACCCTTGATACGTACCTTTTATTGCTGAGTGTTAAGCAAGGAGGTATCAAGTATCATTTTTAAAGTCTTTGGTACGATGCGACCTATTGGCCTAGTGGGTAGAGTGTTCGCCAATGGGATATCGGGGTTCAATCCCAGGTCGAGTCATACCAAAGACTTTAAAAATGGTAATTGATACGTCCTTGCTTAACACTCAGCAATATAAGGTACGTTTCAAGACTAAAGTGGAACAATCCAGGGAAAGGAGTAGCACCCTCACCAACACCTTGGTGTAGTAGCTATCGAAAAGGGAGCCTTCTGGTCACTCTCGACTACGGTCGCCAACTTAACTTTCATCGTCATCTTGTCGTGCCACTAGCACGGATATCCTTGACCCTCTCTCGCCACTTTTCCCTATCGTTCATCGCTTCTGGCAGGTCTTCAGGGCTACATCCCGTATCCTCACATAGCTGCTGAATGTATGTTCGTGCTGGTCGTCCTGCTTTTGCCCGGCCATTTGTGGGGGTCCATAGGAGTACATCACTTATGAGCTCGTCCCTGCTTCTCCAGCAGTGTCCTGTATGTCTGGTTCGTCTAACTTGAATAGTTTTCGTGATAGGAGGCAGGTGGCCGTACAGATGGTGTCTTGTGGGGTGTTGTCGCCAGGACTTGTTTAATATTGCTCGCAGCATTCTTGTGTAATTGCCGTCTAGCTTCTTCTCCTTACTTTACTAACCTGATAATATTTCATTTTAAAAATACAACAGGAGTTTTGAAAACATTGAATGGCAATTGGAGTCGACCAGAGTCAAATTAAAATCAAAAGGGTCCGTAGGTGAAAAAAAGAAAATTGGGAACCACTAATTTTTATGTTTAATATAAATATACTTTGCGTCAGGTGCGCTTGGTTTGATACAAGGTCAAAAATACAGAGCACCCGGTGAGTCTCTTAACCTATTTTGCTTATCCTTTCATCATATGAGGTTCTTCCCAAACAGTATAGCATTGCGTAGTTTTGGCAAAAGTTCAAAAAGATACTACACTAACATAGGATCGAACACAGTACTCTGATTTACCAGATTATCTTCACCGCGACATGTATAAATTAATTTTAGATATTTATTCAGCTCCTCCTAGTTTGGCACAAGATCGAAATTTGAACCGAACTGACTCCACAAGACTTATCTCGAAAACTGGTTTGTTTATGGTGGTAGGGATGAACAGGAATATCCTTGCGGAGCTTATCCCTCTCAAGTTCGAGTTTGAATTCAGTTTTCCTTCTCCAAGAATTGTTACCATAACAAGGTCAAAGAACCTAGTCTGCCCTACTATTTATCCATAGGTAGAAGGAGAATAATTGGATTCATACCTTTTCCCGGGGGCATAAGCACTATGTGAAATGCAAACAGCTTCGTTAGGGATTCAAACGCGGGAAACCGAATTCACTTTCTAAGACGATAACCGATACGTCACGAGCGCCTTCAAACACTGGTTCAAAAGCAGAACTCGTTAACCATCACATTTCACAAGTCGCTCAGCAACAAACTAAGATTTGGCACTAGGCCGCATATATCGACATCTCATGAAGATCGAACTCACAACTACGTCGTTATTGATAAGGAAGCCGTGCTTACCATTATACTACTATAAAGTGACCAGATGTATTAGGGATTTAGGACGCTCAACTAAGGATAATTCTATAATTTAAAATCAAAAGTAGCTTATATTTGCCGCGTGAGTAAATCAAAGAGTAAAAAAGTCAATTACTTATATAAATGAACATTATTACCTGGGGAATTATCGTGTCAATTCGGAGTCCTTTTATTTATTTATTTATTCATTTATTTATTTTAGTCATCTAAAGTCTAAAACTGGTAATGTTCATTATCTATTACTGAAGCTGTTCTTTTACGAGGTTGAGTATTTTACTGATCTCAAACATTTTATACGGAGTTTCAATATTCGTTTTCTTTCTTTCTTTCGCCGAAACACTCTATATCTGATATTTGTTATCATTTTCTACAAGCAAAGAAAGAAGACAAAATATGCGTTTTATTTAAACAAGCAAAGGTGCTAAATAAATAAACAATTCAGATTTGCTATTATTCACCTATTTGCATTTTCCCCTTCTTTCTTTGCTTCCTATCTAACTATTTATCTATTATAGTCTGTTCATCTTCCTCTTTGTCTCTCCCTTTCTCTATCTGTTTCTGTCTCTCTCTTTATATATATATATATATATATATATATATATATATATATAGTCCGTTCATTTTCCCTCTCTATCACTGTCTCAGTCTCTGTCTCTGTCTGTCTGTCTCTCTCTTTATATATATATTACACCATTCTTAAGCTGAGTTTAGTCTGACACAAGGTCGAATTTGCATATGCAAAACGAAAGTGAGAAGATTGTGTTGCTTCAATCATACAAGCGAGGAAAGTGTCTAATTCAGATTCCCTACTTTGAAAACCAACGTTACGAAATATCGGGTTCGAACACCGACCGCTGGTGAAGACTAGTTAAAAACAAACGCAACTACCTTTGCTACGAAGCTGACTCCAATCTCGACTGCGTTTTATATATATATATATATATATATATATATATATATATATATATATATCCAATGCCAACGAAAGATAATCAAATAAATAAGCATCAAGGGGGAAGAAAAAAGAAGGAAAAAAGCGACAATTGAGAAAGAAAGAAAACCGTTTTCAAACGAACGAGTAAGAGCGAAAGAAGAAAGAAATAGAGGAAGAGGAAGGGAGATCACCACTACGACTGTGACGGCGGCCTAGTAGTAGCATTAGTAGTGATTACCGGAGCAGTGAGTTTTCGGTCGCTGTCTTCTTGTATTTAGTTTTAAAGGCTCGAATTTATTATTATGTGAATAGAGGAGATGGCGACCATGGGTTTTTCTTCATCCACGCCATCATCCTCATTTTCAACTTCATCGCCTTTTCCTTTCTCGATCACACCTACTTTTTTGACATCCTTAGCTTCTTCGAAATTTCTACCTTCTTCTTCGTTGTATCGTCGACGTTGGTCAGTTGTGTACCCCAATAATACAACAACAGTTCTTTTGCTTGGTTTATTATTAGTTTTACTTAGCCCGGGCACACTGTTATCACAACATGCTGTCTCTGCCCTGGACATTTCACACACCGGAGACATACCGAAGAGGCAAGAAATACCCAATCGGAAAATCGTCGCTTTTTTTCAAGGTAAGAGTATCTCTAATTTGAGTTTTCTTTTTAGATATATATTTATATAAAAATAATAAAAAAAGAAAAAAAAAATGTTTCCTTTGATACAACGTAATAATTTCATATATTT
>OY757929.1:53930642-53979461 GCA_963585895.1 Sepioteuthis lessoniana | reverse complement strand
GGTTATCGGCGTAGGACAATGGACACGGTGACACGAGTTCAAATCCTGGACGAGACTGATTGCATTTCACATAGTACTAATACCCTTGGGAAGGATATGAATCCAATTATTTTCCCTCCAGCTATGGGTAAATAGTAGGACAAACTGAGTTCTTCAGCCTTGGTGAGGCAACTAGTTTAGGAGAAGGAAAACTCTGAAGTCAAACCTATTAAACTCCGCTTAAAAATTGACCTTGTGTCATATCTTGCCCGAGCAGGGGGGGGTGGTAAATATGATAGTCCACATGCAGTCAGAAAAGTTGATACGGCGCTCGATCTGATTCAAAAATCAAAAAATCAAAGATACATTATTTTTTCTGTTTTGTTGTAAGTGTTAACCTAATTACAAAGCAAGAAACTTAACAATCCACAAATAATAAAACTATAAGGTAAATTAGAACAAAATGTCAGATGATAATGAAATATTGCGATGTTGGATTTCAAGTCATTCAGGAATTAATGGAAATGAGCAACTTGATAAAGCAATAAGATCTGCCTTAAGTATGCTTCCTAAATTTTTTAAAAAGTTTCCATATACGGAATTAAAAAACAAAATAAACAAATACATACAACTACAAAGGCAGCATCGTTGGAGCAATAATAAATATAACAAACTCCTAGAAATCAGGCCTATATTTGGAGAATTGAAACAAACTTCCGAAAAAGCCGAAAGAAAGAAGTAGTATTATCCAGACTGCGCATAGGTCACACAAGGATAACACATTCCCACTTGCTTAAAGAAGAACAGCAACCAATGTACTATGCATGCCAGACTGCATACACAAGATGACGTAAGAAAGAACGAAAAAAAAAAAAGAAGAAGGAGCGTGAAAAAAATTATAAAGAAAGAATTAAAAAGAAATAAAAAGAAAAAAAAGAAGGAAGAATGACAAAGGCATGAAGAGGATTTAAAAATTAAGGAAAGAATAAGAAAGAACAGAAAAATAAAAATAAAAGACATGAAAAAGAAAAACAAGGAATATGAAAAACAGGAAAAAAAGGAAAAATAAAAGAAAGAAAGAAAGAAAGAAGAAAAAGAAGAAAAAAGAAAGATATAAAGAGAGAAAGAAAATGAAAAAGAAAGAAAGAAAGAAGAAAAAGAATAAAAACGAAAGAGATTAAGAGAGAAAGAAAATGAAATAGAAGTAAAGAAAGAAAGAAGAAAAAGAAGAAAAACGAAAGAGATTAAGAGAGAAAGAAAATGAAAAAGAAGGAAAGAAAGAAAGAAGAAAAAGAAGAAAAACGAAAGAGATTAAGAGAGAAAGAAAAATGAAAAAGAAAGAAAGAAAGAAAGAAGAAAAAGAATAAAAACGAAAGAGATTAAGAGAGAAAGAAAACGAAAAAGGAAGAAAAAAAGAAAAACATAAAACGTATAAGACAAGAGAGGCCAAATTTATTTTTTTAGACTTTCAAGCATTTCATGGTGTAACCTTCCTGGATCGATCTTGGCCGATTGGCAACAAGCAATGCAACCGATTGATGAGGAACCTCCGCTAGAGTCATGTGGTTAGAAACGAGGTGTTCTTCACAACCATCCACCTCTTTGCCTACGTTGTATAATAATCATAGAAGGAGAAAAGGTCGCTTGATGAAGTCACATGATCTCATAGAATACTTTGATCTGGCCCCTACAAGAGAAACATTTCATAATGCAAGCTGTATGAAAGAACGATTTAAAAATTAACCTAAGAGGACGCTATAATGTCCTTCCTAAAAGCAGTGGGTCTATCTGGAAAAATTTAAAGTCTTGACCAATAAAAGTATAAACAATACCAAAGTATATAAAAACAAATCAATATCAGAAAATCACTAAATACAATGAACCGCACAAAAATGTGCACCGTGAATAGATATTTGAAGATATGAAGACATTGAAACGGAGAAACTTTTATCAAAATGACTTAATTCGATGTTAAATGACTCGAAAAGGGTTGATACACAGTAAAACAAAACAACCAATTGTCTTTTAATTGGAATCATTTTAAGATGAGGCTTCTTAATCTGAGAATTAATTTTTTAAAAATTTATTGCGGACTTTTTGTCCTCATCTTGGTAAAAAAAAAAAAATTAAAAAAAACCTACCAAGATGAGGACAAAAAGTCCGCAATAATAAAAGAAAAAAAAAATGAATTCTCAAAACAACCAATCTTTGCCATGGTACGCTGCAGAATTATTTTTGAGATCAATATTTTTCTAAAACGTGGTAATCTATGCCTCACATATGATCATGTTTTTCCTCAGGTAAAGGTAAAATGTATTTCAGTTGCTTTCACTTCAAGATCAGAAGCTGTAAACTAGAAATTATCCAATTCATATAATTTTTATAAAAAAAATCATTCTTAATAAGAACGATTGGGAAATCAAAATCGTTTTTTTTCAAAGATTTATTGTGTGGAGATTTTAGAAGATTAACTCCCTCAATAGAATAGGCGAAATGTTTCATCTTATTTCATAACATGATAAGCGGTCGATTAAATAAGACCTATTGGTTTGGGGAAGCAGTAGCAAGGTAGTTGATGCTACTGCTTGCTGTCACGGTATTACTCTGACGAGACGTGACCGAAAAAAGGGTCCCTTTTTAGAACTTACAATGTGTACTCTACCGAAAGCTATTCTAAAATTCTGCACGTACCATAGGATTTTCATATATATATATATATATATATATATATATATATATATATATATATAACCTTTATTTTAGGTTTCATTCTGCTCAGCTAGACGTATTGAATAATTTCATTGTTTTATAAAGATACGTTTTTAAAAGATTAGTTTGTGAACTGATATATATATATATATGTGTGTGTGTGTGTGTGTGTATTCAAAAAGTATCAATACTAAAGTATTTACTACGATTGAAATAAACGTTCAATAACTGAGTTACATATATATATATATATATAGAGAGAGAGAGATTTGTCTGTATGCGTGTGTATGTATTTGTTAAAAAAATATCAAGACTGAAGTATTTACCAAGACTTAAATGAACGTTCAATAACTGAGTTATATATATATATATATATATATATATATATGTATGTATATATGTGTGTGTGAGTATGTGTGCTCAAAAAGTATCAAGACAGATTTGTTTTCCAAGGCTGAAATGAAACATTGATTTTACATCCTATTTAAATCGGAAAATTCAAACGCGTTTAGTTCGTTGTTATTTTTGTTCATATAGTATTTTCTTATGGATACTACCATGTTGTATTTGAAGAGTTTGTTGATAGTTTTAATTATTAGGATTTCTAGCCCAGCCCAGCCCAGCCCGCTAAGATTGTAAAAAGAATCGACTGCATCACCGTAGTGACCTGTGTATGACATTAAACTACATTTAATGGTGAAGCTTAAGTCCTGGGACTTTCGGGGAATGTGGCGTATCCTTTCATTACCATCACTCCCAGATCCACTCTGACCTAGAGTGGTGGTAGATATTGAGATCCCATCAATGGGCCATATAGAAATATTTGATATTTTACTAGGAACCATAAATGAATAATGTTCAATAGAATAATTAGTATTAAATAGGAATACTTTAATCCATCTCTATATATATATAGATGCAACCAAATGTCTGTTATATTGAATTGTTACTATTACATAACAATACTTGGAACCATTTAACTGTGTGCAAATAAAAGACTAACTTTCAATTGAATTATTACTGTTACATAGCAATATTTGAAACCATTTAACCGTGTAAACGAATGAATAAGTTGAATAGAATAATTAGTGTTGAATAGCAATACTTGAAACCATTTACTTGTGTGCAAATAAAACTATTAGAATTAGATAACAATATTTGTGTGACACAATGGGTGGTATTCGTTTCTGTGGGTGTGGGTGTGGATGCCAGTCAGAGGATCCCTTTGTCTATTTTGGCGCGAAACACACACAAAGGGCTTGCACGCGAGATTACCCACGAGACCAGAAGAGGACGAGGGAAGGCAAGGTACTAGAGCAAAACAGAAGAAAGCAGTCGACAGAACAGGACAGTCGGTAGGAGAGAACAGTCGACAGAAGTCGGGGAAGCCGACAGTCTGAGTAAAGGCGACTGCTAGAACCTGTGGACAGAGGCCGGGTTGGCCACCATGAGAGGATGAGTCAGCGTTCAAGGTGGTTTTGTGGGAATTTTGCTCGAATACACGCTCTGCGATAGCTCAAAGATGCATAGAAAACTGCACAAAACTGTTACAAACTTCTCCCTTCTTGCGCTTGGAGCAAACCCAAGTCCATGTTTGTTTTTCTCTTTTCTTCCACCCTCTCAGTTGTGTATGTTGTGCATTCTGTGTTTGAAAAGAAATGTGAAATACCCCTGGCCGGAGATGAGGGAAACCATCAGACGATCGGATGGCCAGGAGTGGTTTAGGAGGTTGCGATATTGGGGACCGGCCAGCCGGTGTATTGTCGCATGTGAATCCTTTTATTTTGTGTCTGCAAATAAATGAGCACTGGCTCATTTAAAGCTTTTGCCAACAAACTATTTGTTTACAAATAATATAAATATATACATAAACAAGATTTGGTACTAAATAACCTACAAGGGTTGATATGTCGTAAAACAAACGAACCCAACTTGGATTTCTAGCTCATTCGCAAATTACTTAGAGACTATTGACTCTTTTAATGATCGTGTGATAACACCAAAATATCTTGTAGATCCAACTGGATATTACATGATACAAAGTCTCCCCTCTAGTTTAGCTCCTAGGTTTGAATTTAGAGATCCTTCTCTTAGATTAATTGCCCACCTAGGCTTCTCTATTATTTTAATCATAGATGAAAGAAAGAAAAGTGCCCCCCAACCCCCCCTCAAAACAAAACAAAGTTTGAATCATGGATTTAATTCCTCAAGTGAATGCAAGCAGCTTCTGGCTTAATTTGAACTCAGGTTTCTCGATAACCATCACTTAGTGTGCTTGTTATTGCCAGCATAAATAGTGTAAATGTGATTTAATTCCTTTGCAGGAAAGAAAATAATGTATTCGATTTGTCAGTTTATAACTTTGTAGCACTTCCTTTAACGTGTTAGTTAAAACGTTAACATTTGATATTTTTCTTTGTAAACTTTCTTAAAACATTCAATATCTTCAAAGTGTTTAATTACGCTCCGGAAATTGGTTACAGCTGCTTTTAACAAGGTGTTTATACATTTGTGAGCATACATCGTTTATATATATATATATATATATATATATATATATATATATATATAGTTGTTTGACTATATTGATATACATTGTGCAGATAAACGTCTATAGTCAAACAACTTTTAAAGCGGTAAAATGCGTGCGCATGCGTACTCAGAGTGTCACTGTTTGTCGTTATCAGGTTTCCACGAAGCTGTTAGTTTTTGTGATTAAAATGCAGTTGTAGATTATCTGTGACAAAAATTAATTTTCTTGATTAATTAGAAAATCATTTTCATGTTTTCATTTCGCTTTTAAAATTCACAAATTTAATTGGTTAACACCACACGTTTTTCACCGTTATTTTATCTGGCCGACTTTTAAAATATTTTCTAGCTACTGAAAATTACGATCATTGAATAGAATTTTTAAAGCTAGAATTGCTAGTGAAAGAACAGCTAAAGTCATTGTTTGAAATTCTTTTTTGCCATTATTCGATAAATTATTCGGACTAATATCCTCTTTGTTGTAATGCGTTGTTGATTTTTGAAATTCGAAGGAGAGGTTGTCCCTTGATGTTCTGTGATGACAGAAAGGTTCACACGCGCATTTTCAGTTTTGATCCCACGTTTATAGTTTTAATACACGAGTCTGGCCTTTTGTGGGGTTTCCACCGTTCTTTACTGAAGGGAGAACATTTTTGCATTCAACAAGTCTTTTTAGATCCTCTCTTTCGAGAAATCGAGAAAGAAGAGTTAAATTTAGTAAAAAAAACCCCAAAAAACGACGTGAAAAAGCGAGGAAAAGATTCATGAGAGAAGATGAAAGGGAGACAAGAGAAAACGAGGGGAAAAGAGTGAAAGAACGAAAGAGAGAGGGGGAGGGGCGTCAGACTGACAGAGAGACCGAGACGAGGAAAAGTGAGAGAAAGAACAACGAGAGAAAAAGAAAAGAGAGACAAGAAAAAGCGAGTGGGAAAGAGTAAGGAAAAGCGAATGAGCCGACGAAAGAGAGAGAGAGAGAGAGAGAGAGAGAGAGAGAGAGAGAGAGAGAGAGAGAGAGAGAGAGAGAGAGAGAAAAGCAAGAGAAAGAACGATGAGAGAAAAAGAAAAGGGAGACTGGAAAAAGCCAGAGGGAAAGAGTGAGAAAAATCGAATGAGCTAACGAGAGAGAGAGAGAGAGGGAGAGAGAGAGAGAGAGAGAGAGAGGGGGGGAAATAGTAACCAACGAATTAGAAAAGAATTAAATATATATCTTATATATATTTATTATTATTATTATACACACACACACACACACACACACATATATATATATATATATATATATATATATATATATATATATATGTGTGTGTGTGTGTGTGTGTGTGTGTGTGTGTGTGTGTGTGGTTTTGTTTTTAACATCACAATATCAAAATAGAGTGTCCTGGATATGACACTAAACTGCATCTGATGCTGAGGCTCCAGTTTTAAAGTTCTTTGTTGCCATTACTCCTACATCCACTTCGAACCGGAATGATTGTACCTGTTAGGGTCCCACCTATGCGTCAAATAGATCCGTTTAAACATTGTTCGTATCCGAGAAGAATGTGTGCACAAAGGAAAAAACAACTCCACCCAAAAAAATAAAATTGAAAACGGAAACAAAATAGAACAAACTTTAAAGAAATAGTTAAGTAAAGTTGGCGACCGTAGTCTAGGGTGACCCCATGACTCCCTTTTCGATAGCTACTACACCAAGGTGTAGGGGAGGGAACTATTCCTTTCCCTGGATTGCTCCAATTTACCCTTGATCTGTACCTTATGAGTGTTAAGCAAGGAAGAATCAAGTACCATTTTTGAGTCTTTGGTATGACTTGACCTGGAATTGAACCCTGGTCTCCGAAGCAACTGACGAATACTCTAACGATTATGCCAATGTCTGGTCTAAAGGAATACATGTTTAAGAATACTCTAAACCATTAAACTGTGTGCTAACAAATGAGTTCTCGAAACTGGTTTAAAAATAAGGTTGTCTACCGACTATTTGCTTACAAATTATATATATATCTAAAAATAAAAATACCTTAAAATTCCCTTAGCCAACGTGGTAAACAAAGGCTGCTGCT
Source organism: Sepioteuthis lessoniana (assembly GCA_963585895.1). NCBI lineage: Eukaryota > Metazoa > Mollusca > Cephalopoda > Myopsida > Loliginidae > Sepioteuthis > Sepioteuthis lessoniana. The sequence goes on along the minus strand of OY757929.1, from coordinate 53,972,178 downwards.
GCTGTTTCTAAAAATAAAAATACCTTAAAATTCCCTCAGCCAACGTCGTCCGCTTTGTGGACGAGTGGTCTGAAACACCGTCTAACGTAAAGTTGGACGGGTTTCGATCCCGGCTTCGAGCGCCCTGCGTGACTAGCCACACTGAAGAGTTCAGACAGAACGAAACAGTCTGTCTGTGGATGACTATATATATATTGTCATCCACAGATATATATATAGCGTCTTGTTTATTTGATAAGCTATTAACTTTCAAATCCACTGTATATATATGTATTCTTATTTCGCTCTACTTAGTGTATTGAGCTGGAGTAATTCTGTCTGTGTTTTTTTTCTTTTGACTTGGCATTACAATGATGGTTGATTATTTTCATGCAGTATGGATGTTTTTAGTCTTTTCTTTTTTATGAAATTTTTCCCCTGATATCGGTTTTTGTAATATTTTTTATTTACAAATTGTATTATCTGTTTTTTTAAAGACTGTCAGAATTATAGAATATGTATAAAACTAAACTAATATATATATATATATATATATATATATATATATATATATATAAAATTTATATATATCATATATCATTTATATATATCATATATATATATATATATATATGAAAATTTGATTTTGAAAGAACAATATTTTCCATCGTTTTTTTTTTATTGTCACCATTTTATTTCAAAGATGTCAGTCAAATGTTTGCCCTCACCAGCTAAGCCCTTCTAATGCTTTTTAAAACTTGACTTCTTGTATTGCAATGATTTCGTGACGTATGGAATCTTGCAATTCGTCACTGTATTTGCGGATCCATTTAGAGACTTGAACTTGCAGGTATCTCCAAGGGAAGTAATCACAAGAGGATAGATCTGATAAACGTGCCGGCCATGGTGTGTAACCATGAAATGAGGCCCCCTCATTTACTTTAAAAAAGTAGTGTCAATTACAAACGAAAGCTGTTCACAATCACACATTATGATGGCAACTTCAATGCTGATACCGCTGAAAGACATATCTATACACTAATGGCGACTGCGCAACAGTAATTTTTAAATACGGAAAATCATTTCGCCGGACCTTGTATATATTGAACGAAATAATTTTAATATCTTCAGTTCAAAAATGTGTGTTCTGGATATGAGACTAAGTTGTAATATAATAGCCGAGGGATTTCGGTTCATGCCTTTGGGTTTAGTTAGGCTGAGAACCTTTCGGCTCAGCACATGGGTTAGGTGCAACCTTGATGCAGGTGGTAACGCGTGAGCGCGCACAAAGCGGACATGTCCTCAGAGATGTCACAATAGCCTGAGATGATAAAACGGGTGACAAAGTGCGGGTGACGTCACGCACCGGAAGTGCGCGGAGGATTTTGGTGATTTCGAAGAAAGTCGAAGAGTTGAAAACTAGACGACGAACGAGGAGGTTTGACTTTTGGGGCTCGCTGAGGCGAGACGAATTTGCGCGCCGTGGGTGCCGCACGAGATAGGGGCCAAATGAATAAGACAGCATCGCGAGATTGTGTCTCTCCTCCTTATGTCGAAACCTTTAACTCAAAGTGAATAAAAAGGTTTCGTACCTGAACAAGAAGTCGTTACGTGTTTTCGAATTTCGAGATTCCTATGTTCTTTATATGTTCTATCGTTATGAACATTATATGTCTATTTCGCACATGGCGTTAATTGTGGCTATGTAACAAAGTGGTGAGGCTCCAGGTCTGGAGCACTGTGAAATTATAGGGTAACATTTATGGGCCAAATAGATGTTGGAAACTTATTAGTGTTGGATAAGAATAGATATAACTTGGTTCAAATTATTTGTATTAAATGGGAATATTTGATTTTAAATAACTAATCCCAAACAAATGATTCACGTAGACAAATGAAGGGCAATTTAAGAATTATGATAATGGAACACTGAAAGCATAAATCACTATCATTATAATAAAACATTTACAAACAAATCAAATTTTAGCATTAAATAACTTATTAGAGTTGCGATGTTGGTAAACATATGAACCAATCATTTGTTCTTTTGAATGGTATAAAGTTTACGAAAACTGAATTAACTTTTATGTGCATATTTATAAGAATTTCTAAATGTTGGCATATCATGTGTACAATTTCAATCTCTATTGATTTATCGCAGTCAACTGTTTTAACTGAAATAAATTTCTTCCACACCTTCTTTCTCCCTTCCTATTCTTCGTTTTCTTTACTCCCCCTTTTTCCTCTTCTACTCTTTTTCTTTTTCTTCTTTCTTTTTACTTCTACTTTTTCTTCCTCTACTCTTTTTCTTTTTTTTACCTCTCCTTTTTCTATTCTTTTTTTCTTTATTTTTACCTCTACTTTTTCTTCCTCTACTCTTTTTCTTTTTTTTACCTCTCCTTTTTCTATTCTTTTTCTTTTTTTCTTTATTTTTACCTCTACTTTTTCTTCCTCTACTCTTTTTCTTTTTTTCTTTTTTTTCCTTTTTCCTCTCTTTTTTCTTTTTCTATTCTTTTTCTTTTTCTTCTTTATTTTTACCTCTTCTTTTTCTTCTTCTACTCTTTTTCTTTTTTTCTTTTTCACCTCTCTTTTTCCTTCTACTCTTTCTTTTTCTTCTTTTTTTTACCTCTCCTTGTTCTTCTACTCTTTTTCTTTTTCTACATTATTATCTCTCCTTTTTCTTCTTCTATTCTTTTTCTTTTTCTTCTTTCTTTTTACCCCCCTTTCCCTTCTGCTCTTTTCCTTTTCATTCTTTTTTTACCTTTCCTTTTCCTTCTTCTACTTTTTTCTTTTTCTTCTTTCTTTTTACCTCTCCTTTCCTTTCTACTCTTTCCCTTTTTATTCTTCTTTTACCTTTCCTTTTTCTTCTTCTACTCTTTTTCTTTTTTCTTTTTTTATCTCTCCTTTCCCTTCTGCTCTTTTTCTTTTCATTCTTTTTTTTACCTCTCCTTTTCCTTTGTCTATTCTTTTTCTTTTTCGTCTTTCTTTTTACTTCTACTTTTCCTTCTTTTATACATCTCTCTTCTTATTCCTCTTTTTTCCGAACTCCTTCTCTTTCTTCTACTTTTCTTTTTCTTCTTTTTTTATACCTCCACTCTTCTTCTACCCTTACCCCTGCGTTATATTCTTCTTTTATTTTTCTCCTGTTAACCGGCTCATTGGCCTAGTGGGTAGAGTGTTCCCAATGGTCTGGGAGACCGGGGTTCCATCCTAGATCGTGTCATACCAAAGACTCAAAAAAAGGTACTTGATGCCGCCTTGCTTAACACTCAGCATTATAAAGTAAGGATCAAGGGTTAAGTGGAGCAATCTAGGGAAAGGAATAACGCCCTCCCCTACACCTAGGTGGAATAGCTGTTGAAAAGGGAGCCTTCCGGCCGTCCTCGACTACAGTCGCCAACTTTACTTTTATTTTCTCCTCTTTTTTCCTCTATTCGTCTTGTTTTTCTTCTTTTTTATACTTCTTCCTCCTCCTCTGCCTTCTTCTTCTTCTTCTTCTTCTTCTTCTTCTTCTTCTTCTTCTTCTTCTTCTAAACTAGTTTTTCTTCTTTTTCTATTCTTTATCTTTTCCTTCTTTTAAACCACTTTTTATATCCATCCTCTTCTTTCTTCTCCCTTTCTCCCTTCTTTTTTGTTTTTCCATATTTCTCCTCCTTCTTCAACACATCTTTTTCTACATTTTGACTTATTTGATACGTCTTTTTTCTTCTCATATAATCCTTCTTCTTCTTCTTCTTCTTCTTCTTCTTCTTCTTCTTCTTCTTCTTCTTCTTCTTCTTCTTCTTCTTCTACAGTGTTAGATTGACTTAGGGACTCCAGCTTCGAATTTGACCTTCAGGTTTACCCTCATAGCCTTTCGCTCAGGCATGTGTAACCAAAACGCTACATAGAACTGAAATAACAATTGTCCCTCTCCTACACCTGTTGCCAACCAATTCTTGGAAGCTTAATCTAATTTGTTTTCTAAGTAACTGATGGAATTGAAGATGAAGAGATGGATTCATGTCTTTTCTCAAGGGCATTGGTTGCGTAGAGAACACAAACTGCTTCAGCCTGAATTCGAACACAGCACATCATTTTCAGCGACGATAACAGTTGCGTTAAAAGCACGTGCACGCCTGTAGAATTAGATTTGATAAATACATGTATCAGGTATCCTTTGATGCTTGGTAAATAAAGAAACAAAGACGAAAAAGTTTTTGAGAATTAATCTTTATTTATTGCGGACTTTTTGTCCTCATCTTGGTAGTTTTTTTGTGTTGTTTCTTCTTTCACTACGTTTCGGCCAAATTTCAGCTCTGGCCTTCTTCAGGTGATTTTACCGCGACCTCGGATATGAACTCTGAGTCTTGTAACCGTATCCCCAGTAATTACTGCCTTCCATAGTTGTTGTCTATCGCACCACGTTTTTGACCAAGTAAACCTCTGGCCGGCTTGGGTAGGATTTGAAACCGCTATCTTCTGACAATGCTCACCTGGAACCGTAGAGACTCAATACTTCCATCCGCTGCGCCACGGGCCCCGAAACGTAGTGAAAGAAGAAACAACACGCAAAAAAAAAAAAAAACTACCAAGATGAGGACAAAAAGTCCGCAATAAATAAAAATTAATTCTCAGATTAAGAAGCCTCATCTCAAAATGATTCCAATTAAAAGACAAGTAGAAAAAGGTTTTGTAGAATAATCCTGATATATACTTTAGCACGGTTCTTTGGATGCGCAATAACACCGTAAAATAGTTTTAAACAGTGAAAAGTTGATAATTTTCTGAGAGCTTCTTTGTGGACATTATTCTTTGTGTTTCTCTTGGAAATATAAAGCTTTTTTTTCACTAATTATCTGTGGGCCCTGTCGACGGGGATAAGAATACTTCAACTCTAATCCCTGCAGAGAAATAAGCCCCTCTCCCAGAGGTCTCCCGGACCATTGGTGAACACTCTACCCACTAGGCCAATGAGCCGGTTAACAAGAGAAAAATAAAAGAAGAATATAACGCAGGGGTAAGGGTAGAAGAAGAGTGGAGGTATAAAAAAAGAAGAAAAAGAAAAGTAGAAGAAAGAGGAGTTCGGAAAAAAGAGGAATAAGAAGAGAGATGTATAAAAGAAGGAAAAGTAGAGGTAAAAAGAAAGACGAAAAAGAAAAAGAATAGACAAAGGAAAAGGAGAGGTAAAAAAAAAAGAATGAAAAGAAAAAGAGCAGAAGGGAAAGGAGAGATAAAAAAAGAAAAAAGAAAAAGAGTAGAAGAAGAAAAAAGAAAGGTAAAAGAAGAATAAAAAGGAAAAGAGTAGAAAGGAAAGGAGAGGTAAAAAGAAAGACGAAAAAGAAAAAGAATAGACAAAGGAAAAGGAGAGGTAAAACAAAAAGAATGAAAAGAAAAAGATCAGAAGGGAAAGGAGAGATAAAAAAAAGAAAAAAGAAAAAGAGTAGAAGAAGAAAAAGGAAAGGTAAAAGAAGAATAAAAAGGGAAAGAGTAGAAAGGAAAGGAGAGGTAAGAAGAAAGAAGAAAAAGAAAAAGAATAGACAAAGGAAAAGGAGTGGTAAAAAAAAAGAATGAAAAGAAAAAGAGCAGAAGGGAAAGGAGAGATAAAAAAAGAAAAAAGAAAAAGAGTAAAAGAAGAAAAGGGAAAGGAGAGGCAAAAAAAAAAAAAAAGAGAAAAAGGAAAAGAGTAGAAGAAGAAAAAGGAAAAGAGTAGAAGAAGAATAGAAAGGGTAAAAGTAAAAAGGAAAGGAGAGGTAAAAAAAGAAAAAAGAAAAAGAGTAGAAGAAGAAAAAGTGTGTGGCACTAAATTTTATCTGATGGTGAGGCTCTAGTTCTGGAGATAGGGGGAGTGTGGAGTACTACTTCATTACTGTTACTCACAGATCCACTTTGACCATATAATTTTGTATTAGATAGGAATACTTGAAGCCATACAACTGTGTGCGAATTATTTGTATTAGATGGAAATACTTGAAACCATAAAATTGTGTATAGATAGAAAAACGGTACAAGTGCAAACTATTTGTATTGGATGGGAATACTTGAGTAGTAAGCTCCTCTCCTACAAAAGGTTGTGACATTGAATTGCATCTGATTGTAGGAGTCCAGTTCAGGAGATACGGGGAATGTGGAGTACCCTTTCATTGCCATTACTTCCAGAACCACTCTGTCTCGAAGTGGTTGTAGCTTTTAGGGTCCCATTAATGGGTTAAACAGATTTGTTTGAAAATTATTGGTATTCAATAAGAATACTTAATACCATGCCGAGCCATTGGCCAAATGAGTTGAGTGTTCGCCAATGGTCCAGGACCCGGGTTTCAATCTCAGGTCGAGTCATATCAAAAACTCAAAAATGGTACTTGATGCCGCTTTGCTTAAGACTCAGCATTATAAGATGAGAATCAAGGGTAAATTGGAACAATCCAGGGAATGGAGTAGCGCCCTCCCCTACATCTCGGTGCGGTAGCTATTGAAAAGATAGCCATCGAGTCACCCTCGACCAAGGTCACTAACTTTACTAAATTTTTATTATTAGATACTTAAATAACATAACTGTCTACAAAAATGATTACTCTTATTAAATTGTGATAATATAGAAATAGTTACTTGAAACCATTTAATTTTGTATTTAATTTGTATCAGGTGCTACCACTACGGGTCACAGTGGATCTGGGAGCAATAGAAAAGAAAGGGTACTCTGTATTCCCCAAAGTTCCAGCATTACTCACCATCAAAAGGTTTAGTGTCATAATGAGGACACTTTGGGGGGGGTCTTATCTCTCTGAAGAGAGGTGTGTATGTGTGTGTGTGTGTGTGTCAAAACAGTTCTATTTGTGTTGCGTTCTGGTTAGTGAACGCTTGTAATATTAAATAAAAGACAAACCACGATATGAGAGGAAAATAGAGATATATTCTCAGGAAAAAGTATATACAATAGAGAGACTATTAGTTGACAAGAATATAGGATTAGTGAATACAGAATAAAGATATAGTCCAACGATAGTATTGGCTTCCGTTATTACAGTAGCAAGTAAGGTGATCTAGTGCGATCTCCAGTCTCTAACGCTCAAATACTATTCCTATAAGAAGCTGCTCTTCGCCTTCTAGTCTGCCCTGGTATTAGTAGCAACTGCTATATATGACAGATGGACTAGTTCATTGTGTAGAAAAAGGTGGGTGATACCCAACAATTTCAAACAATTCCGTTTAGCATAAGTACACAGTTTAGTTCTATTTGACCCATAGAAAGGACCCTATCAGGTGCTACCACTCCAGGCCAGAGTGGACCTGGCAGCGATGGCAATGAAGGGGTACTCCGTATTCCCCAAAGCTCCAGCATTACTGGAATGAGATCTCATTAGATTGTTTAGTGTCATTACTAGGACACTCGTTGCGGTGGTAGTGGGGTCTTACCCCTCTGCAGAGATGCAGTCAGTGTATTCTACAGTTTCACTCGATTAGGCCCACGAACGCATAAGAAACAACTTCACAAAAATGTAAATATAATCATACAATGAACGCGATTCCCTAACAACTTGACCTAAAATAACCCAAGAGAGATTGACATGCCGTTCAGATTCCGTCTATCAATCATGGAGTAGGATGTGACACGAGGTGAATTTGAATTTTTAAGCGGAGTTCAGGTGGTTTGAATTCAGAGTTTTTTTTCTCGTAGACTTATTGCCATACTAAAGAGTTCAGTAAGTAAAGTTGGCAACCATAGTCGAGGGCGACCAGAAGGCTCCCTTTTTAGTAGCTACTACACCGAGGTGTAGGGAAGGGCACTACTTCTTTCTCTGGATTGCTCCACTTTACCTTTGACACGTACCTTATAATGCTGAGTGTTAAGCAAGGAGGAATCAAGTACCATTTTTTGAGTCTTTGGTATGACTCGACTTGGGATTAAACCCTGGTCTCCCGGGCCATTGGCAGATGGAGAAACAATTAGATTAATCCCTTGTGAAATTGAAAAAGCCAAATCGAAGATTTGAACTCGGGCCGCTGAGTTCATTTCATATGGCAATAACCGTTATGCCACGAGCGTCTCCTTTACTCAGTGATATAGATAAAAAAAAAATTTTTTTGAGGTTTGTATGAATGAGTAAACCATGATTGTCTGAATTTTTGTTATTCTAGTTTTCAAAAAAAGCTGGGAAAATCGATTGACACCTGAGGTAATTCAACGGTTTTGTGTTTTGTTAGCGAAGAAAAAATGCCACCTGTTACGTTCCATGCGCTGGCAAATAGGCTGCCTTGCACACGCAAGTATCTCAGTGTTGTTACCTTGTACAGAAAAAAAAAAAAAAAAAAAAAAAAAGAAAAGAAAAAGAAAAAAAAAAAAGGAAAAAGAGAAGAACATATACAGATTTTGCAATCGCGGAAATATTTTGCACAAAAGGAAAGAAAATAGAACGAACGAAAAGAAAAGAAAAAGAAAAAGAAAACAAACAAAACAAAACAAAAACAAAAAAAGTACTGAAGGAACCAAATATAATCTCATGGGTAATTTCTCTTCCTCTCCCAAAATATCAAGGAAAGTACGGATTGTTGTCTAAACTTTAAATTTAAGGTAACATTTGTTTTTATTCGATTATTCACAATTTAATCGTTTATAGCCACAATTTAATCCATTGTATTTAAATATATATCAATATCTATTTCGATATAAAAGAGTTGAAATTGTCTGTTTGTCTGTTTCTGACTCTGAGGAGATAACATTTGTTGAAATAGGTAGTGATATTTTTCAGTTTTTCTGCGATGTTTTTATTACAGTGACTAGACAGTATATTTTTAAATGAATAGTTAAAAAAATACATGTGTCAGTCGATCTTCCCTCTATCAATTTGAAGGATAGATTCACCCCACCCGCCACTTGGTAGGATAAGACACATGGCCGATTTTTAAGCGGAGTACAGCTGGTTTTAATTCAAAGTTTTTCCCTCTTTTACACTGGTTACCTAACCAAAGTTAAAGAACCCAGTCTGTCCTACTATTTACCCATAGCAGGGGTGGAGGAAGAACATATAGGTTCATGCCTTTCCTAAGAGCATTAGCACGAAGTGGAACGCAAACAGCCTCGTCCAGGCTTTGAACTCGGTTTACTGATTCCATTTCCTATTCAAAGTTTTCCTTTTCCTTGACTGGTTACCTAAATAAGGTTAAAGAACCCAGTCGGTTCAACTAACTACGCATAGTAGGGGGTGAGGAACAGATAGATTCATGCTTTTCCTAAGCAAAGTGAAACACAAACAGTCTCGTTCAAGCTTTGAAATCCGAGGATTTAAAACTTGAAGAAAAGACATAAAACCTGGAGATAATTTTTTTACACGGAAGACTTTAACGACAGTATCTAGATTTCTCGACTGTTCGACTGCACAAATATTCCCTGGACACTTGTCCGAATAATTCATGGACTGATGAAAAGACATCACAGTTTATATGTTTTTGTCTTATGGCATATCAACATTTGTAGGTTATTTATGCCAAATCCATTTTATACAAATACACTATTTCAAATACACTATTTCAAACAATTCAGTTTAGCTTAGGTACACCGTTAAATTGTCAAGAACATTTTTATTTCGAGCTATTCAGTTTAGTCAAACAGTTCTGATTCAAACAATTCAGTTTAGCATAAGTATGCAGTTTAGTTCTATTTAACCCATAGATAGGGCTCTACCAAGTGCTACCATTCCTGGCCAGGATAGACCTGGGAGCAATGTCAATAAAGGGGTGCTCCGCTTTCCCCAAAGCCCCAAGTATCACTGGAACCTCACCATCAGATTGCTTAATGTCATATCAGGATACTCTTTGGGAGGGTCAGTGTATTTTACAGCCCCAGCCGACTGGGCAACTCATATGTGGGTTAAATAGTAGTACTACTGTCCTTTCATGAGGCTGGCCTAGACCTTAAATAACCTACGAAGGTTTATATGCCATTAAACAAAGAAACTAAATCAAGCCAAACAAAAAGTAAGTAATTATATATGTATAACGATTAAATCAATTTTCATACAAGTTATAACATCAAAAATAAGAATTTGATTGATTTTAACAGCATGTCAACCCGTCAAGGGGTATATGATGCCTAAAGATTGGGGAATCGTATTCATTGTATATTCCTAATTACATGTTTGTGCAGTTTTTTAAGCTTTCACTCGGTCTAATCGAATACGGATACTTTTTAAAAAGATAAATTTGATCCAAAGATGGGACTGGAAGTAATGGCAATGAAAGGGTACTGCTCAATGCTAAAAGCTCCAGAACTGGATGCTCACCACAGAATGTAGTTTAGTGTCATATCCAGGACACCCTTTTTAGAGGGGGTTACCCCTCTGCAGGGGATACTGTCAGCGTATTCCAAACCCCCTCCGATAGTGGGTAAACAAGACAGAAGAGCTTCCGTTAGCCAAACATGTCACTTCTTCTACTCTCCATCCTTTAGAAATAGGAAGTTCTTTTTCACTAATTATGTGTTCGGCAAGGCTTAGAATACACTGATTGTAACCCCCTCCGAAAACGGTGTGTCTTGAGTATGACACAAAAATACATCTGAAAAGTGGGCTCCAGTTCTGGAGATCTAGTTGGATGATTGCTATATCACACCAACAGTTTTATTTGCCCACACTTAAATGGTTTCAAGTATTGCTATCAAACGCTTACAAATCAATAACACATAATTTGTTTTGCACATAGTTAAATAGTTAATCAATTCTATTTAACCCATACATAGGATCCTGTCAGGTATTACTATATCGGTTCAGGCTGGACCTGGGAGTAATACAAATGAAGGTATACTCCACATTTCCCAAATCCTCTGTACTGGAGCCTCAGCATCAGATTGTTGGTTGGTTGGTTGAGTTTTATGGTATATCAGCCTTGTAGGTTACTTAATGTTAAATCTTGTTTATATATATATATATATATATATATATATATATATATATATATATATATATATTCACAGGGTGCGGAATCAAAATATGGAATAATTCTTTAAAAGTTTTTTTTAGTCAAATTAGTCCATCTCTAAAAAAAAAAAAATGCAAAAAATCTAAATTTTCATGGTTAGGTCTATTATTCAAGAACTTTTTGATTAAGACTTAGTCCAATATGAGTGCGCAAGAAAAGAAACGACAAAGTATCTATGATTTGCTTAACACCGAAACCAAGCCCAAAAAATTTCCGAGATAATTGGTGTTTCTTTATGGCATCCAGCAAGCCCAGACCTTAACCCCTTTGATTACGCTATATGGAGCGTTTTAGAAAACAAAACAAATGCAATTTCCCTTCCAAATATTGGTTCGCTAAAGACTGCTATTGAGAAGGAATGAAATGAAATGTCTGAAGAATTTATTTTGAAGGCATGAAAATCGTTTCGAAGGCGGGTTGATACAATGATTGAAAAGAAATGGCGGCTATATTGAGTAAATTTACTGTTTTGTGTCTATCTTCTTGTTTTGTTAATTTTTTAAAATTAGAATTAATCTTGTTTAATATTAGAATCGTTTATCATTATACTAGTATATTCCTAATTTTCCTTCTGCACCCAGTATATATATGATTTGTAAACAATTAATTTTTGATAACTTTTTTAAACGAGCCAGAGCTCATTTGTTTGCATATAGTTAAATGGTTTCTGATATTTCTATTGAGCACTAATAATTCTATTCAATACTTTATTAATTTGTACGCTGTCAAACGGTTCCGAGTATTGCAATCTAACACGAATAATATCATTTAGTATTTATGCACATTGCGTCAGATATTGCTACGCAATACCAACAGTTTGAATTGTTTCAAGCATAGCTATGTAACTCTAACAATTCAATTAAACATGCATCATTTGTTTGCACGCAGTTAAATAGTTGGTTGGTTGGTTGGTTGGTTGGTTATTTGGGTTTATGGCATATCATCCTTTGTAGTTTATTTAACACCAAATCCCTTTTTATGAAAATAGTTCTATTTCAAACAATTCAGTTAAGCATGAGTACACAGTTTAATAGTCAAAAACATTTCTATTTCAAGCTATTCTGTTTATTCAATAAACGTACGTACCTTATATTGCTGAGTGTTAAGCAAGGAGGTATCAAGTACCATTTTAAAAGTCTTTGGTATGACGGGACCTGGGATTGAACCCAAGTCTTCCGGTCCATTGGCGAACACTCTGCCCATTAGGCTAATGAGCCGGTTAATATAAATTAAAGATATGTTAATTAAGGCTAATTTATAAATAGTGCCAATAGTATTTCAAGGAACCCCTTATTATGACACATCTTATTCCCACATGTATACACATCTGTCAGTTTCTTAGAATCTGTAGAGAGTCCCCGTGGTGTAGTAGCAAACGTGCTTGACTGACATCGTACTTAGAATCCGCCCTTCCAGCAAAATTCACAGCATTCTCTAAACCATTGAGTAATTACGAAAATTATTCATCAAATTTAACACTTTTCTACGTCACCGTAGTTGTCCAATACATACTGTTCCGTTTTGACCTAAAAGTATTACTCCTTATTGTGTATTGGGACCATTATTCGCGACCAATACATACATACATACATACATACATACATACATATGAATCAAGGTAGCGTAGACACAGAGTCATAGGTGCTTGGTGACTGTCAGTTTATCGACTGTGTGTTCATTAAACCGATTCTGACAAGTGTGGAAGGGCTGAAAAGTTCATAGGCTGAAAATTTTTATGATGACTTTTTTGGCCGATAGAATTCAAGCATAACAACAACACTAATGGGAGAAGTGTGTGAAGCACTAAGCTGAATTGTTTGAATTAGAACAGTTTGATTAAACTGAATAGCTTGAAAGAGACATGTTTTTGACAGTTTAACTGTGTACTTACATTTAAACTGAGTACTTATGCTAAACTGAATTGTTTAATATAAAACTGTTTTGACATTCAACTGTGTTTAAACAAAATTTGTACTTATACCAAACTACCAGAAAAGGTATCGACGCAGGTGGTACCTCGTATAAAAGACTTGTCACAATGGAAAGGAAAAACCGTTATGTCATTAGGTACCCCATCTCCAATTGAGTTGAGTTTATTTCTCCAATTGTTTATTTTTAGTTTTGTTATCAAAGTTATATTTTGCTTCGGATATTGAACTCTAAAGGACACTGGATGCCGTCTAGAGGACTTACCAAGCGCAATGGTCGGTTGTCCCTGTGTTGAAAAATAAACTTCATTTGGAGAGTATCTTAGTAAGCCTGTGAACTTTTCATCTGACCCACATATATGATCTGATATCGATAGGGAGCATTATTTATTTAAAAATATAGCAAACTACATGGGCAGGGGTACATAGAAAAACATCACGAGAACGAACTCATAAGAAACGTTCTTCTATGCATTCCTACACGTGAACGCGTCAGTATTGGTAGACCTGCAAGAATTTACTTGCATCAGGGATGAGAGGGACGGAGAGAGAGAGAGAGAGAGAGAGAGAGTGTGTGTGTGTGTGTGTGTGTGTGAGAGAGAGATTGAGAGAGTTTGGAAAATCTGTGTTGTCAGCATGATGATAATATATATATATATATATATATATATATAATCCGAGGAAAATAGTCTAAGGATGAGACTATTAAGTGAACCTGCCTAAATTATATTCAAATACACAATAGTATTTTTTCTTTCTGTTGATCTGAAGAGGGTCATTTCATAGACCTGAAATAAATTTATAATGAAACCAAAAAATTAAATTTTTTCCTTTCAATTTTATAATATATATATATATATATAATTATTTACTTGGTTTACTTTAATTGTGGTAGAAAGTCATATGGGACCCCAGTAAATGACAAATTCTCTATTAACAGTTTGCAGGAAAATCTTTCTATCCAAGACATCTAATATATATATACATATATATATATATATAACAATAATAAGTAATGTAAAAAGCAAACTTTTCAATGAATTTTGAGACCTCGAATACTTTTAAACAAAGTAGTATAAAAACTAAAAGCAATCACCAGCGTTCTTATTCTTAAAAGTTTCATATGGTCCAAAAAAGATTAGATAGGAAAATTTCATTGACAAGATCGACTATTATACACATCATTTTAAATCCACAATCATTCCTGAAAGAACTGAAAATGTGTTGCTCCTTGGAATGACTCTTTGAAACAGTCATTCAATCTCTAAGAGCTCGTTTCTAAGGCTAGCAGTCATTGAAACAATTTTGTGGAGCATGGAGGTTGTTCATTGGCTTTGGACATAGAACGTTTCAACTACAATAGGTCCGTAAAAAGGTTTTTGCAAAAGTGATAGGTACCTAGCCAGTTTACAATCCCCTGACTACCAGGAGGCAATACTTGGATCCGATGACGATTTAATCAAGTTACCCCCGAAAAAGGTAGCGTACCATGTAAGTCATTTTAGACAAGGTGGCTGATGCTTCCTGTGGACCAGCCACCGAAGATAAAGCCATTGATTGTTTCTCTTGCAGCATATTTCTATACTTAGTCAGCAGATAAATCCTCATTTCCCACAAGATAAAAGTGGGGCGGTCATTTCTATGAACAGAATAAAAGGAGAAAGAAAGAAAGAAAGAAAATGAACAGAAAAAAACGAGGAAGATAAAACAAGAAAGAAAGAAAGAAAGAAAGTGAACAGAAAAAGGAGAAGATAAGACAAGAAAGAAAGAAAGAAAAAGTGAATAGAATAAAAGAGAAAGATAAAACAAGAAAGAAAGAAAGAAAGAAAGTGAACAGAAAAAGAGAAAGATAAAACAAGAAAGAAAGAAAGAAAGAAAGTGAACAGAAAAAAGAGGAAGATAAAACAAGAAAGAAAGAAAAAGTGAATAGAATAAAAGAGAAAGATAAAACAATAAAGAAAGAAAGAATGTGAACAGAAAAAAGAGGAAGATAAAACAAGAAAGAAAGAAAGAAAAAGTGAATAGAATAAAAGAGAAAGATAAAACAAGAAAGAAAGAAAGAAAGAAAGAAAGTGAACAGAAAAAAGAGAAAGATAAAACAAGAAAGAAAGAAAGAAAGTGAACAGAAAAAAGAGGAAGATAAAACAAGAAAGAAAGAAAGAAAGAAAGAAAGAAAAAGTGAATAGAATAAAAGAGAAAGATAAAACAAGAAAGAAAGAAAGAAAGAAAGAAAGAAAAGTGAATAGAATAAAAGAGATAGATAAAACAAGAAAGAAAGAAAGAAAGTGAACAGAAAAAAGAGGAAGATAAAACAAGAAAGAAAGAAAGAAAGAGAGATAGCGTATATATTTCTAATAAATGCCCGCGTATCATCCAATACTATCCGGGATTAATTTTTGACTTTTGCAGCTGGAAGTTATAGGCTTACCAGTTGGCCTAGGCTTAGCATTGTGACTAAATTAACTGATTGTAATGTAACAGAGTTAAACTTGCTTTTGAGAATATCGCAGTTATAATTTTCTTCACAGGTGTCTGGATTAGATTAATGTGAAAAACCAGATTTTTGTAGTTTTCTTTAAGAACAGGTTGATTGTTGAGAAGACCAGGTGTGATTTCGTATTGCGTGAGGTCAAACTGCGTCGTGGATTTCGAAGCAGGCTAGAGGCAACAATATTTGGATATTGTTTTGAGTTAGTAAGTGAACTTAATTTGAACAGTTGCTGATTGGGGATATATTTTTAGCGTGGGAATAGGTTTGGATTATAAAGAAATGTACATTCAATGACAGAGTTTTGACATCACAGGTTAATTGGTGTTTCGACTGAGAAGAGGAAGAAGTGATTCGTATTGAGGGAGGTCGAGCATTCACGCAATTTCGATAACAATTGGCCGAGATATACTTCATATCTTCATTTTAGCGCTCGCCAGCGCACTCATATACCAATGCACTCATCTGTGAATAACTCCAGCATTTCACTAAATAACTGAAGTTAGCATAAGACTGACACACATACAGTCTGTCAGGACGCTGTGTTCGGTTTTGTATAACTATAGAAGTCATGTGATGGCTGATTGTTATATAGTATACCCTATTTACCAACCCCTCCGCTCGGGCAGGATATGACACAAGGTAATTTTTTTTAAAACGGAGTTTAACATGTTTAAATTCAGAGTTTTCCTTCTCCTAGAATAGTTGCCTCACCAAGGCTGAAGAACTCAGTCTGCCCTACTATTTACCCATAGCTGGAGGGAGAATAATTGGATTCATACCTTTCCCAAGGGTATTAGTGCTATGTGAAAATGCTATCAGTCTCGTCCATGATTTGAACTCGTGTCGCCGTGTCCATTTCCTACGACGATAACCATTACACCACGGGCATTGTTATATAATATACTGTTATTAAACTGTTCATATTTAATCAACTGGCATTATTGTTCTTCCGGAGACGGAACCGACTTATCCTGTTCAGAACATCCGTCACCGGAGGAAATTACCATGACTTACAAGTTTGAGAAACACCGTTTCCTTGGTCTATAAGAATCACATTTTTTGAATATCAAGCTAGACGATCGACGACACAAGTTGTGCCTTTGGGACAGTTTCGAATTGAAAACGTCCAACAATTCCGACAGCTGTGTGTAAAGAGTGAGATTTCACAACGTAGTTCGAATGGAGCCGTGCGTCTATGAAAAATACGACGTTTGGAGCAGAGTGGGTTGAGTTCATAGTTTTGGTCAGAGTTACACTCACAAACTTTTAATCTCGCGTATCGTGCGACCCTTAATATTAGGCTAAAGTTTAGGTATCAGAAAGTCGCAAGATATGCGTTTATATATACAGTAAGAATTCAATCTCACGAGTTTTATTTCTACGGCTAGCTCTCTCGGAAGAGTTGGGACGAGATTTCTTCTGCAATAGGTATGAAGAGAAATCTCTCTGAAAGCGATCAGTACCAAGCCAGTTTACGATCACCAGGAAACCTGGGTACAATGCCAATTTAATCAAATTACCACAAAAAATGTATCGACGCAGGTAGTAGCTCATATAAAAGACTTGCCACAATGGAAAGGAAAAACCATTATGTCATTAGGTATCCCATCCCCAATTGAGTTATTTCCCCAATTGTTTATTTTTAGTTTTGTTATCAAAGTTGTATTTTGCTTCGGATATTGAACTCTATAGGACACTGAATGCCGTCTAGAGGACTTACCAAACGCAATGGTCGGTAGGGAGATAGAGAGAGATAGAGAGTCAAGAGAATCCGTGATGTTAGAACACTTTGATGATGATAATGATGATAGGACGAGTTCTGAGAATTGGCAAACACTGTTTTGTCAATGATATCAGCTATAATTGATCTGTGTTAGTAAAAGCAAAAAAAAAAAAAAAAAAATTCGATCATCTCAGATGAATCTAGTTTTAGATCACAACCAACGCCCATTTTTCGATGAGTGGGGTCACGAGACACCGTAAAGATTTTGAAAATAGTTCAAGAATTTACCAAGCTTTATTTAGATGACACATTGCTTAAAGTGGTCACCTCTCTAAGTATTGAGCAAGATCAACGTTGCTTTACTCCGATAATCAAGCGGGAACCGGTGTTTTCAGCGTGTTCAAGAATTTGCAAAACTTTGCTTAGTTTTGTCACAAAGTTAGAATCGAACACAGTTGATTCTAAGTTAGAATCGAACACAGTTGATTCTAAGTTAGAATCGAACACAATTAATTCTAAGTTAGAATCGAACACAGTTGATTCTAAGTTAAAATCGAACACAATTGATTCTAAGTTAGAATCGAACACAGTTGATTCTAAGTTAGAATCGAACACAGTTGATTCTAAGTTAGAATCGAACACAATTGATTCTAAGTTAGAATCGAACACAGTTGATTCTAAGTTAGAATCGAACACAATTGATTCTAAGTTAGAATCGAACACAGTTGATTCTAAGTTAGAATCGAACACAGTTGATTCTAAGTTAGAATCGAACACAATTGATTCTAAGTTAGAATCGAACACAGTTGATTCTAAGTTAGAATCGAACACAGTTGATTCTAAGTTAGAATCGAACACAGTTGATTCTAAGTTAGAATCGAACACAGTTGATTCTAAGTTAGAATCGAACACAATTGATTCTAAGTTAGAATCGAACACAGTTGATTCTAAGTTAGAATCGAACACAATTGATTCTAAGTTAGAATCGAACACAGTTGATTCTAAGTTAGAATCGAACACAGTTGATTCTAAGTTAGAATCGAACACAATTGATTCTAAGTTAGAATCGAACACTGTTGATTCTAAGTTAGAATCGAACACAATTGATTCTAAGTTAGAATCGAACACAGTTGATTCTAAGTTAGAATCGAACACAATTGATTCTAAGTTAGAATCGAACACAATTGATTCTAAGTTAGAATCGAACACAATTGATTCTAAGTTAGAATCGAACACAGTTGATTCTAAGTTAGAATCGAACACAATTGATTCTAAGTTAGAATCGAACACAGTTGATTCTAAGTTAGAATCGAACACAATTGATTCTAAGTTAGAATCGAACACAGTTGATTCTAAGTTAGAATCGAACACAGTTGTTTCTAAGTTAGAATCGAACACAGTTGATTCTAAGTTAGAATCGAACACAGTTGGTTCTAAGTTAGAATCGAACACAATTGATTCTAAGTTAGAATCGAACACAATTGATTCTAAGTTAGAATCGAACACAGTTGATTCTAAGTTAGAATCGAACACAGTTGATTCTAAGTTAGAATCGAACACAGTTGATTCTAAGTTAGAATCGAACACAATTGATTCTAAGTTAGAATCGAACACAGTTGATTCTAATTTAGAATCGAACACAGTTGATTCTAAGTTAGAATCGAACACAGTTGATTCTAAGTTAGAATCGAACACAGTTGATTCTAAGTTAGAATCGAACACAATTAATTCTAAGTTAGAATCGAACACAGTTGATTCTAAGTTAGAATCGAACACAGTTGATGGTGTGAATTGAGAGTTCTATCAACTTATACAAATTGACACTGTTCAAAGAGATGCAAACTGAAATTTCAGAGAATTTGAACGGCAATCGCGAGTTGAATGTTATACGGACTTATTTGTTGTTATTTTTTGCGAGCTCGAGTAAAGTCAACATGCAAGAATCCTTTCTTTCTTTCTTTCTTTTCTATCTATCTATCTATCTATCTATCCTTTCTTCTTTTTTGTTTTATGTATCGTTCTGTTTGTTCCTTTTTTATTTTATTGTTCTGTTCCTTCGTTTTTCTATCTATCTATCTATCTATCTATCTATCTATCTATCTATCTATTCTTTGTTTTTCTTTCTCTTTTTTGGTTTTATCCATCTTTCTTTCTTTCTTTCTTTCTTTCTTTCTTTCTTTCTTTCTTTCTTTCTTTCTTTCTTTCTTTCTTTCTTGTTTTGTTTGTTCCTTTTTTAATTTATTCTGTTTTAGTTATCCTTCCTTTTTCTATCTATCTATCTATCTATCTATCTATCTATCTATCTATCTATCTATCTATCTATTCTTTGTTTTTTCTTTCTCTTTTTTGGTTTTATCCATCTTTCTTCCTTTCTTTCTTCCTTCCTTTCTTTCTTTCTTTCTTGTTTTGTTTGTTCCTTTTTTAATTTATTCTGTTTTAGTTATCCTTCCTTTTTCTATCTATCTATCTATCTACCTATCTATCTATCTATCTATCTATCTATCTATCTATCTATCTATTCTTTGTTTTTTCTTTCTCTTTTTTGGTTTTATCCATCTTTCTTTCTTTCTTTCTTTCTTTCTTTCTTTCTTTCTTTCTTGTTTTGTTTGTTCCTTTTTTAATTTATTCTGTTTTAGTTATCCTTCCTTTTTCTATCTATCTATCTATCTATCTATTCTTTGTTTTTTTCTTTCTCTTTTTTGGTTTTATCCATCTTTCTTTCTTTCTTTCTTTCTTGTTTTGTTTGTTCCTTTTTTAATTTATTCTGTTTTAGTTATCCTTCCTTTTTCTATCTATCTATCTATCTATCTATCTATCTATCTATCTATCTATCTATCTATCTATCTATCTATCTATCTATCTTTGATTTTTCTTTTTCTTTTTCTTTCTCTTTTTTTTGGTTTTATCCATCTTTCTTTCTTTCTTTCTTTCTTTCTTTCTTTCTTTCTTTCCGCTTGATTGAAAAGTTATTTTTCTCTCCTTCTCCACACTATTCCCTTCTTTCTACATTTCTCACCTGTTTCTTATGTTTTCTCTTTCATCCGCTCACTTTCTCTTATTTTCTCAAATAAGATCCACCTTAACGACCAATGACGTAATGTTGTTTTTTTTTCTGTATCAAAAGATCATGACAAAAGACTTATATAACGATTTTGTACCTTCACTCGTCCAACTTTTTCAACTGGTTCATTTATTTAAAGATTCTAAACTAATAGAAAAGCGTCTCCAGAAAAGACACAGCTGTTTCCCAACACAAAGGTCGAATTGAGGTCAACCAGTCTGATTTAAACACACGTATGCATTTCGCGATTAGTTGCTTGGAATTGCGTCTGCTCTTAAAGAGTGTCTGCCTAAAATATTTTATATAAAATCAATTTTTCATTTATTTATTGTAACTTTATTTAATAAGAATACTTTGCAAGTTGATGATTATTTCGTATATTAATCTTAAAAGTCTGAAATTTATGCGTAGATATCATTAGCTTTGATTGGTGCGTGATGTACGTAATTTCCCAACCCCCAAGGCACAAAATAACCCCGAACAAGTTATCGTGCCGTTAAAATCAGTCTATCAATCAATCAAAGCTAATGATATCTACACATAAATTTCAGACTTATACGTGTAGATATCATTAGCTTTGATTGATTGATAGACTGATTTTAACGGCACGGTAACTTGTTCGGGGTTATTTTGTGCCTTGGGGTTAGGGAAATTACGTACATCATGCACCAATCAAAGCTAATATTACGTACATTACGTAAAATTACGTACATTATACATTTATATTTACCTTTTTTTGTGTAGCTATTTAAGAGATTTTTTTTTTTTTCGTTTTCACGATATGTCAAAATCTGTGGTACTTTGACAATGACTTTGTATTTTATCGATAATGTTTACATTTGTATTTTTGGAATAATTTCATTTCTCTCAAGAAGGTTTTGTTTTGCTTTCTTTTGTTTAATGGCATATCAACACTCATGGTTTATTTAATGCCAAATTCATCCTCACAAAAGAACAGTAATAATACTATTCAACTAATAGCTGGGAAGGGGGGGATAAGGGGTTCATTAATTTACCGAGGGTCTGAAAGTGAAAGTAACAGCGCGACTGGAGTTCGAACTCTTTTATCCTGATATCACTGTCCAGCACATTAGCCACCACGACACAAGGACTCCCCTCCGCCTCACAAGAAGTACAGAATGTAATCCCTATTGATATTTTCAAATAGGTCCTTCATATTAGTTAGTTGGTCTAGCTTGCTAACCATTACACCATCCGAGGTGCCCTCTTTCATATTGTTTACATTATAGTCAAATGAGAGCGAAGTCTATGCATTCTGGGAGAAAATGTTTAACAGTGTAGGGTGTTTGACACGTTTATTATATTTACCAACCCCCCCGCTCGGGCAGGATATGAAACAAGGTCAATTTTTAAGCGGAGTTTAACAGGTTTGAATTCACAGTTTTCCTTCTCCTAGACTAGTTGCCTCACCAAGGCTGAAGAAAACAGTCTATCCTACTATTAGCCCATAGCTGGAGGGAGAATAATTGGATTCATACCTTTCCCAAGGGTATTAGTGCTATGTGAAATGCAATCAGTCTCGTCCAGGATTTGAACTCGTGTCACCGCGTCTATTTCCTACGACGATAACCATTACACCACGGGCACCTTGACATGTTTATACACTGTGGTTGTTTCTCTTGTTTGAGTATAAAGAAGTGCGTAATTTTCTTAATGATCATTAAGTCCAAGGGATGTTGAAAAGTTTGAAGAATATATGAATACACCTAAATTTCTGAAATGAAGCTTGATAATTATTATTACTGTTATATACCATACCTCTGAATATTCCTCATAAATACATTGGACAGTATTGCAAAGGGGATTAATATGCTGATTAAGTAGTTCACCATTAGCAATGGTTTACCTTCTTCATGCCGTTGGTGAGTTATGTATTTTATTAATGTTATCAAGATTTCCATTTCATTTCCAGCCTTCATTTTGGTTATTTCTCATTCAGTAAACTTTTGTTAAGTTACAACAATTTTCTTAGAATATTCAGACTATTGACCTGATCTTTATTGTTATAATCACAACGTTTTGGTGAATATGTCATTTGGCTTTCTTCAGGTGTTTTATGTCAAGCTTGGGAATCCACAGGGAATCTTGAACTGAACCTTTATTTGAACCACAGGTTAGACTGTTTCAATTCTGTTAACCATGATCGGGTACAAGTGTTAAGTTATAGTAAGTATTCTTTGTTAGTCTTACCTGTTGTTGGGATTGAACCTGTAAACTCCAGATAATTTCACTCAGAAGCACTTTCTGACCAAACGCCGTATTCACTGCGCCATGTGTCCGTCAAGGATATGGCGTTTGGTCGGAAAGTGCTTCTGAGTGAAATCATCTGGAAGTTCCAGGTTCAATCCCAACGACAGGTAAGACTAACAAGGAATACTTACTATAACTTAACAATGGCTTTGCAGTTCTTATTAATATACTTTTATGGCACTGTAGTGGTTACGATAACTTTAGGACATTAGACTGCTTTTCGACCATCTTGCATGAATTGAGCATCAGTTTTTGAGTGGCATAAGAGATTCAAGGAAGGCAGGGAGTCTGTGAGGGATGATGAGAGGTGTGGGAGGAGTAAGGAAGTCAATACACCAGAGTTGATCGGCCAAAGGGTTAGGGTTAGGGTTACTGTGTTGAGGTTTTAAGGGAGTTCAGGAAGAGATTCCCTCAGAATAGGCCAGCACTCTTCAAATCGGGTCAGTGGTATTTCCACCAGGACAATACACTAGTCTACAACTCCATCCTTGTCACATGCTATTTGACCGAGATGGGCATCAAGACAGTTCCTCACCGTCCCTATAGTCCAGACCTTGCTCCCTGTGACTTTTGCTTATTCACTAAGTTGGGAAGCTGTCGTTATGAGAGAATTGAGGAGATGAAAGAGGCTGTGAGGAAGGTCATTGACACGCTCACAGAAGAGGACTTCTATGGGGCCTTCCAGAAGTTATTGGAACCGTACAACAAGTGCATTGCAGCCGGAGGAGATTACTTCGAAGGGGACTAGAGTTTCATGTGTGTACTATCAAGAAAAGTGTACATAAGAAAAAAGTCTGGAAACTTATTTAATGATCCCCGTATGAGAAAATATTAAAAACTAGTTATGTGTCAAATAGATATATTTATTTGTTAGAATAATTTGGTTTGGTTTTATGGCATATCAACCATTGTAGGTTATTTATTACCAAATCCATTTTTATACATATAAACAGTTCTATTTCAAACAATTAAGTTTACCATAAGTGCAGTTTTTGTTTACACACAATTAAATGTAAAAACAGTTCTATTTCGAATCATTCAGTTTAGCATAAGTACACAGTTTAGTTCTATTTGACCCATAGATAGGAACCTATCAGGTCCTACTACTCCGTGCCAGAGTAGACCTGGGAGCGATGACAATAAAGGATTACTCCGCATTCCCCAAAGCTCCAGCATTACTGAAGCCTCACCATCATATTGTTTAATGTCATATCCAGAGCAATTGTTAGGGGAGTCAAACCTCTCGGAAGAGAAGCAGCCAGTGAATTCTCCAGCCCCAGCCGGCTTAGTCATTACTTGTTTGAGTTTCTTCATGGAATTATAGATGTGTATATATCCACGAGCAGCATGTGACCCAAAGTTAATTTTTTAGCGGAGTTTAACAGGTTTGTTTTCAGAATTTTCCTTCTCGTAGACTGGTTGTCATACTAATGTTAAAGAGCCTCGTCTGCTCTACTATTTTACCCATAGCTGGAGGGAGAATACTTCGATTCATACCTTTCCCAAGAGTATTAGCGCTATTTGGAATGCAAATCTCATTGTCCAGGATTAGAACTCGGATCGCTGTGTCACTATCCTGCGACGATAACAATTGTACCATGAGCGCCTCCTCTGGAATTATAGATGTATACGTGTGGAAGATTTTGGTTATGTTTCTTGCGCACTGTGCAGTTGTTTATAATGTGCTACTTGTAACATAAATTGGAAAGGCAAGAGATCTTGCGTCTACTGCATACTAGAAGAAAAAAGATGGAGATTCGGCTTGAAGTCTTTTCTTTTAAAACAGGATGTATCTGTAAAGTAACAGAGGGGGGAGTTTTCTACCGGTCGTGTGAAGAGTACTACAGGCAAGGGAAATAATCTCAATAACTTTTCTTCGTTGCAGTATAAAGGCATGCGATAATTATAAACAACTCGTAATATAAACAACAAGCAACGAGTAAAATTTCAACCTAGTAAAATGAAAGTTTATTTTCTTGTGTAAAATGCAGATTTCCAGACTGAAAATTCGAGCAGTAAAAATTTCAGCTATCATAAATTACTAATCGAGAAAGGAAGTAGTGACGTAGATTCGCCTGGTAATTATTAGGTTTTTCAGAAAATAGTCCGATTTTAATTTAAACTGTTTAAATTCTGTCCTAGCATTATTTTAATTGTAGTTGGGCGCCTCGGATGGCGTACTGGATAGCAAGCTGGAATAGCAAACCTACACGATTAAATTCGAGTCTCATTGGGTGCCCTATTCATACGGCTCTGCGCCACATCTCAGCAAAAAGCTTAGTAAATTACTACTGTAGTTGTAATCTACTAAGCATTTTACTTAGATTTGGCACAAGGCCATATGAAAAGAGCACCCAATGAGACTCGAACTCACTCGTGTAGGTTTGCTAGTCGAGCTTGCTAACCATTACACCACCAGAGGCGCCAAATTACTATTGTAGTTGTATGAAAAAAATTAACATTCCTAATAATTAAAATATCTTCTTCTCTCAGGACTTGATTTTGAGGTTTATATGCCTTAAATTATGAACAAGAAAAAAAGAAGTGATACGTTTACCTTGGGAAAGGTATGAATCCAATTATTCTCCTTCGAGCGATGGGTAAATAGTAGGACTGACTGGGTTCTTCTGCCTTGGTGAGGCAACTAGTCTAGGAGAAGGAAAACTCTGAATTCAAACCTGTTAAACTCCGCTTAAAAATTGACCTTGTGTCATATCCTGCCCGAGCGGTGGGGTTGGTAAATATGGATACGTTTACCTTTTTTGCATGAGTTCAAGCTTTGTCACAATTTTTGCTTCGTAACTATTCTGTTTGTTTGTTGGGTTTTATGGCATATCAACCTTTGTAGGTTGTTTAACGCCAAATCCATTTTTATGTAAATAATTTGTTCTATTTAAAACGATTCAGTTCAGCATAAGTACACAGTTTAATTGTCAAAAACATTTCTGTTTCAAACTATTCAAGCAGTTATATGTAACAATTCAGTTAAGTGTAAATACAGTTGTAATGTCGAAAAACAGTTCTATTTCAAACAATTCAGTTAAGCAGAAGCATGCATGTTAAATGTAAGTACAGTTTAATTGTTAAAAACATTTCCATTTCAAGCCATTCAGTTTAGTCAAACAATTCAGTTTAGCATAAGTAGGCTGTTAGTTCTGTTTAACCTACAGAGAGGGCCCTATCAGGTACTACCACTCTGGGCCAGAGTGGACCTGGGAGCGATGGCAATGAAGGGGTACTCCACATTCCCCAAAGCTCCAGCACAGCTGGAACCTCACCATCAGATTGTTTAGTGTGATATCCAGGACACTTGTTGGGGGGGTCTTACCCCTCTGCAGAGGTGCAGTCAGTATATTCTACAGCCCCAGCCGACTGGGCAAAATATTTTTCTGATCTCTCATTCACCAACTATAATTGTTTAAGTATCTGGATACTTGGCATGAAAACGTTCAGAGTTTCATTGAACAAGCATAAATAATCTAGTTCCTTACTAGCAGAAATGCATAGATGTCCAGGGATCCTATTTTAACTGATTAAAAGACATTAATTGAAGAATAAATGTTTATTCTAAAATCGAACATTATTTCCCTAACCAACAAAATATTTTGAGGTTATTAAACCGTTTTCCCACCGAGCAAGAATGCAACACAAGATAATTCTATAGTGGGGAGTCACGCTCAAATCAAGACTCATGGCTGATCCAAAAAAAAAAAAAAAATGATTGACCTCGTCGGCATTCCCTTTTTGGGGAGCCTCAGATGCTGAGCAATCAACTCAACCCTGCAAAGCAGGTATCCTATTTACCAACCCCTCCGCTCGGGCAGGATATGACACAAGGTCAATTTTTAAGCGGAGTTTAACAGGTTTGAATTCAGACTTTTCCTTCTCCTAGACTAGTTGCCTCAACAAGGCTGAAGAACCTAGTCTGTCCTACTATTTACCCATAGCTGGAGGGAGAATAATTGGATTCATACCTTTCCCAAGGGTATTAGTGCTATGTGAAATGCAATCAGTCTCGTCCAGGATTTGAACTCGTGTCGCCGTGTTCAATTCCTACGACGATAACAATTACACCTCGGGCAAAGCAGGTATAGCCTGGGGTGGGGAGACGGCCACCTGAGACCAAGCGTTATTTGTCGCTGCCTTCCACCAGACAGGACTTGACACTAGGTCAAAAGCCCGAAGGTCAATTAAAGTGTGGATAAAGGGGAAGGGAAGGTCGGGAACGAGTCGAGACTCGAACCCTGCTGGTCTGTGCTGCTCATCAACCCACTAGCCACCTGAGACCAAGTGTTCAAATTTTCACTTATTTAGCATGAAGCCAAAAAGCGATGAGAATTAATAGTTTTGTGTGATTTACCATAAAAAACCCAGGACTATTTCAGATATAAATCTTTGGAATAGTTCATTTCTAATGTCTAATGAGGTAAATACTATTTTTAATGGGTTGA
Organism: Sepioteuthis lessoniana; assembly: GCA_963585895.1. Lineage (NCBI taxonomy): Eukaryota > Metazoa > Mollusca > Cephalopoda > Myopsida > Loliginidae > Sepioteuthis > Sepioteuthis lessoniana. The sequence goes on along the minus strand of OY757929.1, from coordinate 53,945,324 downwards.
GTGTCTCTATCATTTCTAATAGTTAGTGTGGTCTATACCATTATATAAATAAACAATTTAAGAGTTATTATTTAATAACTATTTCCTGTTTATATATTTTTTATTTTTCTTCTGACCTCAAACGTTTAATAAAGTATCTTAGTGTTTTTGATGAGGGAACGCTTTTTGTTAAAACATCAATTTAGTGATCCTGTGAAACCCAAACAGATTTCTCTTAGGAATCTTTTTATTCTGTTCCTTTCTTTTAGGTTAGGCTGATTTATTTTTAGCTTTGAAAAAATGTACAGAAATTCTAGGAAAGTCGACCATATTGTCAGGTTTGGTAACAAGAGAAAGGGACTCACTAAAAATTGAAATGGCATCAGTCAATTTCAGCTTTGTCTTTTGTCTTCTTTGTGACACTTGATAAGATCAAGCGAAACTCACAGTCTGTTACTGGACACACACATATATACAGAGAGAGAGAGAGAGAGAAAGAGAGAGAGAGAGAGAGAGAGAAAGAGAGAGAGAGAATTCTTTTTACGTGTCTTTACGAATTTAGAGAGTTCCAATATGCAAAGGCAGATAATTATGTATTAATTCAGTTGATATTTTTATTTTACAACACCTACTTTTGTTGTCGATATTCCTCAAGATCTGCGGCTCGGCTAAAGTAAGAAATAACGGAGATTGATTAATTGATTGATTTTAAAGACATGTTAACTTGTCTAGCGTTAGTTTATGCCTAGACTTTCTGACATTTAAACAGCGCACTTATGGTAAACGGAGTTGTCAGAAATTCAACCGTTATTACATTTAACTGTATGTAAACAAAAGACCAATATTTAATAGAATTGTTCGTGATTCATAGCAATACTTGAAATCATTAAACTGTGTGTTAACAAATGATTAATCGTAAATTGAATTATCTGTATTAGATAGAAAAAAGTGAAAGCATTTAACTGCGTGAAAAAAAAAAGAGCTAAGACTTATTTAAAAATGTTATTTACGAAATGTTTTGAAATCATATAATTAATATATATATGTATAAAAAGGATTTGGCATTAAATGACCTACACTAGTTGATAAGCCATAAAACCAAACCAAACCAAACCAAACCAAATCAAACCTATTAATCATTTTCTATACCTGAAACCATCTAACTGTATGCAAATAAATGACTGTTAAATTGAATTATTAGTATTACAAAACAATGCTTAAAAACGTTTAGCTGTGTGTAAACGAATGAATCATGTTGAATAGAATTACATGTGTTAGATAACAATACTTCAAACGATTTAACTGTGTGCAAATAAAACTATTTGTACAAACAAATGAGCGCTGGGTCGTTTAAAAATTGTTACCGACAAACTATTCGTTTACAAATCATATATTTCATATATGTGTATAAACAAGATTTGGCATTGAGTTACCTGCAAATGTTGATATGCCGTAAATAACCAACCAACCAACCAGACTGTTAATATTTTCAGTTTCTTTCTTTCTTTCTTTCTTTCTTTCTTTCTCAAAAACTTCAATGTTTATTCTTCTCATAATTTCCTTTGTCTTGTTGAATTTCGCAATTTATTCAAAATTGCAGATCCTTTTTATTTCTCTTCTAGCAGCTATCATTTTTTGTTAATAGTTTAATTAGAAAGTGAATATACCTTTAGGAAGTAGGCTATTGTTTTAAACTCAGCAACATAACGTTCTTTATATGAATTAAAAAAAGATATCCTTATTGCCATTTTTTGCCGACAAGGCTTTTACCAAACCAAATATTAACCTGTTTTCGGCAAGACTTCATTTTTGTTTGCCTTTCTTTGTCATAACTACTTGGACTTCCTTCTCTTACCGCCATTTTGTTTCTGGTCAGACGTTCTTATTTTTCTTTACATTTTTTCTCAGTAATTCAATTTCCTCTTCCTTCAACTCATAATTACCCACTGCCTGCTGTCAGTCTCCTAGTCTACAATCTCTCATACTATCATTCATATAAATTCCCCCTTCTTCTTCTTCAAATGTTCTCTCTCATTCTTTCTTTCATCATATTTCCTCTTCCGAGTCTCCTTCTTTGACCACCACTCAGGCAACCCTTATACTCACTTTCTATTTTACAATTCCCCCTTCCTTTAATTCATAATCCTTTGCTTTTATTTCCTTTAGCTGACTTTTCCTACATATTTCCAAATCTCTCTCTTTTTCTTACATATTTCCAAATCTCTCTCTTTTTTGTCCGGTTATCATACATTCTATTTCATGTCATCATCCCTAACAATCAACCCCTCTCTCTCACTGTTGTTTCATCTCCACTTCTCTTTCTACTCATAGTCACTTGTTCTTTTTTCGTTGCCCTCACCTTTATTATCTTTGTCAGTTTTCTTTTCTCTATTTTTTTCATTTCATCTTTCTCTCTTACTTTCCTTGGCAGTCTCTTGCACAATATCTCATCACTTCTTGCTACCACCCCTATAAATTTCTTCTTCTTCTTCTTCTTCTTCTTCTTCTTCTTCTTCTTCTTCTTCTTCTTTCGCCATTTTCTGCTTCCGTTTCGAACCATATTTTTCTCTCCATTTCTTTAAATATTTAATTTCTCTTTCATTTTTTTTTGTCAACTTTAAAAAAAAGAAGTCATTCATAATCTTTCTTTCTTTCTTTCTTTCTTTCTTTCTTTTTTCACTATTTCTCCCTTTTCTTGCCACTTTCTTTCATGTTTATTTTCTCAATAATTTTTGCTATATGAAGTTCACAATGCCTCATCGTCGAACCATTTCTCTCTCTCGTACACCCCGCTATTCTGTCTTCAAAACAACTCGAAATACAATTGGGAACAAAACCAGCAACATGTTTTTAATTAAAAGAATCAAGAACTGCTAAGGGCTTTCTTTATAGAACAGAAAGAGTTTTTTTCTTTTTTAAAGATCCTAATTGTGGCTAAGAGAGTATTTCTGATGATATCTTGATGGGGTATGAGAGCTAGGAGTCATTAACAAGAAATACACCATTCAGTATTTAAAAGAAGTATTGTACAAAAGTTTTGGACGAGAGAAATAACAGAATTTTTTCAAACTCAAAAATTTAGATAGTCAACTTGATCAGCTAATTATATATCTTCATCGTCACCATCATCATCAAGTCGTTCTGATAGCACCGAGTTCCCTGTCTAACTGTCTGTCTCTGTGTGTCTCTGTCTCTGTGTGTGTCTGTCTGTCTCCTTCTCTCAGCATCTGTCACTATCATCCATCGCTCTTGGCAGGTACTCTAGACGGCAGCTAGTATCCGCACAGAACTGATATAAATAGGTAATTGCTGGTCAGCAAACAGTTTCGTATCCATATGTCAGAATCCATAAGAGAACGTAGATTAAGAGTTCGTTCTTAATTCTATTTAAATACTGTGTTCTATTAAAGAAAGGACACCCTAATAGATTGGGTAGAATACACCAATTGTTTCTCTGCGAGGGGTAACACCCACTCAACGAGTGTCTTAGATGTGACACAACAATCTGATGGTGAGGCACCTGTTATGCTGGAGCTTTGGGGAATGCAGAATACCTCTTCGTTGCTCCCAGGTCCCCTCTGGCGCGGTGTGCTAGCATCTGATTGGGTCCTACCTATGGGTCAAATAGAACTGTCGATATTTAAACCAAGTGCAAATAAATGATTTATGCTAAATTGAATAGAACTGTTTGATCATTTAACTGTGTTTAAACAAATGACTGATGTTTAATTGAATTATTAGTAATACATAGCAATACTTGAACTTATGATAAATTGAAAAGTTAAGATTAAAACCTTTTGATCATTAAACTACTTGTATCAACAAAATGGGTTTACGAATCATATATCTAATATATATTTATATATATGAAAACAGGATTTATCATTGAATAAGCAATGTTTGATATGCCATAAAACCAAACCAAGCTAAACTAAAAGAAAGAAAAGAGGCTAAAAATCAAAACATAAAAAATGAATAAAATAAAGTGAAAAATAAAACGATAAAAACACAAAAATAATTTAAAAAAAAATGGCAATAATTTGATAACACTTTTCCCCACCTTAAAAGCAATAGCAAGATAAGTATGAACAATATCAAAAGTACTAACATTAAAGAATTTTGTCATAAAACTAAAAAAAAAAGGTACTTGTAGATACTCTTTCGACGTCAGCCAAAATCTTTGTATTTCATATTTTTCAGCAAATATTTAACTCTGGTGTATTCTTGGAAAAAAGTAGTGCTGATAAAAAAAGCAATAAGTTTTATCATACTAAATTTTTCTGTGTAAAAGTTTAAATATTGTGGACTATTAGAAAATAGCAAAAGAAAAAAGTCCAAAAAGTCAACCCTCCAACTTCCCAGAAAACTACAACAACAGCAACAACAATGATATAATGTTTTGATGTTGCTGTTGTTTTTGAAGAAGATTAACAACAACAACAGCAAAAACTAATATACATACCTATATACTTATATATATGCATGTATATTAGTTGTTGCAAACACACACACACACACACACACGCACATATATATTTATATATATATATATATATGCAAATTCTTAACTAGCTAGTAGAGTTACTACAAAAATGATGAGAGTATCTAAGTATGAATCTGAACTTCTGCCTAGGATCAGAGTGTGTGTAGTATCTGTGTATTCAGTTTTGAATCAAGGAGTCGTTCTTCGGTATTTCTGCCTCGTTTCGGATTTCATTTAACCAAACTTCCAGATGGGATTATGGAGTAGTATCTGTTGTTTTTTTTTATCCGCCAGCAGTTCTCTTTTCAAAATGATGAGACGAAATTCGAGTGGCGTTGACGATTTTAATCGAGCAACAGCAACTTCTCTTTGAATCAAGAGGAAACACACGGTGGACTCCGATTCCTGCGTGCCAATAGTCACGAGGCAAGAACCGACGCACATAACATTCCTCATTAACAACATATTGAATTGCATATTATAGCCACATTTGTTTTAGAGTGTTTGTTTTTAAGTATTAGTAGTTTTAGTAGCATACTTTATCTTTTGATAAAGCATTGTTGACATTAATCTTCACTTCTATTCTCTTTTACTTTTTCCGTTTTATTTTCTATTTAATGGCATATAAACCCTCGTGGGGTATTCAATGTTAAAGCTCTCCTTGTAGAAGAATAGTAGAAGTGGTATTGAAAACATAGCTAAAAGAATAAGTGTTAAATGCTCATCTACAGCATCATAACGACATAATAATAAACAGACGTAATGATAAAGACGCAGGAAGACTTCTTTAACAAAATATTTACCTCTCACTTTATTGCAAGGGTTCGAAAAGGGCTACTCAAGGGTTGCGTGTGAGAGGGAGTTGGAGACCGAACATAAACTGTAATATTTTGACCCTTTTGTTATGGCCGTCAACGTTGTGTCATTCTCGTTCTCCAGATGCTCAACTGGAGGCCCTGGGCCCACTCTGCTGGGTGATGGCTTTCTTTGCTGCATCTTATCAGCATCTTCTCTGGACCCCAATTCAATCAGGGCTCCCGAGGGCCCCTTCGGTCGGGTGTGGCTTTACCTACCACACCTCGTCTATCTCCGTCTCCAACTCTCACTGGGACTCGAACTCAACAGCCTTGACTTCTGACTTGACTGAGCTATATAATAGTTCAACGCCCACTCGATCGCCCACTCGATCTTTGAAATCGCATGTTTAATCGTCATCAAGCGGAAATAACTGTCATGCAGTTCAGAGGTCACTCTCTTCCGGTGCGTCAGTCTACGAGAGTATCATGGGATTTTTTAGCTCGTCCCATTTCATCAGCCAATTTCCGCCCACGCGATTTCCTCTCATAACTGCCATCAGAATGTGTCACTTCCTTCCAGTGCATCACCTTGAATGGCATTTTGGGCCGGGTCGAAGGTCAAAATACAACATAAGTCGGTTAATAGTTTTCCGAAAGTTATTCATCAGAAGGTGATCAATATTACGCTACTGGAGTTCGAACTCATTTAATATGATTTTGTAATCCAGCACATTAGCCTCTATGACTCGGGGATTCTCTCCCTTTTTACCTTTTAATTCTCACTTCATCATTAAATAAAGTATCTAAACCACAAGAACGCAGTTGAGAATATTGAAAGCGGACGCCATCAAACATACATTGATGAAAGAAAAAAATAATACCTCAGGAGAACGAGAAAACTACTCGAAATCAAACTAAATAGCAAAAATCTCATAAAAGGTATAAATACCTTGGCTATCCTCATCATAAGACACTCGGGACTATTCTTAAATTGGACCAGAGAAGATAAACAAATGGACTTGTGAACAAGAAAACTCATGACCGATGCATAGGGCCTTACAGGGGCTTTAGAATATACCGACTTATTCTCTGTCGACTGGTAGGACTCCCCCATTGACTGTCCTGGATATAACACTAAACAATATGATGGTGAGGTTCCAGTAATACTAAAACTTTACGGAATCCTGAGTACCCCTTCATCGCCATCGCTCCCAGGTCCACTCTGGTCTGAAGTGGTAGCACCTGATAGGTTCCTATTTATGGGTCTAATTGAACTAAACTGCATACTTACGCAAAACTGAATTACTTGAAATTAAAACGTTTTGACATTTAATTGTAAACAAAGACTATACTAATACTAAATTGAATTGTTTGAAATTTAATTCGACGTTAAATGAACCGAAAAGCATTGATACGCCGTAAAACCATCCAATCAACCAACCATAAGACCTTACATCCCAGATACAACCCTGACAGACTGTATGTGTCAATAAAAGAAGTGCCCGTGGTGTAATGGTTATCGTCGTAGGAAATGGACACGGCGACACGAGTTCAAATCCTGGACAAGACTGGTTGCATTTCACATAGCACTAATACCCTTGGGAAAGGTATGAATCCAATTATTCTCCCTCCAGCTATGGGTAAATAGTAGGACAGACTGGGTTCTTCAGTCTTGGTGAGGCAACTAGTCTAGGAGAAGGAAAACTGTGAATTCAAACCTGTTAAACTCCGCTTAAAAATTGACCTTGTGTCATATCCTGCCTGAGCGGAGGGGGTTGATAAATAGGGTATGTGTCAATAAATGAAGGTGGAAGAGGGTTGCCAGCATTCAAAATAGCGTCAATGCATCGATACGACTCAAAGCTTTCATAAACAAGCACAGACGAATACTGATTAATGCCTTCAGAAACAATACAGACAACATAAGCATCAACAGAAAACAACAACCAGAAAACAAAAATGGGAAGGAAAATAACTCTATGGACATTTCAAGCGACAAATGAAATCTCACACAAGAAAACTTGGACATGGCTAAGAAAAGGAAACCTTAAAATGAAACTGAATCTCTTCTGATAGCAGCAAAGAATAACATTATAAGGACCAACTATATCAAAGCAAGCATAGATAAGACGCAACAAAATAGCAAATGTAGGTAATGTGGTGATAGAGATGAAACGATCAATCACATAATAAGTGGATGAAGCAAATCAGTACAAAGAGAGTATAAGACAAGACACAACTGAGTGGGTAAGGTGATCCACTGGGAATAGTGCAATAAATTGAAATTTGACCATGCGAATAAATGGTATATGCACAAACCAGAATCTGTCCTGGAGAACGAGACGCATAAAATTCTCTAGGATTTTGAGATTCAAACGGATTACCAAATATCGGCTTGACGACCAGACCTGGTGATAGTCAACAAAAAATAGATAACTTGCTGAATTGTGGACTTTGCCGTCCTGGAAGACCATTAAGTAAAATTGAAGGAAGAAGAAAAGATAGATAAGTACTTGGACCTTGCAAAGGAACTGAAAAAAACAATGGAACATGAAAATGACGGAGATACTAATTGTGCGCTCGGTACTGTCACCAAAGGATTGGTAAAGGGACTGGAAGAATTGGAAAGAAGATCGTGAGTGAAGACCATCCAAACTACTGTACTGTTATCATATCATATTTACCCAACCCCTCCGCTCGGGCAGGATATGACACAAGGTCAATTTTTAAGCGGAGTTTAACAGGTTTGAATTCAGACTTTTCCTTCTCCTAGACTAGTTGCCTGACCAAGGCTGAAGAACCTAGTCTGCCCTACTATTTACCATAGTTGGAGGGAGAATAATTGGATTCATACCTTCCCCAAGGGTACTAGTGCTATGTGAAATGCAATCAGTCTTGTCCAGGATTTGAACTCGTGTCACAGTGTCCATTTCCTACGACGATAACCATTACACCACGGGCACCTCCCACCGTACTGTTATGATCAGCCAAAATACTGAGAAGAGACCTGGAGGCTTTAGGAGACTTGCTGTCACTAAAACTCCAGTGAAATACCATCTACTGATGCAGGGTAGAAAGATAGATAAATAGATAGATAGATTGGATTGAAGAGACTGTAATAGATAGATATGAAGAGACATATATATATATATATATATAGTTGACAGATCTCTCTCTCTCTCTCTCTCTCTATATATATATATATATATATATATATGTACATATATACAGCTAGATAAGCGCAGAAAGTAATTAATAGATATGAAGTGACTGAGATAGATTAATTGTTATACATATAGATAAAAAGCAACAAAGAAAATATCAGCTGGCCCTCACCTAATACAACAGCAGGTAACATAATTAAATAAAACAATGCAGCCAAATGCAATGAATCGTTTTATTGATCCCTATCTTAAATAATTCTCCAATCGCCCAATTATCAACTACACAAAACCGAACGAACAATGTGTCATTTGTAATTTTCACCGGCATTTCTCCATCTCTTTTCACTACTTGACAAGAACCAGATGATAGAATATTTACTGAATAACAAATAAACCTATCACAAAGGACTAAAAAAAAAAATGAATAAACAAAAGTGTTGATTCTAAAAAAAAGCTCGTATGGTGTATAACAGCGTCTGACAAATGCGACTTCAGGAATGACCCACAAATGAATCAAACATTTTGATGACAACTATCTACATTCATAAATCGGCTGTGCTTATCAAATACCGAATTCAGGTCAGGCAATTTTGATGGAAATTAATTTAATTGAGGCAAATGAGACTCAAATGAATTAGCTTTTCTTTCGATTGCTTTCTTTGTATGCAAACAGATGATAATCATTATTAAATAGAAATACATACTCGTTGGTCCTGTGGGATTTTAAGGTTTTTGTTTGTCAGGGGATAAGGGCAAGGCCATGTTGCCGTAAGATATCTGACTCCATATTTTGGTTACACTGTTTTACCCCACGTTGACTAGCCGGCGCAATGCCTTGTCCAAAGAAAGTCCCAAAAGAAATATACAAAAAGAAAAGCTAGAAACAGATAAGAGACGAAAACATTTCTTCCATACTTTCCTTTATTTACTTGGTGAAGGGACTAACCAATGCTACGTCCCAAGACGTAGCGTGGTGCCCAAAACACCTGACATCAAAATGGTGCTGTTGGTTCGACGGACACTGCCTGAAAAAAAAATTATTTCGTTTCCTTTTTCAAGGGGAAAATCCTTTTTTCTTTTACGCATGCGTCATCTCCTTTTCCGTTAGAGACCTCTGGGAGTTTCTTCAAATTTAATAGTTTTCTTTTTATCTATTTATTCATTTTTTTAAAATTTATTTATTTTTATTTATTCGTTCCCTACAGTCCCTTGAAATTTAGTGTCCAGTGTATGACGGCAGCTAACTGTGACAGATTATGCAGTTGTCTTTATAGACATATATGTGGATATATGTGTGTATTTTTTTCTTATGAATGAAATTAAAATTTATAAATGAGTTTGACAGAACAATTCCTTTCTTTAGTAAGATCATGCTATTTTTTATAGCGTGAGATTTGTATAGTTTCTTTTGCCAAAAAAAGGTGACTCCTCGTGGCGTAATGGTTAAAGCAATGGACTGCGTCCTCGAAATTAGCGAGTTCGAACTCCTGTCGTACTAATTCGATCACTTTCGTTTTGCTAGGTCTGTAGAATACGCCGACTGCATCAGTAAGATCTTCCCTAAAGTGTGTCCTGGATATGACACTAAACCATCTAATGATCAGGCACCAGTCCTGACACTTTAGGGAATGTGGAGTACCCTTTCATTGCCATTTCTCCCCGATCCACTTTGACATGGAGTGGTAATGGCTGTTAAGGTACCATATATGGAGCAAATAGACATGTCTAATCATTTACTCTCATGTGCAAACAATAAATAGCAATGTAATATAATTACGGAGGGATTTCGTTTATATATATATATACACCTATGCCACTTGCCTTTCGGTTAAGTTAGGATGAGAACCTTTCGGCTCAGTGCATGGTTTAGTTAGGTGCAAACATGAGCGCAGGTGTTCACGCGCGCACAGGGAGGATGCATCATTCACAGATGTCAAAATAAAACCCCAGATAGGAAATGAGATCTGGGAGTGTGAATGACGTCATGCAGCGGAAGCGCGGGCTGAGGATTTTGGGGATTTGAGTTTGAGTTGAGTTCCTGCGTCCGAACGGGAAGGTAGACTTTCGGGACCCGCCGAGGCCAGACCAGTAGTTTGTAGATGGGGTGCCGCACGTGGTTTGGTGCTGATGTAAAAGCAGTCAGCATAGAAATATTATGTCTCTCTCTCTCCTCATGTCGAAAAACCTTTAACTTAAAGGTAATAAAGTTTCGTACCTGAATCAATTTCGTGAATGTAGTGTATTTCGGATTCCCTAAGTCTATTTCACATATCCGTATATTATGGGTATGTTACAGAGCAATACTTGAAACCATTTAATTGTGTGCAAACAAATGAAACCTGGTTCGTTTAAATAATGTTACCTATAATCTACTCTCTTAAAAATCATATGTATAAAAAGATTTTGGAATTAAATAAGAATCAAGGGTTAATCAAACCGAATAACCACTACCATTTTTTGCTTATTATGAACATGCAGACAATCATGGCAATGAGGCCCACTTGATAATTCACAGGTACGAGAGGGAGTCACAGCAGCGTTGTGGCTAAAGTGCAAGACTGAGACATTATTGTTAGCAGTTTCGAACTCCAGTCATATTATTACGTTTATTCTCAAGCTAATACTATTGGGAAAGGCATGAACCTTCTTATTCTCCTAGCTATGTGTTAAATAATGGCACTACTGTCTTTTTACAAGGATGAATTTTGCATTAAAAAACCTGCGAATATTGAAATGCCTTTAAACATTAAAACCAACCAAACGATCCAAAGGTGTAGCAAATTACATCGTAGCTTTTTGATTGTTTAAGAGCAAAAATCGAAATAAAAATCCTTTATAAAAAGCACAATGGAGGTGCTCTTGATGTAATGGTTACCGTCGTAGGAAATGAACACGGTGACACGAATTCAAATCCTAGACGAGACTGATTGCATTTCACATTGCACTAATACCCTTGGGAAAGGTATGAATCCAATTATTCTCCCTCCAGCTATGAGTAAATAGTAGGACAGACTGGGTTCTTCAGCCTTGGTGAGGCAACTAGTCTAGGAGAAGGAAAACTGTGAATTCAAACCTGTTAAACTCCGCTTAAAAATTGACCTTGTGACATATCCTGCCCGAGCGGAGGGGTTGATAAATATAATAAAAAGCACAATTGTCGACGAATATATTCATTTGTAAATAAAAATATAGATTTGGGATGCGAGAATTTTTGTACTGTGTTGCGTTGCGAGGTCTCGACCGAAGTTGCCAGAAACAAAGACAAAATGAAGAGATAGCGACATCAGAAAAAAAAAAAAAAAAAAAGAAAGCGCCAGACACGTAGTTACAAAAAGATACCACTCATTTTAGTACTGTGTTGTAACCTCTCTCTGGACAGGTTAAAATCAAAAAGTGGCGTGGAATATTTGAGTCGATGAAGGAATTGTTAAATCGTACTTCACACAAAGTGGTGGAGGAGTTGTTTCTCTAGCTCCGATATTTAAGCAGTTCTTTGTCCTCTGTCGGCTAATAACTGAGTGACCCTTTTCAAAAGTACTCGATTGTGACCGTTTCTCGCGACCTCTACGTGAGTTACCGTGATTGACCTCTTTTTGTCGGTTACTCTACTGAGCACCAAGTTTGTCGGTGGTGGAAGGAAGCTATTACGTTACACCAGCATCTGATTTTTGCGAAGAAAAAAAGTAAAGAAAAGAAAAAAAAATGGACGAAAAGTCTTTCACATGATAGTTTCCACGCCGCCATAAAATTCTGGAGAGAATAATCGATATAATCGGTTATTGCTAAAACAAACGTCTTTTGAGCTTTTTATTCAAACAAAAACTGAAATTGCCTAATACAAGATTTTGTTTATTTCAGGTGTGTCCAAATCAGATAAAATGTTATACTTAAGCTGACAGAATCCAAAGGTAAAATATTTTTTTTTATTTCACATTCTAATGTACTTTTAAATCAACAAAAAGGTTTTTCTTTTCTTATGTGACTAATTGAACGATATTTCAGGTGTTGGTTTTTGTTTCTTTTTCACTAAAAAAGAGAAATAAGATACAACTCCTTTAGAAATAAATCACCAATAATAAAGTTTAACATCATAAAACAATGATTAAAAAATTCGCTATTTCACTTGTTGAGAAGCAGATAAAGCAACCCATTAAGATGTGAGAAACGTTTGAAATGAATCAGACATTGTTTAATTGATGCTTGGCAAAAGAAAATGCTTTTTTTCTGATTATGAAGTCTACAAGTGATCTTGGTTTGAGTGTTGCAAATAACTTATTATCATAAAAAAAAATGCCGGAAACATTAAAAATAATCTAGGTGGATTTATATCTAAAACTTAATTGCCTGTCCCCTTATTTCATAGCAATATATATAGCTGGTGTAATGGTTATCGTCGAAGGAAATGGACTCGGTGACACGAGTTCAAATCCTGGACGAGATTGATTGCATTTCCCATAGCGCTGATACCCTTGGGAAAGGTATAAATCCAATAATTCTCCCTCCAGCTATAGGTAAATAGTAGGGCAGACTATGTTCTTCAGACTTGGTGAGACAACTAATCTAGGAGAAGGAATTCTCTGAATTCAAACCTGTTAAACTCCGCTTAAAAATTGACCTAGTGTCATATCCTGCCCGGTACATATCGGTAAATATATATATATATATATATATATATATATATATATATATAGTACATTATATATATATATATAAATTTCACATATACATATATGTTATATATGTAAATACATGCACATGTATATGCACCTATATGCACATACTGTATACTAATATATTTAAATATCTAAGGATATATACACCTATGCATACATATATAGATACGTATATATATATATATATATATACGAGGATCATTAAATAAGTTTCCAGATTTTTTTCGTATGGGCACTTTTATTGATAGTACACACATGAAACTCTAGTCCACTTCGAAGTAATCTCCTCCGGCTGTAATGCACTTGTTCTACCGTTCCAACAACTTCTGGAAGGCCCCATAGAAGTCCTCTTGTGTGAGCGTGTCAATGACCTTCCTCACAGCCTCTTTCATCTCCTCAATTCTCTCATAACGACAGCCACTGAGCTTAAGGAATAACCAAAAGTCACAGGGAGCAAGATCTGTACTATAGGGAGGCTGAGGAACTGTCTTGATGCCCATCTTGGTCAAATAGTCTGTGACAAGGATGGAGTTGTAGACTGGTGCATTGTCCTGGTGGAAATGCCACTGACCCGATTTGAAGAGTGCTGGCCTCTTCCGATGGAATCTGTTCCTGAACTTCCTTAAAACCTTAACATAGTATCCCTAACCCTAACCCTTTGGTCAATCAACTCTCGTGTATTGACTTCCTTACTCCTCCTACACCTCTCATCATCTCTCACAGACTCCGTGCCTTCCTTGAATCTCTTATGCCACTCAAAAACTGATGCTCGAATCATGCAAGATGCTCCAAAAGCACTCTGAAGCATTGCATATACGTTTCTGTGACATTTTTTTCCAAGTTTAAAACAGAATTTTATTGCATATCGTTCTTCTAAAGTGTACTCAGGTCCAGATTTTAAATGCCTGTACAAAAAAGTCTGGAAACTTATTGAACGCACCCCATATATATATATATATATATATATATATATAAGGCATAGAGGGAGAGTATGTAATGATTACTAAAAGCACAGTTCAACAAAATCTAATTTGAAGGAAAAATATTTCTAATGTACTAATATGCCCCTCTTAGAAAGACGAACTAATTGGCTTCACATGTCACGAGCTCGTTGGTTATGTGAGAATTTAGACCTCCATTTTCTTTCGCTTTTTTTCGTTCTTCGAACGGAAAAGACGTGGTAATTTTTAGTCCACGCCCGTTGGACAAAAATTAGATATGATCTTTATTTTAGTTCTTTGAACAAAAGAGAAACGTTTTTTTTCAATTCTGGCGAGGTTCTCTATAGGTAAAAATCTGGAGACAAGTCAGACATTTATTTATATTACTCTTTCGTGTATCTCCAAACATAAATACAAAAATAGACTCAAATTTCCAAGTTTTTGATCAGTAAGTTAAGTAAGTTCTTTAAAATATATATTAATGATATCTGTTCATGATGAATACATATATTTCCCTGTTAAAACATAAATAATACAGTTCTTTTTATAAGTGTGTGTCTGTGTTATCAAAGAACGTTCATTGCCTCGTATTTACCAAATAGATTATGTACATGAAAAATGAAATAGTAGGTTCTTGAAACTGTA
>OY757929.1:53798142-53925642 GCA_963585895.1 Sepioteuthis lessoniana | reverse complement strand
TCTTATGACATCTACAGTTATACAAAACAGAATACAGAGACTGGACTGGCAATATGTGGGTCTGTCTTAAGTTAACGTTAGCAACTTAGTGAAATGCTGGAGTCATTCACTGATGAGCACGTTGACATGCGAGTTGGCTGTGTGACTCTTATATGGTTATACGGAATTTTATCTCGGCCGACTGCTATCAATACGAGTCGATCCGTTGTCTTCGCAGCTGAATCACTAAGTTGAGACATTAAAAATCCGACATTATATGTACTTTTTCATAATCAAATTCTATTCTTACGCTGAAAATACTGTTGCATAATGACCCTTGATCGAGTCGTCAATCAGAGACGCACCTGTGTAAATAAGCGGAGGAAGATCACATGATCTTATCGGAAGTTGTGCTATATCAATACGGAATGATTTTTTTTATATTAACATTTTTCGTTAATTATATTTTATCTTTCATTTTGGTTGGGCTTTGAACTATTCGGCTCTTGGTTCAGGTGCATAGCACTGGGTACAGTTTACGCTCGTGCGCAAAGGATATGACAATCACGATTGTAATAATAAACCCCAGATAGAAAATGGGCTAGAGTGTGAATGAGATCATGTCCGGAAGCGGTGGTCCTGAGAATTTGAAGATTTTGAAAAAGAGTCAGTTGGGAGCCAGTTGGGTTGTCTACTATTGAGGCAGACAGTTGAAGTTGGGTTCCGACCATGGTGTTGAGAAATTGAGATCTAAAACACCACAAGATGCGCCGATCGTTTGGATGTTGTTAGCATAGTATGATTACGAAAGACTTTTAAGAATTGTTTCTCTCCTCGTGTCGAAGAACCGAACTCAGAAGTTAATAAATGCGTTCGTACAAGAACAACGGAGTCCCGCTTGTGTATTTGTATTGTGTGGTTTGCATATGTATACGCGTAGTATAAAACAGTGGTAGGCGTTATGAAATAATATATGCAGATACCCGCAGCAGTTGAAGCAGTTGGTGTCAGTGAGGAGCAGAGAGAGAGAGAGAGAGAGAGAGAGAGAGAGAGAGAGAGAGAGAGAGAGTCAGCTTGCAGTCAGTGAGAGAGCCCCGCCGAGGGCCGCTATCCTCAGTGGCCTCCGATTGAGTACCACCGGCTGAGAAGTAGAAGTGCTTAGTGGGGTCTCGATGATAACCCAGCGTGTTATGGCCAAGAGAAGAAGAAGTAGTTAAGGGTCAATATAGGCCTGTCTTTGTCTCCCTGTCTCCGTCTATCTCTCACACACTTCAGAAGCATCAACCCGTAACAAAAGAATAATATATATATATATATATATATATATATATATCTTCATAACCAAGTGTTGTAGTCATTCTTCATCCATGTACATCCCTCATTATGAGTATACAACGATACATCCGAAATTGTTATTGTTCGAATCAATTTCAAGAGTTATTTCCTCTACACTAACTAACCAAAAACAATATTCCAATATTGTCAGCCCATAGTTGGCTGTTACCTAAAACTAGCTTCCACAATACGGTTTTGACCTCCCTCCGAGGGTCACGCTTAACGATAAACTTGTTTTCTAAGAAAACCACACAAATCTGATTTTTGATATTAGCCCAATCCAGAGAGCTGTGAACAAAATGATAATTACAATATTCTCAAAAATAAGTTGACTCTGTCACATTAGAATCAGTTAATTCTTCCCTATATATATATATATACCAACCACGTTATAGTCATAAAAGGGTACATATGTGTGTGGAGCGAAAGCGTGAAACTCTGAGTCATGAGTTTTATCCAGTTTTATATATTTTAAATTTAAATTATATTGTGATAGTATTCTGCATTTTCTTGCAGATGATTTCACGGTTTAGAAACGCTTTCAGCGTTAAATTTTAATCATAATCATATATATATATATATATATATATAGCATCAAGTCACACTGACTGCGCTGAATTCGCTAACTCTCTAGCCATCCGTCCCTATCATCCATCGGTTCTGGCATGTCCCCGTGTCTGCACAGAGCTGATGTAAGACTTTGCTGGTCAGTCAACACTAATATGTCAATAGGTTGGATTCCAAAGAGAAATTCTACTTTCAATATTTTGCATATATATATATATATATATATATATATATTCGCATGGTTTAGATATCTAGTGACCAGGGTATTGATCCGACTAGAATTGCCGTTCAGATAATGGAATAACTATTCAATTGAAATCACTGGGTAATATCTAAAGTGCTGGACTGTGGCTATATTAGTACGCGAGATCGAACCCCAGTCGCTCTATTATATTCACTTTCGGACTAATACCCTCGGAGAAGTTTTGAACCCCATTATTCTCCCAGCTGTAGGTTTAATAGTAATACTACTCTTCTTCTACAAGGATGGTTTTGGCATTAAATAACCCACAAAGGTTGACATGCCATTAATCAAAGGAAGCAACAAGAAGCTTTAAAATGTTTCACTTATTTTGCGAAATGAATACTAATGCAATAAGAGACTGCAAAGAGAAAAAATGGCTACCGTATTTTAAGAGAGCAATTGTTGTATACCGGAATAAACAAATAGCAACGCTGATGTATAAAAATATCATCTTTTTTCTTTTTCTTTAATTACGAAATATACTAAATAGTTGAGTGTTGAAGAGACTCGAGAACAGTTAAGATATACACAAAGAGGGAGATACAGAATCTCAGTGAATCACTTCTTCGTTCTACTTTCACGAGACTGGTACAGGGCCAATTCAAAACATCTAAAAATCTCAGATTCTATATGTTTTTCAACCCAGGGCCTTTGCAAGGCATCTCTTTCTTTCTTCTAGGATCTTACCCGCTTTCTTCACATTTCTTCCACTTTCACGATCCTGTTTCTTCACACTTCTCTGCATTATCGCGAGGCATTTAACCATCTTCGCTTCCTCATTTAAGCAAGTCTTGTTCAGCTCAGACCTCTCTCAACCTCTCAATCCTGGGGCGTCTGGAACAAGGCCAGCGTCCAGAGTGGCATGACGTCTAGTGACTCTTCTGTCGGCTTCTTCCTTCGTACTCGGGCGAAAATCTTCAGTCGTTATAAAATTTTCCGGATGCACACGCATTTCTCGAGGTCACACTTCCTTCAGGCATGCCTGTCAAAAGGAAATATTCAACACAGTTATTTTGAGTGACAACTTATTTTTGACCTGTTCATTTTCTTGACAAAATGAATCAGATACTGATTTTTTCTTTAAAAACAAATGTAATGTCTTACAAATTGACATAGAAAAATCACTCATCAAGTCTATATCTAATTAAAATCAATACAATTGACTTGTTTAGTTCAACAGATTATGTTGGAACGGTTTCTAGATTTTTAGACCAGTTAACGTCATTATCTTTCATCATCATCATGTCGAGCTACTTAGTACAGATTTCCGAGACTCTCTCTCTCTCTCTCTCTCGCCATTCGTATCTATCATCAATCGCTTCCAGCAGGTCTTCTAGATTACATCCTATGACTGTACTGAGCCGTTGTATATAAGTTCTTGTTGGTCGGTCAACACTTGCACGTCCATGTGAAGGGGTCAATAGAAGAACGTCACTTATAAGTTCATCTTTACTTCTCCAGCAGTGTCCTGCATGTCTTGTTCGTCTTTGATGGTTTTAGAGATGGGAAGTAGGTGACTGTATAGCTGTCGTTTTGTGGGATGTTGCTTCCAGGATTTGCTTAATATAGCTCATAGCATTCTTGTGCTATTCTCGTCTAGCTTTTTCTCTACGCTTAGTCAGCGTCCATGTGGAGCATCTATATAGTAGAATTGACACAGCTACTGCTTCCATATGATCGATAACCTATCGAAAGCAGTCCATGACTTTGCTAGTTAGATATTGATGTCATTTTCAGTAGATGAGACGCTGCTTCTGATGTACGTGAACTTGTCCACTGATTTCAGAGAACCACCATTTAGACCGGCAATATCCCTTTTTGATTAAAACACATGTAGTCCGTTTTGTCTGCATTTACATGGAGTCCAATGACACCTGCTGCCTGCTCCAGGCAATGCAGCAGTAATTCGGCTTGGGTAGGTGTATTTGTCAGAAGCACTAAGTCATCTGCGTAGTCTGCGTCTGTAATAGTTTCTGCAGGGTATCATCTGCTTCTTGCCTTTCTTGTTTTTTATTTTCTTCGCACACAAAATACAATTTGTAATATTTATAAATAAAGTTGTTCAATATCGGTGAGCATATGAAGATCTAATTTAGGATTGGGTAAACACAAAGTTAAAGGTGATCAACAGACCCTGTCTTGGTCTATCCGAACTTACACGCACACACATAAAGACACAGGCACATATATATATATATATATATATATATATATATATATATATATATATATATATATATATATCATCTAATGACGCTATTGTTATAGCAAAGCACGTCAATATGATTTTCCATACTGTGTTCTTTTTTTTTCAGATATAAAATACGTAAAGTTGGTGACTGTAGTCGAGAGCGACCCGAAGGCTTTCTTTTCATGAGCTACTACATCGAGGTATAGTGGAGGGCGCTACTCGTTTCCCTGGATTGCTTCACTTTACCCTTGATACCTTCCTTATAATTCTGAGGGTTAAACAAGTACTATTTTTTGAATCTTTGGTATGGCTTTACCGGAGATTGAACCTCTGTTTCCCGGGCCATTGGCGAACACTCTACCCACTAGACAATGGGCCAGTTGTCCGAGTACTAGTGTTCAATACCAGATCGAGTCATACCCAAGGCTTAAAAAGAGTACTTGATAAAGTGCTGATCAAGGGTAAGATGAGTAATTCAAGGAAAGGAGTAGGGTCCTCCTCTACACCTAGGTGTAGTAGCTTTTGAAAAGGGAGCCTTCGGGTCGCCATCGACCACGGTCGCCCAACTTACTCGCTTTTCATATCTATATATCTATATCTATATATATTTGCCAACCACTCCGAACGAGCAGAATATGACACAAGGTCTTTTTTTAAACAAGTTGGAGTTCGGTTTTCCAACGAGACCAGTTGCAGTTCTAAGGTTAAAGAACCTTGCCTGCCCGACTATTTATCCATAGCTGGAGGGAGAATTGCTGGATTCCGAGCTTTCCCATAGATATTAGCGCCATGGGAAATGTAAACAGCCCTGTCCAAGCTTTGAATTCGGGTCACTGTGTCTCTTTCCTAGGATAGTAACCATTACACCGCGAACGCCTCCATATATATATATATATATATGGAGGCGTTCGCAGTGTAATGGTTATATATATATGTATATATGTGTGTGTGTGTGTGTGTGTGTGAGAGAGAGAGAGAGAGAGGGAGAGATTGTGTATGTGTATATATGGTATTTTTGTGTGTGTTTGAGCGTGAGCAACCGCTATTTTTATTAGATTAATATACTCAAAGTGCTCTAATGAGAGACTAATGCAATTTCCAGTCCAATTCGAATGATAAATTTGGTGTGAATTCACGCTCGACTTCATTTTTCAATTATTCTGAAATCACAAAAATGACATTCAACACGATTGCAAACCCTGCAAAATTATCATTGAACTGGAGATTGCCTTATTATCTTAGTGGATTTTAAGTGTATTGCTCTAATAGAAATCTCACTACGATGTAATTGTTTTGCTGCGTTACGGTCACGTACTTTTATACGAACATGTTCCCGATAAGGTTGTTTTGCAGTAACGACATTTGGAAAGGCACGAATGCATCTGGTCTCACCTAGGGCAGTTTCAGCTCTTTTGCCATGATACGGCAAACAGTGTTGGAGAAGAAAAACTGTATTCAAACTAGCTTATCCCAGTTGACTTTTGTCTTGCATCCCACCAAAATCGAACATGTTAGGTTTAATAAAACATGTTGATTAATTGAATAATTGATTTTAATGGCATGTCAACCTGCATAGGGTTGTTTTATTCCTAACAGTTTGGGAATCACCTTCATTATACGTTTATATTTACATTTTTGAGTCGTTGTTTCTTAAAAGATTTTTTTTGCACTCGGTCATATCGAATACGAATAATTTTTAAACAGAACGATTTGACCAAGAGATGGGACCCTAACAGGTACTACTTCTTAAGGTCTGAATGGATCTGGGAGTAATGGCAATGAAGCGGTGCTCTACCCTCCCTAGATCTCTATAACTGGAGCCTCACCATGAGATGCAGTCTAGTATCGTGGGTGGGTCATACCCCTCTGCAGGGAATATAGTTTGCGTATTCTAAGCCTCTTTGTCACAAATCCGATAAGAATTTTACTAATCTCGTAATTTAGTTGTGTATAGTAATATATAAATCGATTGCAAAGTAATTTTTTTCCAGTTATTTCCCTCCAGTTTTAACTCATCAAATGGGCTGTGATTTTAAAAGAGGCGATTGTATGAGACGACGAAGGAACGTTTACTTTGAAACCGAAACTGCTTGTCAAAGGAGCAACATCGTTATCGGATAAACTTCGCTTACAACCACAGCAGGACTAAATAAACAAACTTGAAATGAAGCGACACTTGTGGAGATGTCTACTTTCACTTTCGATTTCGCCAAAGCACCAAAACCAATAAAAATACGACCGATGAAGATGCCGACTCAAGGCGCCGAGAATGAAAAAGAATGAAAAAGAAAAAAAAAAAGAAAGAAAAGGAAAAGGACACAAGAAACAAGAGAAAGACTGAAGAAGAAAATGAAAAAGTAAGAAGGTGAAAAAATCAAAAGAAAAATGAAGAGGCAAACGTTCTTTTACCAATACCCTTCTTTCTTTTTAAAGTCAGGTCAGGGTCGGGGAGGCACCCTACATTAGGTCAGGGTCGGGGAGGAAAGATTGGTTCTCACAGGAAATTGAGACTGTGAAAGCTGAGTTCCACCCAGTTGTTGTAGCAAACAACTAGTTCTCGCTTTTGGAATAGCGTCATTTGAGGAAAAGTGCTGGGTTTTTCGATAGAAAATTGGATTGGTGAAAGTGAGGGCGATTTTACTGTCGTTGATGTGGGCATTTTTATGCATATATCTTAATATGCACATAGCTTTATACCTATAACAAGTCAATGTTTACACTTTTGTGTGTTTTCCGTCTGCATAGTAACGCATACCGTAATTATTCATGTTTAACACGTACATTCACCCGCCTCACATTCTTAAGCTAAAAAGTTAGGGGTGCATATCATATACAAGAATTAATAATAACTTTTTATCTAACTACATGCATCACCATATTCAGAACAGAATGACCGAATGTAAGGTATATCATATTTACCCAACCTCTCCGCTCGGGCAGGATATGGCACAAGGTCAATTTTTAAGCGGAGTTTAACAGGTTTGAATTCAGAGTTTTCCTTCTCCTAGACTAATTGCCTCACCAAGGCTGAAGAAACCAGTCTGCCCTACTATTTACCCATAGCTGGAGGGAGAATAATTGGATTCATACCTTTCCCAAGGGTATTAGTGCTATGTGAAATGCAATCAGTCACGTCTAGGATTTGAACTCGTGTCACCGTGTCCATTTGCGAGAAAGATAACCATTACACCACGGGCACCTCCGAATGTAAGGTATATCTATGATCCAAACTAACTAATGTGTAACAAATACTTCTGTTTTATGCAATTACAGAGGAATAGACACTGGAATACGTGGTTGTTTATAAATTTATTTCTTCTCATATAAGTTAGTTGTCTAAATTTCTGAGACGAAGCTTAATGATTTTTATCAATAAGGGTTTTCAAACTATTGTCTTCATCTTTATTGTTATTTCCACAACGTTTCGGTCGATATGTCCTCCGGCCTTCTTCAGGTGTTGAATCAGAACAGGCGACCCCTGTGGATTAAAAAAAAGACGTAGTTCGAAGTTCCGTGAAAGTTCCCGAGTTCGACAAACACCTAAAGAAGACCGGAGACATATCGGCCGAAACGTCATGGAAATAGCAATGAAGATGAAGACAATAGTCCGAAAACAGTTAATGATAAAAATTCTCATGTAAGCTTATTTTTGCACAAGTTTGTTGCATTTTTATGAGAACATGTCATTGTCTTTGCCCTAAATACTGCATAATTTTTTTTCTTTTAAAACATAAGTAAGCTGCATAAATTTTTATTTTTAGTCTATATGAACTGGATAAAAAGCTGAATGAATGCTAAATTTAGCTGACACAAATTCCAAAAAGTCAGTGCGTATTATATACAAGACAATTTTTTTCGTAGCTCAAATTTAGAGAAGAGAGTAATTGTGCATTATACACAAGTGCGTATTATACACGAGTGCGTATTATACACTAGTACGCGTTATATAAGAATAATTACTGTAAATGCGTTGCCTCCTTCATAAGTCACTTTATTTACTGACAGAAGTAAGAGTGTAGTGGTTTTTGGTTGTTTGAGTTTTATGGCATATTAACCTTTGTTGGTTATTCAACACCAAACCCATTTTTATGCAAATAGTCAGTTCTATTTCAAGCAATTCAGTTTAACATGAGAACACAGTTTAATTGTCAAAAACATTTCTATTTCAAGCTATTCAGTTTATTCAAACAGTTCTAATTCAACTAATTCAGTCTATTATGAATACAGATTTCGTTTACACCCAGTTAAATGTCAACACACTTCTATATTAAACAATTCAGTTTAGTGTAAGTACAGCTTCAATGTCAAAAACAGTTCCATTTAAAATATTTCAGTTTAGCATAAGCACGCAGTTTAAATGTAAGTATAGTTTAATTGACAAAAACATTTCTATTTCAAGCTTTTGAGTTAAGTCAAACAGTTCTAATTCAAACAATTCAGTTTAGCATAAGTATGCAGTTAGTTCTACTTAACCCATATTCAGAGTGGTCTTGGGAGCAATGGCAATGAAGGGGTGTTCCGCATTCCCCAAAGCTCTAGCATCACTAGAACCTCACCATCAGATTGTTTAGTGTCATATCCAGGACACTCATTTGGGGGGGTCTTACCCCTCGGCAGAGGTGCAGCCAGTGTATTCTACAGCTCCAGCCGACTGGGCAAGAGTGTAGTGGCACACGGTCATATATCGTGTATTCATATCAAATAGAAATAGCTTGCAAACAGATCTATTTGACCCAGAGATAGTATCCTAACGAGTACTATTACTCCGAGTCAGAGTTGACCTGTGAGCAATCATATTTACCCAGTGCAATGTGAAATGCATTCAGTCCAGGATTTGAACTCGCGTCGCCGTGTCCAATTCCTGCGACGATAACCATTACACCACGAGCACCTCCACCTGTGAGTAATGGCAATGAAAGGGTACGCCACACTCCGAAAATCTCAAGAAATGAAGCCTCACCATCAGATATTGTTCATTGACACCCCATGTTTTTGGGGTTGGGTGTCAGAAGGGGGTCTTAACCCTTTGCAGTCGGATACAATCTGTATTTTAAGACACGTCGACCGACCGGTTATGTGTTCGGGTATTTTTCTCTGCGGCCAGTTCGTCACGTCAGATCTGGGAGTCGTTCTCTTTGCGCGTGGGTGTGTTTGTGAGCGCATGTATCAGGAAATAACCATGGGTTAAGACCGGTGAACGCTCGTTGTAGAGGAGTTGGGTTTTTTTCAAATAAGTTTTAGGCCGCCGGACCATTAGAAAATGTGCTGGTATCACGAAGAGAACAACACAGTTCGTGAGATTATGTGGTCACTTCCATTCGCCAGGGATGGCGCCAATGAGATGAAACATGAACGGACATGGATCGATTATTTGGCATTGGCGAGGCGGGTAGGTTTAGACTGTCGAAGTGAACAAAGGAAAAGACATAGATTTTGAGATAGAGAAAATCTTAGGAAAATCTTAGAAGTGTCATTTATATTTATTCAGTATTTTTTTCGGAATGGGTTAGATAGGTAAGTTGAGACTGTCAAAGTTAAGAAAAGAAAAGAAAAAGATTGTGAGAAATATTAGGAAAATCTTAGAAGTGTCATTTATACTTATTTAGCTTTTTTTTCGGAATGGGTTAGATAGGTAAGTTGAGACTGTCGAAGTTAAGAAAAGAAAAGGAAAAAGATTGTGAGAAATATAAGGAAAATCTTAGAAGTGTCATTTATACTTATTTAGCTTTTTTTTCGGAGTGGGTTAGATAGGTAAGTTGAGACTGTCGAAGTTAAGAAAAGAAAAGGAAAAAGATTGTGAGAAATATTAGGAAAATCTTAGAAGTGTCATTTATACTTATTTAGCTTTTTTTTCGGAGTGGGTTAGATAGGTAAGTTGAGACTGTCGAAGTTAAGAAAAGAAAAGGAAAAAGATTGTGAGAAATATTAGGAAAATCTTAGAAGTGTCATTTATACTTATTTAGCTTTTTTTTCGGAATGGGTTCGATAGGTAAGTTGAGACTGTCGAAGTTAAGAAAAGAAAAGAAAAAGATTGTGAGAAATATTAGGAAAATCTTAGAAGTGTCACTAATATTTATTCAAGTTTTATTTAGAATGAGTTTCATCAATAGGTTGAGACTGTCGAAGTGAAGGAAAAAGACAACCCTTGTGAAATAGAGAAATAATAAGGAAATCTTAGGACCGCGATATTTTCTCAGATCCTCATAGTTTTTGCATGAATACAATTTAAAAGCTAGTATGGTTCTCGTCAAAATGACAAGATTATCAACGTGTCGATCGGAATTTTTTTCGAGCACCAGAGTGTAGTATGTGTACGTTCTGACTTGGCTGAAAGTGTCGCTTCCTGGAACTTCTGTTTAGGATTGTATTTCCTTTCTTGGCCTTCCATTTGGGATTAGAGGGTAGTATCTTTTCTTCTTTTTCGGCTTTGTTCTTGTTTTTGGACAAGAAACGGAGCTGTGTTCTTTCTTTGAGCAAAACGCATAAAAGAAAAACGAAGCCGGGTACAATTTTGGAAAAGGTCTGTCCCCTTATCTAACCGGCTATAGGTTATATAGTACCACTACTGTCCTTTTATAAAGAAGGCTTTGGCATTAAATAACCAACGAAGGTTGATATGCCATTAAATAGATAAATTGAAACCAGAATGAAAAGATCAGCATCTTCTGGCGCTTGCATGATAGAATTTATTTAACCAACATTTTTCATTTAACCAACTTCTTTTATTTAACCAACTTCTTTTATTTAACTAACTTTTATTTAACCAACTTTTTTTCATTTAACCATCTTTTATTTAACTAACTTCTTTGATTCAACCAAGTTTTCGGCTACGAACAGGATGTAACACAAGGTCAATTTCTGAAGCGGAATACACCAAGTTTGAATTTAGATTTTTCCCTCTCCTAGACGTGTTTCCATACCAACGTTAAAAGTACAGTCAGCCCAACTATTTATCCATAGCTGAAGGGTTAGCTCTGGTGGTGTAATGGTTAGCAAGCTAGACTAGCAAACCTACACGAGTGAGTTCGAGTCTCATTGGGCGCCCCTTTCATTCGGCCTTGCGCCACATCGAAGCAAAGAGCTTTGTAAATTACTATCCATAGCTGAATGGTGAATAGTTGGGTTCATACCTTTCCGAAGAGCAGTAGCGCTATGCTCAATGACAAAAACGTTATCCAAGATTTGAATTCGTAACGCCATGTCCATTTCTTACGACAATAACCGTGGCACCAAGAGCGGCTTCTCGTGACAGTATTTTTGGAGACCCAAACTATTTTGCGTCGTGCTATTTATCATTATCGTAGATTAATGACCTGAGCGAATTGCAATGAAAACAACTAAAAATTAACAGATGAAAGAAAAAAAAACAGTTAGAATCATTATTTTACTTCTAGAGAATTTTCCATACCAGTTCTAACTGGTCGTTTCTTACGGGAATCTGAGTGAGAGGGAATATAATCTGGTCTCCGGGGGAAGTCCCCATAGCATAATGGCTAATGTACTCGATTGCGGTCTCGAAGTAAGCGAGTTCGAACTCCAGTCACGCTATTGCGGTCCCTTTTGGACGAATGCCCTTAAGAAAGGTACTGAACCTCCTTAATCACTCCAGCTATGGGTTAAATAGTATCACTGTTATTCTTCCACCAGGATGGCTTTGGCATTGAATAACCAACAAAGGTTGATATGCCATTAAACAAAGAAATCAAACCAGCCACGTCCCTAATTATTCTAGCCGGTTTTGGTTGCACTATTTCCCTGATCTTTCGTTTACTAAATATCTTTACCAGATTATTGGGGTCTGCACCAAAGGCTCCAAATACGATTGGTTTCATGTTGCGTGGCAGGTTTCTCTGAGAAAATTGAGCTGACGAAGAGATAGAGACAAGGTAAGGAAACGACAAGATGAGGTCGTGAATTGAAAAAAAAAAAAAAAAAAGAAAATGTTCAAGATGAGGTTGGTCATATAAAGAAGCCATAGTCGGACGCGTGGTTACAAAAAATACCACTCCTCTTTATTACTGATGTTACAACTTTTTTTTTTTACTGTTCTTATAAGCAAGAAGATGGGAAGTGACTTTTTGTTTAGTCAATCAAGTAAAGGCTTATTGTTTGCTTAAATTTAGACCACTTCCATTGAGAGGCGTTTTCACATGACTTGTCTCTCTCCGAGCAATTGACTCTTTTCAAAAATCCCTAAATCTCGTATATGACTACCAACTCGCGCTTACAACGAGAATTGACCTTTTGCTGTCAGTCACATAGCCGGTACCAGGACCGCTGGTGGAAAAAGGCGGACGCTTCATCACAATCACCGCCCCGTTCATGTTCCTCAACTTTTTAGCTCTCTAGCAAGATCCAAGTATTCGTCGAGCTTTTCGCCTTCATTCACTTTCCCTCTGTAGATCGCTGGAACGGTAAATTCCACTAGATGACAAGTTGTTTTTTTCTTTTTAATTAAAACTAGTTCTGGTCTTCTTGTCTGAAATGAGTGATCCGTTTATACCTCCAAATCCTAGACATTCTTTCTATAATAGATTCTGGTTTTGTGCTTATGTAGCAAAGGGATTGGTATAAGGGGCTAGCACGGACAGGTATGCCAAGTGGTCACTCAGGCATATGTTGGAGAACGCGAAGGTTGATATAGAAAAACAATACAGAAACTTTAGTATTTTCATAGGGTTTATAGCTGGCTCGCCACCGTGAGTTGTCCGATAAGAGAGAGAGAGAGGGGGAGAGAGACTGGTTAATGTTAAGCCCACGTCTCTTCTTAGGATAAAACTTAGGCCCGAGTTCCCTCTACGCAGGTTGCTTCAATTCTGCCTTTCAAAAACGAGTCATCCCTTTCTTCCAGGGGGAAGAAGCATATCCGTTTCCGGTGGTTCTGCACCTGCGCAGAAGATTTGCAACCTCCGGTTTTTCCTTAGTTATTTTTAATTACCGCTGCCATTCACCAGTGACAGACTAACGTACAATTAGTGCTTTGACCTGGCCATTTGGAGACTGGTCTCTCCATATCCCATAATGCAGTGTCTACGGGTAGCAACTCCCTTTCAAACACTCAGGGGGGATAACTTCGATAGTTTTTCGTTAAAACTTCAGTTGCACTATAACGATGACTTTCAGACTAATATCTATGAGAAAGGCATAAACCCTCTTATCCTTCACCCCACTGCTAAGGCTTAAAAACTATCATTGCTTTTTTTAAAAGGATGGCTTCGGCAACCAACGAATATTGATATGCCACAAAATAAAGAAATCAAACCTGTTACATCTCTATCACCACAAGGCCTATACTTGCTATTCTACTGAGTATTGATTTATTTTTGCTTTGATATATTGAGACATAATGATTTTATTTTGCGCTGTTATCAAAAAGAATTTAGTTTCATTTTTTATGTTTCCTCTTCGTAGCCATGACCAGGTCATCTTAAGAGCAATTTCACCTTATCGGCTGGGTTTAGAATATGCTGATTGTATCTCCAGCTGTGGTGTAAGATACCTTCTTTCAAAAAAAAAAAAAAAGGGGAGAGGGGAAGATGTCTCTGGTGTGACCTTAAACTGCATCTGAAATTGGAGCTTCAGGTCTGGAGATCTGAAGATTACTCGCAGGTCCACTCTGGTCTGAAGTGATAGTACCCTTTACGGTCCCATTTATGGGTCAAATAGTTCTGTTTGAAAATTAATTACATTCGCGCGTTAAAAAACAATTTGCTAAACATGCACGTAAATAATTGTTTAGATGGAATTACAATCAAGGAGATTCCTTCTCCTCCAGGCATAAAATACCCAAGACAGTTTGATAAGCTGTTAAAATGAATGAATGAATCAAGTGTATTTTCTTTAGCTTGTGGGTTGTAGAATACAGTCACTTATTTTCAGGAGGCGCTCGTGGCGTGGCGATTATTGTCGTAGAAAATCGATTCGGTGACCCAAGTTAAAAAATCCTGAACGAGGCTGTTTGCATTTCACTTCGCACTAATGTCCTTGAGAAAGCCATGAATCCATCTCTTCTCACTTCAGCTATGAGTAAAAAGTTGGATAGATTGGGCCCTTTAGCCGAGGTTAGTTAATCAGATTTTAAAATTGACCTAGGTTCTGATCCTGCCTGTAGAGGAAGTGTTGGGTATATATATACATAGTTATTTTATCCAGCCCCCTCGCACAAGCAGGAGACGACACTAAGTCAGTTTTAAACCAGACTTTGAGAGGTTTGAATTCAGAGTTTTCCAATATATATATATATATATATATAATGGAAAACTCTGAATTTAACCCGAAAGTACTCTGCTTAAAAATTGATCTTGGTTCTAATCCTGCCCTTAGCAGATACAGTTATTTTCTATCCCTTTTTTGTCTTCTAGATTTTATGTTGATTGTTTTCCTGTTTTTATTGCTCTAATTTGCCGCTACATCTTTTCTCCTTGATTTTGCTTCGTCATCAATTCGATATGACAGCCAGTCGAGGAGACGGAAGAGTCAGAATTCAAACCAGCTGTACTCCACTTTAAAAAAAAGTCTTGTGATATGTCCTCCTCGTTGTGGAGCGGTTGGATAAATATATACATCTCCCACACAATTATTTTCTGAGTCATATCGATTCTAGTTATTGTTATTTTTACTGCTTGCGATTTTTTCACGCCGAAGTCCGAATGACAGCAAGTTTTCAGGGACTTCTATTTCAGCAGTGCTGTGGTCTTGACGGTCTCATGTCTCCCTAGGATCTCTAGTGCTTTCGGTTTCTTTTCCAAATTGTTCTAAGGGTTTGTTGGTCAATAAAAATAAATAAAATAACAAGTTAGAATTAAAACATAATTGATATATCTTATTCTTTCAGCCCAGTCGGTTGGCTGTAGATTACATCAAAAGCATCTTTGCAGAGGAGTAAGACCCCCACCTCATAACGAGTGTCCTGTTTATGACACTAAACAGTCTGATGGTGAGCTTTGGGGAATGCGGGTTCTCTTTCATTGCCATCGTCCCCATGACTTCTCTTGCCTCGAGTGGTAGCATTTGATAGGGTCCTATCTATGGATCAAATAGAACTGTTTGACTTTTAAACCGTGTGCAAACAAATGTCTTATGCTAAATTGAATTGTTAGAAATAGAACTGTTTGTACATTTAACTGTGCGTAAACAAATGACAGATGTTTAACTGAATTGTTAATGATACATAGAAATACTTGGAATCATTGAATTTTGTTAACTTATGCTAAATTGAATTGTTTGAAATAGAACTTTTTGATCATTTAACTGCATAAACAAATGTCTGATATTTAATTGAATCATTTGTGATAATTAGAAATACTTGGAACCACTTTACAGAGTGTAAACAAATGATTAATATTGAATAGAATTATTACAGTTAGATAGCAAAAATTGACACTATTTGATTGTGTAGAAACAATAGGTATACTAGAGTGCAAACATATTAGTTCTGACTTATTTAGAAAGGAAATTAAATACAAACTATTCACTTCCAAATTGTATGAGTATATTCTCTTAAATGTGTTCAAATAAATGGCTTATGTTACATTGTTATTGTTATATAGCAATACTTTAAACTATATGCAAAAAAAGAGCTCAGGCTCGTCTAAAAATGTTATCAACAAAATGTGTTTACAAGTCATATATTTAGTATGTGTTCAAACAGAAGTTGGCATTAAATAATTTACAATGGTTGATATGCCATGAAACCCAACCAATCCTTATTCTCTTGATTATTGATGTCATGGATCTTGATAATAAATGAAGGAATAACCAAATGCACTCGTCCAACAAGTAGCTAAAATAACTCGTGGATGTTTTTCCAATATTTGCGTTTCGAACACAAGGTAATATTCTGCGTCTGGAGGGTAATTCACTCTGACTTCGTTCCACGCTGTCGAACCATCGATGGAAACCAGTAATCCGAACAGCTGAAGTTGATGTCTGCCATTGTGTGGAAAAAAAAAAACAACAAACAAAAAAACTTGGCATTGTTTAAAAGAAAACGATGTCTTCTGCTGCAAGTCAACGCAAGACCTCATGCCGCAGAAATGACCCAGAATAAACTCCAGGAACTTGAAGGAATCAATCTTATGCGGCACCAATCATGTAGTTCAGACCAATCTCACAGAGATTATTTCTTGTTCCGATCAATGGCTCACTTCCTGCTTTAACAACCAAGAGGAGGTGGGCACTTCAGTAAAGGAATTCTTCGCCTTGAAAAACAACTGGTATGGACGTGGGTTCTAAGAACTAGCAAAAAGGTGGCTTCATTCAACATATAATCAGGACCAAGCTCCTTCAGATTATTACTTTTTCCAATCAATGGTTCACTTTTTGCGCTCATAATGTTACATCAACCAATAGGAATTGGAAGATGCAGTGTAGGAAAAACAACAACTGGTATGGATGTGGGTTTTAAGAACTAGCAAAAAGGTGACTTCACCCAAAACAAGGACTGGTATCGGCGTTGAATGAAAGAACTAGTTGAATGTTGACTTTAGACATGATGGTATCTAGTTGAAATGTTTAGCTGCTTTTTTGTTATCTGAAGAATAAAGCAAATAAGTTAACAAAATAATGTGAAATTTTTTACTCAACCTGGTAGTTCTTACATACAATAACTACTGCGCTAAAGTCATGTTAAATCGACAAGAAAACACACGTAGAAAATAAAAATGCAAATCCACTTCTATGGCTTTTAACCAAACATTTATTAAATTTATTTATGTTCATGTATATGTAGTTGGGTATATGAACATACTGGTACGGTTGTTGTTTAACTTAACAATTCATTCAAGTGCGCATGCGTTATCCATTTTGCTTACGCAGCGAATTATAAATCAACGTCTCAACCGGAAATGCGTTTTTTCGACAACTTCCAACATTTGTTGAAAACGTCCTCCATATTAGAAATATTTTTTCTCATTTTTTTAAAAGAAAATATTATATTTGCTCCGTTTACTTTTTCAGATGAGTGAGTATAAGATTTTTTAAATTTTTTTTACAAAACAAAATATATTTGTCTGGGTGTCAAATACATAAATTTAAAGCTGTTTTTGTGGACAGTAGCGGTACGAATCACAAGGGTTGAGAGGATGTGAACGGGAATTACGCACGATAAAATGTTATAGTATCACCGATAACAATAAACAGAACGTATCAATAAAACCAAGAATTATTATAAATACAAATAACAACCAGTTTAGTGTTACCTCAGTACAAAACAAATGAGAAAGCGTGTATAGCAAATTTCTTCCGTTCTAATGATTACGGTTTCAAATCCCAGTCGAGGCTGTTTGTATTCTCTTTTCATTGCTGCCATTGGTAAAGGCATAAGTCCATCTCCCCTTTTCAATTATGCGTAAAATTTGGTGGTACTGGTGGTGTAGCAGCTTTCGTCATTGGAAATGGATACGGCGACCCGAGTTCAAATCCTGGACGAAGTTGTTTATATTTAACCTTGCGCTAATACCATTGGGAAAGGTATATATCCAACTATCTTCCCTCCAGCTTTTGATAAATAGTAGGGCAGGCTGGGCATTTTAACCATAGTGTGGTAACTGGTCTAAGAAAAAAAAATTGTTAAACTTGATATCATGTCATATCCACCTTATTCAGCTTGGTTTCTTGGTTTAATGGCACGTCAACCTTAATGGGATATTTAATGCCGAAGTCATCCATCTACAAGAACAGTAGTGGTACTATCTAATCAATAGCTTGGAGGATAAGGGGGTTCATATCTTTTACAAGGGTATTTGTCCGAAAGTGAACGTAATAGCACGACTGAAATTCGAACTCGCTTACTACGATTCCGTATCCCATCGCTTTAATCATTACACCACGAGGACATCCCCCATCCAGCTTATGGTGGTTGTTGGTTGGTTGGTTGGGTGTTATGACATATCAATCTTTGTTGGTTAATTAACACCAAATCCATTTTTATGTAAATAGTCAGTTCTATTTTAAAAAATTCTATTTAGCATGAGTACACAGTTTAATTGTCAAAAACATTTCTATTTCAAGTTATTCAGTTTATTCAAACAGTTCTATTTCAAGCAATTCAGTTTACACACTGTTAAATGTCAAAACAGTTCTATATTAAACAATTAGGTTTAGTGTAAGTACAGTTTCAATGTCAAAAACAGTTCCATTTCAAACAATTCAGTTTAGCATAAGCCCATTGTTTAAATATAAGTGCAGTTTAATAGTCAAAAACATTTCTATTTCAAGCTATTCAGTTTCGTCAAACAGTTCTAATTCAAACAATTCAGTTTAGCATAAGTATGAAGTTAGTTCTATTTAACCAATAGATAGTGCCCTATCTGGTGCTACCATTTCGGGCAAGAGTGGATTTGGTAGCAATAGCAATGAAGGGGTACTCCGGTTTCCCCAAAGCTCCAGTATTACTGGAACCTCACCATCAGATTGTTTAGTAACATATCCAAAACACTCGTTGGGGGAGTCTTACCCCTCTGCAGAGAAGCAGTCGGTGTATTCTACAGTTCCTGTCGACTGGGCAAGCTTATGGTGGAGGGGTTGGGTAAATACTTAGAAGCAAAGTGATAGGCTAGACTGGGATCTCTAGAGCAACGAGTTTAAGAGAAAGATGATTTAGAAATCGCACCTTGATAAAAAGTCACGAACCATTCGATGAAAAGATATAAATATTATTTATGCATACTGTTGTACGTATTAAGTAGCGTTGAAAATACTGGCTCCCGTTAGATGACCAAAGTTAAGATTGGTTTAGTTTCTTTATTTAATGGCATATTAACTCTTTTTAGGTTATTTAATGCCAAAGCCATTCTCCTAGAAGAACAGTAGTGGTACTATTTAACCCATAGCTGCGAGGATAAGGGGGTTCATACCTTTCTCAAGGGTATTTGCCCGAAAGTGAACGTAATAGCGAGACTTGAGTACGAACTCGCTTACTACGATTCCGCAGTCCATCGCTTTAACCATTTCATCACGAGGACACCCCCGCAAAGTTAAGAGGTGATAAGTCCGTTCTCATACTTAGATGGGAGACAACTTAAACTATGTGCAAGTACTGTAAGCGAACTGAAGCCTGGGTTTCATAACAAAGCAATGCTTAGTAAATAACTACAGTTGTGCTGGTGGTGTACCAATAATAGAATTTTGTTCGTTTCTTTGTTTAAGGGCATATCAACCTTGGTGGGTTATTTCGTGCCAAAGCTATCCTTGTAGAAGAACAGAAGTGATACTATTTAACTCATAGCTGGAGAGATAAGTGGGTTCATAACTTAGTCCGAAAGTGAGTTTAATAGCGCGACTGGAGTTCGAACCCTCTTACTGCAATATCGCTGTCCAGCATGTTAGCCGTGGAGATCTCCCTGTCGGCTGCAGCTGTAAAATACAACGACTGCTTGTCTGCTGATGGGGAAGACCTTCCCCGAAACGAGTGTCCTGGATATGATACTAAACAATCTGATGGTGAGACTCCAGCCTTGAAACTTTGCGGAATATGGAGAGCTCCTTCATTGCCATTACTCCCAGGTCCACTCTGACCCGGAAGAATAGCACCTGATAAGGGTCAAATAGAACTATTTAAACTGTGTGAAAACAAAGGACTTATATTAAATCGCATTTTTAGAAATAGAACTCTGGCCATTTGACTGTCTGAACAATGATTGATGTCTAATTGAATTGTTAGTGATACACAGCAATACTTGGAACTACCTAAATATGTTCAAACGAATGAGTAATGCTAAATAGAATTATTAGTGTTGAATAGAAATACTTGAAACTATTGAAATGTGTGCCTAAATTGAATGATTGGTTTTACAAAGCGAACCATTTGACAGTGTGCAAATGAGTAAAGGTTGGTTGATTTGTTTTACGGCGTATCAACCCTTTTCGGGTCATTTAAAGCTGAATCAAATTTCAAACAATTCAGTTTAGTATATGAATAGTTTTTGTTTACAAACAGTTAAATGTCAAAACAGTTTAGTTAAATGTCAAAACTGTTCTATTTCAAATAATTCAGTTTAGTATTGGCCTAATGAGTAGAGTGTTCGTCAATGGTCCGGGAGACCAGGGTTCAGTCCCAGTTCGAGTCATACCAAAGACTCAAAAAATGGTACTTGATGCCGCCTTGCTTAACACTCAGCATTATAAGGTAAAGACCAAGGGTAAAGTGGAGCAATCCAGAGAATGGAGTAGCGCCCTCCCCTACACCTTGGTATAGGGGAGGGCGCTACTATTTGGTTCGCCCTCAACTATGGTCACCGACTTTACTTTATTTATAAATACAAAGTTTCAATATCAAAAACAGTACAATTTCAAACAATTCAGTTTACCATAAGAACATAGTTTATTTTTTTTTTACTCATAGATAGGACACTACTAGGTGCTACCACTCCGGGCCAGAGTGGACCTGGGAGCGATGGCGATGAAGGTGTACTCCGCATTCCCCAAGACTTTAGCAATCCTGGAACTTCAACATCAGATTGTTTAGTGTCATATATCAGGATACTCGTTTGGGTGGGGGGGTCTTACCTCTCTGCAGAGAAGCAGTTGGAGTATTCTACAGCCCTAGCCGACTGGGCAATTCACAGTTAAATTTAAAAAGAGTTTTATTTCTAACAATTCAGTTTAGCATAAGTACGCAGATTAGATATCAAAACAGTTCTATTTCAAACAATTCAGTTTAGCATAAGGATACCGTTTAAATGTCAAAACAGTTCTATATCAAGCAATTTAATTTAGAAAAAGTTCACGGTTTAGTTCTATTTGACTCATTGATAGGACCCTATGAGGTGCTACCACTCCGGGCTAGAGTAAACCTGGGAGCGATGGAAATGATGGGGAACTCCGAAATCGGTGTATTCTACGGTGTATTCTACGGCAAATGAATGAAATGTTCAATAAAAAAAATTGTGCTAAATAGCCATACTTGTAGCCACTTCACTGTGTGTAAACAAATAATAAGGGGTATTTACCCCCTTATCTCCACAGCTATAGATTAAATAATACCACAAATCTTCTTCTACACAGATAGTTTTGGCATAAAAATAACCCGCAAAGGTTGATATGGCATTAAACAAAGAAACCAAACCTTCTTTGTCATTGTATTCGTAATTGACAATTATAAAATGTTGCTGTATGATTTTTCTTAACAGTATCAGTTTCAGAAACGTTGAAATGAGTTAATAATACACATCGAAATAAAAGGTATATGCATGGAAAAGAGATTTACTGATAATATTTGTGATATTATCTAATGGAGTTAATATTAACACTGAATATTGGTTTTTATTTCTTAATACAAATCTTATTCTCAACGCGCTAAATCTTTTTAAAATAATGGAAAATCTCAACTTCTTCTTGCATTTAAGTCTAAACTGGAACAAATATACTTATGTTTATTCTGACATCAGAGTTTTCTCTCTCTCTCTCTCTCTCTCTCTCTCTCTCTCTCTCTCACACACACACACACACACACACACACACACACACACACACACACACACACACACACACACTATATATATATATATATATATATATATATATATATATATATATATATATATATATATAATCAATTTAGAAATAAACATACACATTACCTTGATAATGGGTCTGATAAGAACTGAAAGTACCCGGTATACCAGATATGGCTCTTTTGAAGAAATCATTAACAAATTTCAAGATTGTAACATTAAAAAATACAACAAACAAACAAAAAACAAAAAAAAAATACATAAAGACTCTTGAAAGAAACAAGAAAAACTTCAAAATAACAAGAATTCAATTTTATTTGACCATATAAATAATTAAATAAAAAGATGCTGCCTAAATACACCTTTTTCATATATATATATATATATATATATATATATATATATATATATATATATATATATATATATACAACCTCTTCGCACGTGCACGTTGCGACACAAGATAAATTTTAAAGAAAAGTCTAACAGGTTTGTTACCCAGTCAGCTAGGGCTATAGAATACACCGACCACTTCTCTGTAGAGGGGTAAGACCGCCACCCCCACACCAACGAGTGTCTTGAATATTTGACACTAAATAATTTGATAGCGAGGTTCCTGTAATGCTGGAGCTTTGGGAATGCGGAGTACCCCTTCATTGCCATCGCTCCAAGGTTCACTCTGGCCCGGAGTGGTAGCACGTTGTAGGGTCCTATCTATGGGTCAAATAGAATTAAACTGTGTACTTATGCCAAACTGAATAGTTTGAAAAAGAACTGTTTTTGACATTGAAACTGCGTACTTATATTAAATTGAACTCTTTGAAATAGAACAGTTTTGACATTTAACTGTTTTTAAACTAAAACTATACTTATACTAAACTCATTAGTTCAAAATCTAATTCGATGTTAAATGACCCGAAAAGGTTTGAGACGCCGTAAAACAAAACATCCAACCAACCAACAGACTAACCTGTTTGAATTCCCAGTTTTTCTCCTAGATTGGTTACTATGTCAAGGTTAAAGAGCAAAGTCTGCCCTACTATTTATTCATTGCTGGAGGGAGAATGGTTTGATTCATACGTTTCTTGGGGTTATAAACGCTATGTGAAATGCAAACAGCCTCGTCCGGGATGTGAACACGAGTTGCCGTGTCCTTTATATACATATCATTGGCTCAGTGGGTACAATGTACGCCAATAGCCCAGGAGACCGGGGTTCAATCCCAGGTCGAATCATACCAAAGGCTTAAAAAATGGTACCTCCTTGCTTAACACTCAGCATTATGAGGTACGTATCAAGGGTAGAGTGGAGCAATCCAGAGAAAGGAGTAGCGCCCTCCTTTACACTTTGGTGTGGTAGCTATTAAAAAGGGAGCCTTCGGATCGCCCTCGACTACTGTTCCCAAACTTGGTGAGAGAGTCAAACGAATAAGTTCTGTATGCACATATTGATGATGGTGATGATGATAATAATGATAAACGCCGGATAAGAGACGATATATTCATGTTGTTCAAAAACATTTTAAAAAGAGCCTCCATTATTTATTACTTACCTGCCTTCGCTTGGAATGACTTGAGGTTCACGCCGGTTTGGTTTAATGTAGCTAAGTGTTATGGCATATAACTCTAGGGGGTTATTTAACGCCAAATCTCGTTAGTATATATATATATATATATATATATGATATTATTCAATCCAGTAAATCCGGGGTAGGGAATAATTCCAACCAGGACAAATAAAATATACAAAAATAGAATATTAAATTAAATAATCCTGGTAAAGAGCTCAATGTAAATAAAATCCACTGAGCAAATAATTTTCTCTTAAAAAAACAGCACCCCCCACAAAAAAATCCCCCAAAAAAACAACAATCAGCTCATTAAGATAATAAATTTATTTCCATACTGTTAAAAGCATTGATATGAATCAATGCTCTAAAATCTAAAATTAATTATCTTAATGTAACCGATTGTTGTTTTTTTAAAGAGAATATATATATATATATATATATATATATATATATATATATATATATATATATATATATATATATATAATTTGCAAGCAAATAGTTTTTATGTAAAATTATTTTTAAGTGAGCCAGAGCTCATTTGTTTGGACAAATTAAAATCGTTTCAATTATTGATTGGGTTTTATGGCATACAACCTTTGTATGTAATTTAATCTCAAAGCCTGTTTATATATATATATATATATATATATATATATAACTCTCTCTATTGTCATCCACAGACAGATCTGTTTCGTTCTCTCAGAAGTCATCAGGGTACCTAGACATATTAGCTTTACCGTAGCTGGGATCGAAACCCGGTTGACTCAAACGCCAATCCAAACTTCTAACCCTTCAGCCACAAGGAGCCAGTAGCAGCGAAGTAAATTTTAAACGGTTATGAATTACAATTACTATTGTTTACATACATCCGTTTAACGGCTACCGAGACCTCAATTCATATATGAAGAGACTTGCAATAAACGCTAATGGCAACACGATTACTTCATTCGCCGGAGAACTCAACTCCACGGGGTTAGGGGAGTATATATATATTTATAAAATTTACCAATGATTAGTTTGTTGGTAACATTTTTAACAAGCCAGTGCTCATTTGTTTGAACAGAGTAAAATGGTTTCCAGCATTGATATCAAACACTAATAATTTTATTTAATATGAATCATCTTTATCAAATTTTTTTTGCAAAAAATAAGATATTTTTCTCACTCAGTAGTATCATATTGTAGACGATTTTTTCTCTTTTCCTTCTTTTTCTTTTTCGTTTCCATTAAGCTACTCCATTATAGTCAATATCTTTGATGAAACGGGATACACATTAACCTCTGCCCCGCCTCCATCTTTCCTCTTCGTTACCTTTTTTCTCTTTCACAAAACCTCTCCCCTTCCCATATTTCCCATTTTCTCACTGAAATTAATCCAACTTTGGTCAAATCTCAGATGAAACCTGATATACTTGATAGCAACTAGCCTTGACCACCTGCCCAGATGGTCACAGTCAAAACCAATAAGCCTCATCACCATCCCTCAAACCTATATCTATTTCCCTCTCTTTTCTTTCTTTGTCTTTTTCTGTCACTTGTCTTTAGACCCTTTCTATCCCCCTATATCTTTTTTACATTTTCACCAATATTATATCTATTTCCTCAATAGCTAAAAGGATTTATCCACTTTTTAAAATTATTTTTATCTCTCTCTCTCTTTCTCTCTCTCTCTCTCACACACAGACACATACATACATACATACATACATACACATGATAATAATAAATAAATATATATTAGATATATGCCATGGAATTTAGACAGCGACCCCTGGGTTTCATGGAGTTTTTTTTTACAAAACAACAATAATCACTACTTTATGATTGTTGTTTTATAAAAGAACTCCATGAAACCCGGGGGTCGCAGTCTAAATTCCATGGCATTAAATATATATATCTAATACATATTTATTTATTATTATTTTATGATAGCTCTATCCTAGATATTGAGCGCTCTCCATATTATATTGCACTTGGTTCGCCACACACTTACAAAGTGATTTAGTGACAACCAACACTGTTGTATATATATATATATATATATATATATATATATATATATATATATATATAATGCTCTGGAGGCATTGTTGATCACAAAATTCAAGCCCGAACACTGCACACCGAAACAATTCTTCCTAGACCAAGGAAATTAATTTTACCAGTGCAAACCCAACAGGCGTACAATATTTTTTCTCCCTTCCCACTTCTTTGCATTTCTACTGCTCCACTGCCCAAGTGTAGACTTCCTCAAATATTAGTTGCATGGCAAAAAAAACACAAAAAAAACAAAAACAAAAAACAAAAACAACAACAAAAAAAAAACAAAACCCTCTGATGAGACGTAAACGAAACGAAGGGTTTCTTTTTAAGAATTATTCGTAAATATTTTAATGGCTTTTAAAAATATTTTACTTATTTTAAATATAAGCACACTTTTAAAAGCTTTACTTCCATACATTCATTCATACATACATACATACATCATCATCATCATCATGTCATACCGCTAGCACGGATATCCCTGGCCCTCTCTTGCCACTTCTCCCTATCATTCATCACCTCTGGCAGGTCTTCAGAGCTACATCCCGTATCCTCACATAGTTGCTGTATGTGTGTTCGAGCTGGTCGTCCTGCTTTTGCTTGGCCATATGCGGGGGTCCATAGGAGTACATCACTTATGAGCTCGGCTTGCTTCTCCAGCAGTGATCTGCATATCTGGTTCGTCTAGCTTGGATAGTTTTTGTGATGGGAGGCTGGTGGCCGTATAGTTGGTGCCTTGTGGGGTGTTGCTGCCAGGACTTGTTCAATATTGCTCGCAACATTCTTGTGTAATTGCCGTCTAGCTTCTTCTCCAGTCGTTTAGTTAGCGTCCAAGTAGTGCATCCATATAGTAGTATCGACACGACCGCTACTTGGAAGAAACTGTGTTTCATTTTATCAGTCAGGTCTGATTTCCATATGATCGAAAGCCTATCGATAGCTGTCCATGTTTTCGTTAGCCGTGTGTCGATGTCTTTTTCGGTTGATGAGACGCTGCTTCCTTGGAAGGTGAATTTGTCGACCAGTTTCAGAGAGGTTCCGTCTAGTGTGGAAATGTCACCTGTTTGATTATAGCACATATATTCAGTTTTGTGTGGATTGACATGGAGGCCAATGCCTGCGGCGGCTCGTTCCAAACTATGCTGTAGTGTTTCGGCTTGGTTGGGCGTATTCGCCAGTAACGTTATGTCATATACATACATACATACATACATACATATATTTTTTTGACAGCATTTCTTCATTAATACATATTTGCTTGAATATAATAGACATTTTTTGTCTACATATATTTTTGTTAATCCTTTCGAATTGCCGTAATAATATTATGATATATGGAACTTGTATCAGAAAGGTGCATTGTAAGACTTACAACGCACCTTTCTGATACAAGTTCCATAGCACAGCATTTAAAAAACATTCATGCCCAACAACAGAATTACGGAAAATTCTTACCGAAAACACAATATTAAAACAGCAAAATAACAAGCAAAAACTACAGATTCTCGAGGCACTACATATTAGGAACATACAACCCAAACATAACGGAATTAATTTTGAAACCAATGCTATTGTACTTAAATGTCTTTAGCTACTGATGCTATTTATAGAACAGATTCGAAAAGTAAATAGTACACAAGACAACAGCACAGACGCTCTCCTTCTTACAAAGTAGTAATGTAGGTACAAAAGTTACATCACTTTTGTAATACATCTATGGGGTCGCAGGGCAAGCTGTGTTGCCGTTTGCTATTTGACTCCATTCTGAGGTTATTCTATTCTTACCCGTCGCTATTTTGTTGGTGTAACTCCTTGGATAAGAAGTCCATAAAAGAATTATATAAAAGAAGATAGTAACAGATAGTAGACGAAGACATTTTTTGTATTTTTCCTTTATTTCTGGGTTCAACAACCATTCAATGGGAGAGGAAATTCTCCCTGAATACAATTGAAATGGTTGAATCCCCCAACCAAGGTATTTAAAATGCGTTAGTCGTTTCTTGGGTATATGTGTCCTTATTCGGTATTTAAAGCTTTAAAAACGTGTTCGGTATATAAAGCTTTGACGACGTGTTAGCCGCATTTGGTAGTTTATCCAAGTCCAGTGTTTTAGTTTGTAGTTCGATAGATCCATTTTGATACTTTTTATATTTTGGTATACTGTTAACCGGGACGGCTGCTACTAGTGAAAGGTTAGCCAACGTGGCGCTTTAGAGCAGCCACGTAGCCTTCCACTAGCAGCAAGGGAGATTTAGATGTTGTCACTCCGCTGGTCACTGCTGAAAGAGAATCAGATTTCTCCTTTTGTCGGGATAGTCCCTTTTCTTTGCGCATGCGTCGCCCCAATTTCTGTCAGAGGCCTCTGGGAGTTTCTGCATATTTTAATAATTATTCTAATTCGATTTAATCTTTATTTATTCATTCCCGGCACATCCTCCCCTGATGATGGCCCAAAATTTGTCAGAAAGTACTTGGGAGATAATTAATTATGGAAGATTTATCAACCAATTCCAGTCGAATATCTTAAGATCAATACGGCAATTCGAAAGGATTAACAAAAAATATGTCGACAAAAAATGTCTATTATATTAATCAAATATATATATATATATATATATATATATATATACAAATGTGGACCTATTCATTTTAAAGCATATATATCATCATCCTGATTATGTCACGCTGCCGGCACAGATCTCCTTTACCCTCTCTCGCCACCTGTTTCTATCGTCCATTGCTCCCGGGAAGTCTTCAAGGCTATATCCTGTATCGGCACAGACCTGTTTTATAGGTTCTAGCTGATCGTCCTGACTTTGCTCACCCATTTGAGGGGGTTCACAGGAGTATGTCGCTTATGAGTTCGTTCTTACTTCTTCAGTAGTGTCCCTCATGTCTGATTCGTCTAACTTGGATAGTTTTAGTGATGGTAGTTGGTGGCCGTACAGCTGCTGTTTTGTGGGGTGCTGCCTCCAGGACTTGTTCAATATTGCTCGCAGCATTCCTGTGTAATTGCCGTCAAGCTTTTTCTCTATACGCTTAGTTAACATCCATCGGTATATCAGTATCGGGAGGGTGTCCTCATGGTGTAATGCGATGGACTGCGGAATCGTAGTAAGCGAGTTCGTACTCCAGTCGCGCTATTATGTTCACTTTCGGGCAAATACTCTTGGGAAAGGTATGAACCCCCTTATTCTCCCAGCTATGGGTTAAATAGTACCACCACTGTTCTTCTAGGAGAATGGCTTTGGCATTAAATACCCTACAAAGGTTGATATGCCATTAAACAAAGAAACCAAATCAGCAGTATCGACACAACCACTGCTGGGAAAAACCTGCGTTTTATTTCATCGGTCAGGTCTGACTTCCATGTGACCGA
The DNA here is from genome assembly GCA_963585895.1 of Sepioteuthis lessoniana. Taxonomy (NCBI): domain Eukaryota; kingdom Metazoa; phylum Mollusca; class Cephalopoda; order Myopsida; family Loliginidae; genus Sepioteuthis; species Sepioteuthis lessoniana. The sequence continues at coordinate 53,896,878 of OY757929.1, read as the reverse complement.
TAGTCTATGGATAACTGTTTATGCCTTTGCTAGTCGCGTGTTGATGTCAGTCTCGGTTGATGAGACACTGCTTCCTAGGTAGGTGAACTTGTCCACTAGTTTCAGAGAGCTACCATATAGTGTGGAGATGTCATCTCTTTGATTAAAAACAGTATATATATACATATATATATATATATATGACCTCTTAAATCTCTTTCACCAAATGGACGCCACCCAGTCAATAAGCCTTAGAATACACTGACTATATTCCCTGGTGAGGAGTGAGAACACAACAAAAAGGTAGGGGCGTCTTGAGTTTGATACTAAACTGCATCTGATGGTTTTTTGATCTGGGGAGTTTGGAGTACCCGTTCATTGGCATTACTTACAGTTCCGCGGTACGTAATGACAGTTTCTTAGTTACTCACTTAACTAGGGATTATTACTAATATTAATGGCAATGATTCTGTATGATGGTACCTGTTACGGTACAAAGGGTCAAAAGTATTTGTATGAAATATGACTGTGTAATTCCCCCGCCTAAAAAAAAGCATACAAAATATATTTATCTTTCTATCTATCGATCTATCTATGTCAAACTGTCCATATCTATCTATTTATTAATCTATCTATCTATCTATCAGTTTATTTTGTTCAGTCGGTGGGGTCTGTAGAATACACTGAATGCTTCTCTGCAGAGGGATAAGACTCCTCCCCACCAACGGGTGTTTTGGATATGACACTGCCCGTGGTGTAATGATTATCGTCGTAGGAAATGGACACGGCAACACGAGTTCAAATCCTGGACCAGGCTAATTGTATTTCACCTAGCACTAATACCATTGGGAAAGGTATGAATCCAATTATTCTCCCTCCAGCTATGAGTAAATAGTAGGACAGACTGATTTCTTCAGCCTTGGTGAGGCAACTAGTCTAGGAGACGGAAAACTCTGAATTCAAACCTGTTAAACTCCGCTTAAAAATGGACCTTGTGTCATATCCTACCCGAGCGGAGGGGTTGGTAAATATGGACATGACACTAAACAATCTGAAGGTGAGGATCCAGTAATGCAGGAATTTTGGGGAATGCGGAGTACCCCATCATTGTCACCATGGCCCCGGAGTGGTAGCACCTTATAGTGTGTTATCAATGGGTCTAATCATAATTCAGACAACTAATATCTATCTATATATCTATTGATAAAGCAAGCGACAATTTATGAGTCATAGCGCACAGATACTATACTCTGATTCTAGGAAAGAACACGCATCCATAATATAAGTTATTGTTTAATTTTTAACGGGTATGCTGTTTCTTTATAAAATAATAGAAAAGTAGGAAAGAAAATGGACAGTGCAATAATGAAAAATATCATTTAAAGATAATGAACCAAAGTCGTATTTAAAAATTATTATTTTCCCCCGCTTTTTCTTTTAAAAAAGAAAAGACGCATAAGTCGTTTTTCTATCTTTCTAGTCATAACAAAAGTATAAAAGCTTCGGGCATCTATTTTGGGTGGGGTCGATCCAGACATTTCTCTTCGGGATAATGATTTATGAAGAAATTCGATGTGAAACCATTTGGATCTGTCGGGAGTTAAAGTATATTTAGAATCTGTCAGACATCTTAAGTAGTTTCGAGAAAGTTGAATAAATAATAATAATAATAATAATAATAATAATAATAATAATAATAATAATAATAATAAAAAAGGAAACTGACTACAACAAATGAGAATAAATGGCGAAATGAAAATATAAAAATGGCGAAATGAAAATATAAAAATGGCGAAATGAAAATATATTAATAAAGAACGAGAGAGAAGCAAATAATGATAACAAGAAAAATGCTATAAATTAAGTTGTTTTAAAAGGGATTGTTGGTTAATGTTTAAAAGCCTTATAAGTATCAGTCACATAAAATCTATCTATCTATCAATCTATTCATATCTATCTATCTATCTATCTATCTATCTATCTATTTATCTATCTATTTCGTTGATATTCCTTGAGGCTAACGTGCTGGACTGCGGTCTCGCTTGAAGCGAGTTTGAACTCCAGTCACGCTCTTTTGGATTAATAACGGTGGGAAAAAATATGAACACTCTTAATCCCCCCCCCCACCGGCTGTTGTTCTTCTACAAGGATGGCGTTGGCATTAAACAATCCATGAAGGTTGATATGTCATTAAACAAAAAAAAAAAAAAATCAAAGCAATCTATCTATCTCAGTCTCATCACACATATCTATCTATCTATCTATCTATCTATCTATCTATCAGTCCTGCTTTTCCTAATATTACAGAATAAGCCATAAGTTAGTAACCATTTAAAATGATTAGAAAGATTAATTATTTTTAAAACGAAAATCTCAACACTTTTAAAAAATTTCTGACGGATAATTTCAAGTAATTAGCAAAATCTACAACATTGAAGTTCAGTAACCGAAATATCTATCTATCTATCTATCTATCTATCTATCTATCTATCTATCTATTTCATTCTATTCATATCTATCTATCTATCTATCGATCTATCTATCTATTTCATTCTATTCATATCTATCTCAGTCTCATCACACATATCTATCTATCTATCTATCTATCTATCTATCTATCTATTTCATTCTATTCATATCTATCTATCTATCAATCGATCTATCTATCTATTTCATTCTATTCATATCTATCTCAGTCTCATCACACATATCTATCTATCTATCTATCTATCTATCTATCTATCTATTTCATTCTATTCATATCTATCTATCTATCTATCTATCTCATCACACATATCTATCTATCTATCTATCTATCTATCTATCTCATTCTATTCATACCTATCTATCTATCTATCTATCTATCTATCTATCTATCTATCTATCTATCTATGTCCATGCGTGCACATAATTCTTTTCCTGACACGTTCTTTTAAGTTTTTCTTTATGCTGGCTGACCGGAATTAAGAATCGATTGGTTCATTTGATGCTTGCTCGATTAGTAGTTGTAATTTACAAAGCTTTTTGCTTAGATGTAGCCCAAGGCTGCATGAATGGGGCACCCAATGAGAATCAAACTCACTCTTGAAGGTTTGCTAGTTCTAACTTGCTAACCGTTACCCCACTCGAAGTGACCTGGAGGATTGGTTGTGGTACCGTGTCAGAATCGATTCCAGTGGTGGTTGGGTGGGTTGGTGGGGGAGTCTATCGATTCACTTGACCATAAAAGGAACTGACCAAAGGAAAAAAATATTCAATGAATGAGTACAGAGAGTTTTGTTTTAGATCGATTTATTTTTTGCACAGAAGTTTTTTTTTATTACCAGTGATAAAAATCTATTTATCTTTCTTAATGATGACGATGATGGTTTTGATGATGATGATGATGATAATAGTACATATTCCTGTTTTTATTGCAATATATTAGTCAGGAAAGCAAACAAACAAACAGAAGAACAATTAGAGGAATAGAGAGATGCTTTTTGGTGAAAAAAGTTCCGTTATATACTAAATTGGCAAGTTAGTCTTACAGATCTTTTATTGGGTGGGTGGCCGTTGTTTTGAGATCTTGGGTTGAATCTAAGCGGCACCATTCTTTTTAGGGCACCTCTCGCTATGTAATGTTAGTGAGCTAGACTACTCCAAGTGAGTTCGATTCTCACTAGGTGCCTCATACTTCTGTCTATGTTCTGAACTTGGCAAATGAATGCATTGCGGACAGTATACGGAATCTGTTCAGGAAAGATCTATCATTCATTCTTACTATTATCATTATCAATGACTGCAATAAAATGTAATTTGAAGAACTTGAATAATTTAACCCCCCCCCCAAAAAAACAAGCAAAACTAACAAAAACAACAAGGGGGAGCTACACAATGTTGCTGTGTGGAAGCAGCACCCGACAAAACAGCAGCTGTACGGCCACTTACCACCCATCTCCTAAGACATTTGAGTAAGACGAACAAGACATCCAGGGAACTACTGGTTGTGGTTGTTTATACATGCTAGACTGATTAGTCTGTTCAAATTTCCCGACCTCGGAGTCGAAGAAGAGTTTCAGTTTAGTCTGGTTTTTAAGCGGAGTATAATAGGTTTGGTTTCTCCTAGACTGGTTGCTTTACCAAAGCTGAAGAACAGTCTGTTCTACTATTTACCCAAAGCTGGAAGGAGAATAATTTGATTCATATCTTTCCAAAGGGCATTAGCGCTATGTGAAATGTACACAGCCTCGCCCAGGAGTTGAACACGTGTCGCTATGTCCAATTTTTTCGTCAATAATCATTACACTACGGACACGTCTAAAATCCATTTAGTAACCAGGCATTTCTTTGGTGTCTCAGGAAATTTAATACATCATTCTACTGGAGAAGAAGAAATCTCCTTTTCTATAAATTAATTTTTTCTTTCTTTCTTTGGTTGGTTGGTTGGTTTTAGGACGTATCAACCCTTTTCGTGTCATTTAATGCCAAATCAAATTTCAAATAATTACGTTTAGTATATGTATAGTTTTTGTTTTCAAACAGTTCTATTTCAAAGAATTCAATTTAGCATAAGTACGCAGTTTTAATGTCAAAAACAGTTCTATTTCAAACAATTCAGTTTAGTATTAGTACACAATTAAGTTCTATTTGACACATAGATAGGACTCAATTAGGTGCTACCACTCTTGGCTTGAGTGGACCTTAGAGCACTGGAAATGAAGGGGGACTCCTCATTCTCCAAAGTTCCTGCATCAGATTAGTGTCATAATCCGGACACTCGTTGGGGGTGGGTGGGTCTTACCTCTCTGCAGAGAATCAGTCAGTGTATTCTACAGCCCCAGCCGACTGGGTAATTCATTCTTTGGGAAACTCGATGAAAATATCATTAAAATGAAAATATTCCACCATACAAAGTGCAAGGATTACCAGAATTAGTGACAACACATCAAATGGAGTCATTAGGAGCAGGGAGTCATCCTTGGCTACTTCAGTGCATATAATAACAGCCTTGGAAGAACAGGATGTCACGGACTGCAAAAGAAGTACTCTCAGAAGCGGCAAAGAAGTTTTACAAACATGTACATCTTAAATTTTGACAAACCCAAGATATCCAAAGAAGTTGAAATTGGATATTGCCTTGAGAGGGTGGAACAATACATTTCCACACCATTGAGGTGATTTAATTGTCAAAGATATAGCCACCGCGGCGAGAGCTAACGAAGATGACAGAAAAGTGGAATATAATGCCAAAAAGACCCAATCCACCCGGAGTAAGATTGCTCAAACAAAACTAAATATCCAAACTGCCAAGAGACCCCCCCCGCGCTTTTTTTAAAATCTTGTGACATCTACAAAATAAAGAGGGAAATACGGAAAATAAAGTATAAACAAAATGTAGATTTTTTGAAGCTAGGAGGAAAGCAAAGACCTACATAGGAGAGAGTTCTTACGCCATTGTAGCTGGTAGGGGGTACACAATAAGAAACAGCAAACAATCAAACCATTACAGATGTACTATAGCCACAATTAACGCCATTTGCGAAATGGACATATAATGTTCATAACGATAGAACATATAAAGAACATAGGAATCTCGAAATTCGAAATCAATAGAGATCGAAATTGTACACATGATATACCGACATTTAGAAATTCTTATAAATATGCACATAAAAGTTAATTCAGTTTTCGTAAACTTTATACCATTCAAAAGAACAAATGATTGGTTCATATGTTTACCAACATCGCAACTCTAAAAAGTTATTTAATGCTAAAATTTGATTTGTTTGTAAATGTTTTATTATAATGATAGTGATTTATGCTTTCAGTGTTCCATTATCATAATTCTTAAATTGCCCTTCATTTGTCTACGTGAATCATTTGTTTGGGATTAGTTATTTAAAATCAAATATTCCCATTTAATACAAATAATTTGAACCAAGTTATATCTATTCTTATCCAACACTAATAAGTTTCCAACATCTATTTGGCCCATAAATGTTACCCTATAATTTCACAGTGCTCCAGACCTGGAGCCTCACCACTTTGTTACATAGCCACAATTAACGCCATGTGCGAAATAGACATATAATGTTCATAACGATAGAACATATAAAGAACATAGGAATCTCGAAATTCGAAAACACGTAACGACTTCTTGTTCAGGTACGAAACCTTTTTATTAACTTTGAGTTAAAGGTTTCGACATAAGGAGGAGAGACACAATCTTCTATGCTGTCTTATTCATTTGGCCCCCATCTCGAGCGGCCCCCATAGGGCGCAAGTTCGCCTCGCGTCTGCGAGCTCCAAAAGTCGATCCTCCTCGTTCGGTGTCCAAATTTCAACTCCCTCACTTTCTTCAAATCTTCCACAAACCTCCGCGCGCTTCCAGTGCGTGACGTCACCCGCACCCTGTCACCCCGTTCCGTCATCTCGGGCTATTGTGACATCTCTGAGTGGCACGTCCGCCCCGCGCGTGCGTTACCAACTACATCAAGGTTTGCACCTAACTAACCCATGTGCTGAGCCGAAAGGTTCTCAGCCTAACTAGACTCAAAGGCATGAACCGAAATCCCTTGGCCATTACGTTACACAGAGCCCTCGTCGAGAACCAAATTTTTGGCCAATTGAAAAACCAACACTCAGCCGAAATTCATCAAACAGAAGCACAAAATATCTAAAAGAACTCGCAACTAACAAAAAAAAAATATACAATGAAATAATCAAAAAAAAAACATACACAAAAGATTTAACACTCAAACACAATCTACTCCCCCCCCCAAAAATACAAAATCTCCTACAAAACAAAGGTCACATACATCTCTAATCTGTCAACTAAAAATCATTAAAAACAGGCAAAAAAATTGTCCCTTAAAAATCTAGAACTACTCAAACCAAAACAAGAAACTTTCATCGATTAATTTTGGAAAAAACAAACATGTCAACGTCAAAGAAAGGCCAGGAAGAACATTCAAACTACTCACAGGCAAACTTGATAGTGACCCCTCAACATTGAGAATATAATCACTTAGAATAATTAATAAATAATGCAATGCCCTTCGATCAACCACATCCTTAAGAACATCATATAGTATGGATACTGAAACCGACAATATAATTGCAAACCTCAATCTAGAAGACATCTTAAGTATATCGGAAAGTAAACGGAATTGACACAGAAATATATATATATAATCATCCACAGATCTGTTTCGTTCTATCAGAACTCATCAGTGTGGCTAGACATATTAGCTTCCCGTAGCTGGGATCGAAACCCGGTTGACTCAAACGCCAAACCAAGCCTCTAACCATTCAGCCACGAGAAGTAAATTTTAAACGGTTATGAATCACAATTACTATTGTTTACATACATCCGTTTAACGGCTACCGAGACCTCAATTCATATATGAAGAGACTTGCAATAAACGCTAATGGGAACACGATTACTTCATTCGCCGGAGAACTCAACCCAATTAAATTTATATATCTAACATATATCTATTCATTATATATATATATATATAACAATAATAAATAAATATATGTTAGATATATATATTTAATTTATGGAATATAGACTGCGACCCTGGGTTTCATGGAGTTTTTTGCAAAACAACAATCATCAGGCAGTTAAGAAAATGGAATGAATCGAAAATCGAGAAAATACGAAAAAATACAGACAAAAAAGCGTTGGGATTTCGTATGAAAGTTTACGTGTGGTTGTAAGTGTGTGAGTGTATTTGGGTGTGTGCGTATGCGTATGCGTATATGTGTTATGATTACGTATGGATGCGTGTTTTCCTGAGGTTAAACCTGGCTACAAACGCAGCGCGTTGAGTAAACGGATATGAATTCGTGGGTGTATCTTAATATTTCGTTACATTATTTTATTTCTGTATGTGTAGGTGACTTATATAATTTTGTTTTATTGATTGATTAAAATAAACTTTTACAGGATTTTACGATATTCAAAAAAAGAAATTTACAATAAAACTCAATTACTTCTATAAACCCTTTCTTTACAAGATATATTCTAACAAATTGAATCTCTTCCCCAACCTGTTTCACAGTTTTTTTCTTATGATCATTATTCCCTACAAATAAACTCCTAAAGAAAAAACAAAAAAAAAAACAAAACAAAACAAAACAAAACAAATAATCAACTAATTATCTAAAGTTTATCATTAATTCCTAAGACGTCTCCTTTGAATTTCTGTTCAGACTTATTTTCTTTACCTTGATTCGGCATTAAATGACCGATGAGGTTGATATGCCGTAAAACAGAAAAGCAACAACAACAACAAAACAAACAAAAAAGATATTCAAATATTTCTTCCGTTTCTCTACATTAAACCGTCCTTAAAGACTATTTCAAATTCTTTTATTTTACCATTGGGACTGTTGACATTATTTGTAGTGTGCCTTCTTTAATTCAGTGAAGCAGATCTAACTGTGTGCAGAGTTCGATCCCGTTTATATCAAAGTCATATAGTAAAACTAAAAAAACAAAAACAACCTCTCTGTTGCAATAACAAAAAATGAGATAAAAACTATCGAAAAGTTAGCCATTTAACTTTTGGTTCTCAGATATCCGGTACCCGAGCTTAAGAAAAATCAAACAAAAGATTTTTAGACTTTGCTCCAGAACACAAACATCTTTGTTGAAAGCAATTCGAATATTCGATTTAAATAAGAACTGTCTGTCTTTATTAAGAATTTGATGTAATGTACATAGGCTCATTGGTCAAGTGGGTAGAGTGTTCGCCAATGGTCCGGGAGACCGGGGTTCAATCCCTGGTCGAGTCATACCAAAGACTTAAAAAATAGTACTTGATACCTCCTTGCTTAATACTCAGCATTATAAGGTACGTATCAAGCGTAAAGTGGAGCAATCCAGTGAAAGGAGTAGCGCCCATCCCCTACACCTCGGTGTAGTAGCTACTGAAAAAGGGAACCTTCGGGTCGCCCTCGTCTACAGTCGCCAACTTTACTTACTTTTAATTAAATAGGCTCGAAATACAGCATATCACCCTAAAAAATTTAGCTTACGATGTGCAGTAAAATAATCCTTAGCATGAAAAATCTGGCTCATTTATATCGTAAAATAACACCAAACCCTAAATTTCGGACTTACAATGTATAGTGAAATATCTCTCAGCCTGAAATAGCGGACTAATGGGTTCAAAGTGTTAATGGAAATTGCTTTTTCATCAGTTTTGTTTTATTTTGTTTTTGTTTTTTAACATTATCCCTCCTGAATCAGATATTAAATAAGTTCGTTAAACCAGAGATGGACAGTAATAATGTAAAATGGTTATTTGTTGACAAAACTGATTGGCTTCATTTACAACTTATGCTAACAAGTGGCTAGATGCCAAACTGGTTAGCCAATCAGTGAATAGTTGTAAGTTGCCACCGCATTGATGATTATGGAGACAGTCCCGGGTTTCTAAATCACAATATTTAGGGGTATCATTCATATGAATTCATACCCCAAAGGAACCTTACTGATAGATTTTATCACCATCAGTTGATATGAAAAATTCTCTTCTGTCACGGAGAGACTTTCACTGTTTACTCTGCAATAGTTTTAATTTCGCCAATTTCCATAAAACTTGATTTGTGGACGTAAATAAGCACAGAGACGCCTGACCGATCATATTCTTAGAAAGATTAACACTTCTATTGTATGATTATTAGTATCTACTAGGCTTTGATTAGTCTGAAACAAGATCATGTGACTGTGTGACTTCCGATGAGGAAAGAATTCGCCACAGGGTCTCCTTAACAAGGGTTTCCAACCTTTTTTCGTTGTATGAACTACTGAGGGACTTAGAAAACTTGGAATTGATAAAGAGATTTAATCTTTAAAATAAGGTCAATTTTTATTTCCCCTATGTAACATACCCGTGATACGGATATGTGTGAAACGTACATAGAATGTTCATAACATATATACATAGAACCTAGGAATCCCGAAACACGAAAAAAACGTAACGACTTCTTAGTTCAGGTCGAAACTTTTTATTACTTTTGAGTTTAAAGGTTCTTCGACATAAGGAGAGAGATACACATTCTTTCTATTCAGGCTTTTCCATATGCCCCCCCCCTCCAACACGTGCGCACCCGTCGCAAGGCCTCCGCGAGCTAACGAAAGTCACCCTTCTTCTTCGGACCGCAAGACTCAACTAAACTGACTTTTTTCAAATCCCCAAAACCCTCCGCGCACGCTTCCGGTGCGTGACGTCATTTGCACTCCCTAGCCCCGTTTCCCATTTGGGCTATTGTGACATATCTAGGTGACACATCCGCTCCGCGCGCGCTTGTGGACACCTGCGCTCATGTTTGCACCTAGCTAACCCATGCACTGAGCCGAAAGGTTCTCAGCCTAACTAAACCCAAAGGCATAAAATGAAATCCTTCGGGCATAATATTACACCCTACACTTCAATCACGTGCCAGGTGCGACACAAGGTCCATTTTAAAGCAATGTACAGTTGTTTTGGATTCAGTATTCCTTCTCTTAGACTGGTTGCCAACCCAAAACTAGAGAAACCACTCCGTACTACTACTTACTTGGAGATACCGTATATAACATTATTTGGGGAAGTTATCGACCGAAATGTCCAGATCAAAAAACAAATTTCTTAACCATAATTGTTGTCGTTGTACAATTTCGGACAACTTTCCTGAATTGTATGATGGCATGATACTGTTTGAAATATATATTTTTAAAATTACATTGTTTTCTTAAAAAAAATACTTATCTTCGAAAATTGTAATATGTCGATAACATTTGTCATATTTTACTTAGTGCAATCGATTTTTTAATCAAATGATTTCTTTCGATCAATTAACATTTCTAAAACAGTCGATCAGTAAATCAATATTGATATTTTCAGTGAAAGTCAATTGGAAAGTCACAGAGCTTTCAAAACAATCGAAATTATCTCAAAGCCTTTATATTAGAAAATTATAATTCTATTATTGCATAAATAAGTATATATATATATATATATATATATATATATATATATATATATATATATATATATATATATATATGTATATATATATATATATATATATACTTAATAAATAGAGACATATTTAGATAGCTGTTATTTTTCATAGATTTTTCAAATATATATATATATATATATATATATATATATATAGTTGGCGATTCATTGTGACTATATATATATATATATATATATATATATATATATATATATATATATATATATAAACTTAATAAATAAAGACATGTATACATACCCATTATTTTTGACATATTCCTCAAATATATATATATATATATATATGTATATATATTTGGTTTGAGATATACTGGGTTGTATATATATATATATTTATATATATAACTAATTCATAATATCCCACATCATGAATACAGTTGCCCAGTTAGCTGTGGCTGTAGAATACACCGACGGCTTTTTTGCAGAGGGGTAAGACCCCCCACCAAGTGTCCTAGATATGACACTAAACAATTTGATGCTGAAGTTCCAGTAATACTGGAGATTTGAGTAATGCTGAGTACCCCTTCATTGCCATTCACTCCCAGGTCCACTCTGGCTCAGAGTGGTGGCACCTGATAGGGTCCTATCCATGGGTCAAATACAACGAAACTGCGCACTTATGCTAAAATGACTTGTTTGAAATAGATCTGTGTGAAATAAAACTGTTTTGTATGCTAAACTAACGAACGAACGACTAATCTTCTTGCTCAGTCGGCTGGGACTGTAGAATACACCGACTCCACCTCTGCAGAGGGTTAACACCCTCCAACAAGGGTCCTTGATATGACACTAAACAATCTGATGGTGGGGTTCCAGTAATGCTGGAGCTTTGGTGAATGCGGAGTAGCCCTTCATTGCCATCGCTCCAAGGGTCCACTCTGGCCTGGAGTGGTAGCACTTGAAAAGGGTTCTATCTATGGGTCAAATAGAATTAAAATGTGTTCTTATGCTAAATTGAACTGCTTGGAATAGGACTGTTTTAACTTGTAAACTGCGTACTTATGCTAAACTGAATTGGTTGAAACGGAACTGTTTTTGACTTTGAAACTGTACTTACGGTAAAATGAATTGGTTGAAATAGAAGTGTTTAACATTTAACTGTGGGTGTGGACAAAGACAATACTTATACTAAACTGAATTATTTGAATTATAACTGTTTGACAAAACTGAATAGCTTGAAATAGAAATGTTTTTGACAATTAAACTGTGTACTAATGTTAAACTGCATTGTTTGAAGTAGAGCTTTTCATTTGTATAAAATGGGTTTGGCATTCAATAACCTACAAAGGTTATATGCCATAAAACCCAACCAACTAACCAACAAACAAACAAACAAACAAAGACTAATCTTTCAAATTATAATACTTTTTAGGTATATATACACGCTCTGCCATTAGACCATGGATAAATGCAAAAACTTTTATCTATCTATCTATCTATCTATCTTAATCACCACATCTATCTATCTATCTATCTATCTATCTTAATCACCACATCTATCTATCTATTTATCTATCTTAATCACCACATCTATCTATCTATCTATCTATCTATCTATCTTAATCACCACATCTATCTATCTATCTATCTATCTAATGACCATGAGTCCGAATATCTAATGCATGCCTGTATGTCTATTCATACTTGTTTTGATGTCAGGAAGAAGACATGGATGTTTCAGAAAGAGAAAAATTTTTGGAAATACCTTTAGCTGAGGTAAGTATATAGAAGGGCATATATATATATATATATATATATATATATATATATATATATATATATATATATATATATATATATATATATATATATATATATATTAGATGGTTATTTCATTTGATCTATTGGATTTTTGCTCGGCCAATCAAAAGAGGTAAAATTGGTTCTGTTGCTTCTGCTAACTTTATGACTGAATGAAATGGTTAAGGATAAAAGATCCGCGTTTATTTTATTATTTGCTTAAATCGCTTTCAGCTTTCATGATTTTTGTACAGTTTTTTTTATAGTCATGGAATTCTTTTAATTTCTTTTAATTGGTGTGTGTGTGGGGGGGTAATATCTGCTTTGGATTTTGAACTTTGTTTTTTGCTGAAGTTAATATTAAAACATATTTCTACTGTTACACATTTTATTTTATGAATGATTAAAAATTTTAATATTTTCATTTAAAAACTTTTTTTCGCTTTTTAAGATTCTTCTTTGTTTTTTTCCTTTTCTTTTTCCTTTTATTTTTTGACTTTTTTCTTTTTTGCATTTTTTTTTCATTTCTAAAAACGCTTTTCATTTTTTTCCTGTTTTTAATTTTTTTATTTCAAAAAATCTTTTTCAGTTTTCTTCATTTTATTTTATATTTTTCCTTTTTGCTTTTTTAATTAAAAAAAATTCATTTTTTTTTTCATTCCTTTTTTCTTATTTTTAGAAATTAAAAAAATCAAAGAATTTATAAAATTTTAATTTATTTCAATTTTGAAATGTTTCATTCTTTTTCATTTTATTTTATTTTTTTTCCTTTCATTTCATTTTTCACATTCTTTTTGTTTGTCGCATCGTTTCAGTATTTCCATTAAAAAAAATTCATTGTTTTTTTGTTTATTGCGTCATGTTCCTTGTGGTATCTCTCGCTTATCTATTTAGGTATAATGAGCTTTCTTTCTTTCTTTCTTTCTTTCTTTCTTTCTTTCTTTCTATTCATGTTATCAGCTGTATTTCTTTTCCATTCTAACTTCAACAAGGTTTCTTTCTTTCTTTCTTTCTTTCTTTCTTTCTTTCTTTCTATTTAGATATAATCAGGTAGTTTATTTTCAATTTTATGTTCACAGCGCTGTCTCTTTTCTTTTTTTTCTTTTCTTTCTTCTTTTTTTATCTATATTCAATTCTTTCTTTCTTTCTTTCTTTCTTTCTTTCTTTCTTTCTTTCTTTCTTTCTTTCTTTCTTTCTATTTAGATATAATCAGGTAATTTATTTTCAATTATATGTTCACAGGGCTGTCTCTTTTCTTTCTTTTTCTTTTCTTTCTTCTTTTTTTTTTATCTATATTCAATTCTTTCTTTCTTTCTTTTTTTCTTTCTTTCTTTCTTTCTTTCTTTCTTTGGTAAAGATAACCCGATTACTTCCATTTACTTATTTTCCCCCAAAACATGCTTCACCGTTTTAGACAGCAGCTGTTTAAAAATTACGTCGGTCAAACCAAGAATTATTTTGCCCAGTCGGCTGGGGCTGTAGAATACACTGACTGCACCTCTGCAGAGGGGTAACCCCTCCTAACGAGTGTTCTGGATATGACACTAAACAATCTGATGGTGAGGTTCCAACAATGCTGGAGCTTTGGGAAATGCGGAGTACCCCTTCATTGCCATTGCTCTCAGGTCCACTCTGGCCCGGAGTGGTAGCACCTGATAAGGGTCCTATCTATGGGTTAAATAGCATACTTATGCTAAAATGAATTGTTTGAGTAAAACTGAATAGTTTGAAATATAAATGACTTTTACAATTAAACCGTACTTACATTTAAACTGCGTGCTTATGCTTAACTGAATTATTTGAAATAGAACTGTTTTTCGACATTAAAACTGTATTTACACTTAACCGAATTGTTACATACAACTGCTTGAATAGTTAGAAATGGAAATGTTTTTGACCATTAAACTGTGTACTTATGCTAAACTGAATTGTTTTAAATAGAACTGATTATTTACATAAAAAATGGATTTGGCGTTGAATAAACTACGAAGGTTGATATGCCATAAAACCCAACAAACCAACCAACAAACCAAAACCAAGAATTATTTGGTTCCAAGTGGCCTTCCCCGCCTGACAGTACCTCCTTTTCAAAGCTGAGTTCGTCTTGACTCCTAAGGCACCTCATTATGGGGAATGCCGAAGGCACCAAGCATTTTTCGTTATAGCCCCACATGAATCTCAACAATTATTTTGGACAAATCAAAATTTACAAGGTCCTAGGGGTACTCTCTAGAAACAATATCTGCTTGACCAAACTGAGTTTTTCGCTTAGTTCCTGAGGCATCCCGAAAGGAAAATGCCGACGGGACCAAACATTTTTCGTAATAGCCACGCATGCATCTCACTGTGTGCGTGACTCCAGACAATAAAACGACCCTTAGTCAAATACTCTCTTAGGGGGAAGTCAGTTAAATAAAGACAATTATTTTGGGCAAATCAAAAATTATGAAGTCCTAGGGGTCCTTTCTAGAAGCAATATTTGCTTGACCAAACTGAGTTTTTCGCTTGGTGCATGAGGCGTCCCAAAAGGGAAATGCCGACGGGACCAAGTATTTTTCGTAATAGCCACACATGAGTCTAGATTAGGGCGTGACTCCCTGTTAAAAATGGCCTTGTGTCATATATCGGCTTTGTGGGAAGTCGGTTAAATACCCAAACCAACAAATACATATAAAAGACTCGTTTTGCTGAACAAGTCTCTGAGTTTTCATTATACTTTTTTCTTTCTTTCTTTATTTCTTTGCCTGTCTGTCTGTGTCTCTCTCATACACACACAGAGGCACGCAGGCACGTACTCACACACGCACGCACACATCTTTAATTGTTTTCTCGTACATTTTTCTTTTTCTCAATTTCTTCTTTTCTTTTCTTTCTTTCTTTCTTTTTCTTTTCTTTTCTTTTCTTTTTGAACTTCGGAGCTTTCTTACGTGACTTTTCATCCAACTGCACTCAACTTCGCACAACTTCGCCGACTTAAGTTGAAGCAAAGTTTCTTCCTATCTTATTTCCTTACTTTTCATCCTTTTACTTCTTGAATTCGTTTACTTCACTCGTATCTTCCGTATTTCATCTTTGCCCATTTCATTCATTTGACTTTTTCTCTTTTGTCATTAATCTCTATTCTGACTGCTTTTTATTAATCCATTAAGAATATTCGCTTGCCTCCAGAAAGGGGAGATAACTTTAGCATTATCAGCGGGACGAACTCTTTAGCCTCGCATATCTCTGTTACGTACATTGATCAAATGCAAGTCTATTAAATTGAATTTATCTATTTCAGTCTGTTCTATCTATCTATCTATCTATCTATCTATCTATCTATCTATCTATGTGAGAGCAAAATGGTTTTCGTTATTTCGGTATAAAATCAGATACAATAATAATCAGACTTGTGGTAATGTTTACGTCTTTAATGTCTGTTTTCATTGTCTTTTTTTATCTGCAATTCCTATATATGTAAAGTCGGTTGTCTATCTGCACCTGCGCCTGCGTGACTCTGCGTGTGATTGTGCGAGTCTGAATGTGCCCATATTATGTAAAATTTTGTCGTCAAAATCTCAGGGAAACTCTTTGGTTGTCACTTCATCTCAGTGACGAAAATAAAGTACACCCATACATTAGTTCGAAAACCACTCAGGTTTATTTTAAATGTTACAAGTCCGTTTTTGGACTGGTCTCAACTAGAAGAAAATATGATTTAATTTTAGTTCAGTCACCAGAGGAAAGATTAATTTTTTTTAATGAATCATCCCAACCCTAATGGTGGTAGGAGGTGACAGATTCGTTAAGGCCCCAAAATATACGTCTATTTGGCATCGCGTCTCGAATTCAGCTCCTAAATTAAAAACAAAAATTACTAAATTTCTCAAAATCTCATGTGGCTGCATCCAGTCATTGATTGAAGGGCTCATGCCTTTCCTTCAGTTTCTCTTTGCCATTTCATCTGGGACTAAACTTTCGCCTAACATTTGTCAATCATTCCTCAACAGCCGTTATATCTGAAGATGTTGTTGGAGAAACCATTACATAATAGTTTACATTCACCATCCAGATTAGAGTAAGTTTCAGTCATCATTTTTTTTGCTGATAAATCAAATTACAAAATTACGTTTCCAGTGTGCTACAATTCTGCCATTGGCTATATTTCTTTAGTTTCTCCCTCTCCCAGCCACTAAGAAGGTAGTGATCAATGACAATTCACCGATATATAATTTTGGCGGAGTAATTGTAACTATTTAAATAAAAACAGTAAAGAAAATGATTAACTTTTACTCTTATCTGAATGTTGAATGTACGTATTTTTTTGTTGCATATTACTGCGGAACGAACGGAATTTTTTATGGTTGAGCTATTCAGGACGAACACCAAAACTACAAAACTAAATATTGTTTAGAGTATTTTTTAGCTATTAACATAATTTCTTTTAAAGGTGCTATAGGGGGAGTACCCGTGACATAGTAGCTAAATACAAATTAAGTATTATATTTACGCTATATCATACGCTGCTTCCAACAGTTGCTGACTATAAAAAACTAACGGGAACGTCACAGCACCCGCATGGCCAGTCAGACAACTATAGTATGTTGCTTATCTGCACACTTTCATGATTGCGCTGTAGATTGTCCATTTATATGAATATAAGCTCCAATGTGTAAGATTTGCAAATTTTATAAATGGCTGATGTAATTCTGATTTCAGAGAAAAAATACACTATACATTACTGGAGTAATGATAGTTTATTGAGACATTAATATTTATCTATTAAATATAAACACATTGGAATTATTATTGTACTAAATGGCACAGCATTTTAATAAAGGTTACTTAAAGGTTATCTGATTGACGATGAAAGCCTTGATTCAAATATACCACACTGTAATTTTAAAAATATTTACTCCTACACATTCATGATGTTAAACTTCATGAAATTTATTATATGCTTTATTACAGTAGGCTCCTCGGCTTGTGTTTGCCCAGTCAGCTGGAGCTGTAGAATACACTGACTGCTTCTCTGCCAACTCGTAAGAACCCCCTCCAAATGAGTGTCCTGTTTATGACACTAAACAATCTGATGGTGAGGCTTCAGTAATACTGGAGCTATTGGGGGAACGCGGAGTACCCCTTCATTTCCATTGCCCCAATATCCACTCTTTCCCGGAATGGTAGCACCCGATAGGGTCCTATCTATGGGTCAAATAGAACTAGTCTGTGTACTCATCATCATCATCATCATCATCATATCGTGCCTCTTGCACGGATATCCCTGACCCTCTCTCGCCACTTCTCCCTATCGTTCATCGCCTCCGGCAGGTCTTCAGAGCTACATCCCGTATCCTCACATAGCTGCTGTATGTATGTTCGAGCTGGTTGTCCTGCTTTTGCTCGGCCATATGTGGGGGTCCATAGGAGTACATCACTTATGAGCTCGTCCCTGCTTCTCCAGCAGTGTCCTGCATGTCTGGTTCGTCTAACTTGGATAGCTTTTGTGATGGGAGGCAGGTGGCCGTATAGTTGGTACCTTGAGGGGTGTTGCCGCCAGGACTTGTTCAATATTGCTCGCAACATTACTTTTGCTAAACCAAATTGTTTAAAATAGAACTGTTTATATGTATAAAAATGAATTTGGCATTAAATAACATACAATTGTTGATATGCCATGAAACCAAACCAAACCAAACCAAACCCAACCAAATTTCTAGCAAGCTAGACTAGCAAACCTTCATGAGTGAGTTTGATTCTCATTGGGTGCCCCATTCACACGACCTTATTCCACATCTAAACAAAAGGCTTAGTAAATTACAACAATAGCCTATCCTTTTTGTGGTATTCGGGGTAAGTTTTGGCTAACCAGTAGTGTACTACATGTCTGGAGGCCGACTTGAAGCAGGCATAGGTCTAACCCAGAATTTTAAGCTAAAGCTCTTGAGGTCGTCTTATATACCAGATCGACTTGTACACCACAATTTACGGGATGCGTAACGAGTTCGTAACAAAACTTAACTTGATACTGTGGCAGAGGCGTAAGTTAATTCTTAAATGAATGATAGATAAAACAATATAAGATCACAAAACTACTAACGGGAAGTTTAGTTGAACTGACTTGTCTTTTTATATTTTATTTTGGCAAGAAGCAATAATTTACAATATTTTTGTGTGAATATCAACATTTGATCGTGTGCAGTTTACGTAAATATTTCAAGTATTTTTCAAAGACTGTTTACTTGCATGTCAGTCCTGAATTTGGTTATCGTCGTAAAATTCAGGACTAATAGTTTTAGTTCAAAATTTAGAGAATTTTTGACCACTGAACTGCTACTGAATAATTGAAGGAGAAAAAGTCATTTTTGTAAATTATGACACATGTGGGTTTATTTCTATATTTGGATTTGATGAAGCACCTTAGTTATGGACCGTTGCATAACATTTATGAGGCTTTCGCTCTCCTGCTCATAAGTGTTTGAAGAAAGTTGACATCTGTGTTTTATGGTCTAAGATTACCGAAAAGATTAGGGATTTTGAGAAGGGAGGGATCCATTTTAAGTCATTTATTTGCCAAACCCTCCAAACTGTAATATGTGTTGGCCTTTTCAATCTCCTTGATCGATTTTGAACAAGATTTTAGATAAAGAGTTTTCCTTTCTTTTAAAACGTTCTTTAAAAGAAAGCATTTTTCAAATTATCAATATATGACAGGATGAATGTTTTCTAACATGGATTGCAATGAAATTTGTTTTTCTTGTATAATGGTCGTAGTTTTAAGTCAAAACAAACTGATCAGAAGGAAATTGTCTGTTATATATATATATATACATAATTTATCATAAATATTTGAACAAACAGACAATGAATATATATATGTATATATATATGTATATATGTGTGTTTAATAGAATAAGACAGACATTGCGTTTCCGCCTATTTCATATTTGATCAGTTCAAGTCTTCGAATGCGTCATTGGATTTCTGGATGGAATGAATTTAGGAAGGCACCGTATTTTCCCAAATTACTTTCGGTCCCAACTCGAGCTATCTTCGAGAGAACTAATAGTTAAATGACAAGTCATAAACATTTCTTTAAAGAGTTGGGAGAAGAACTGGAGGGAGGGATTTTTGGAAGAAAATAATTTTACAAGAGGTTAGAACAATTGGCGGGAAAGACATTTTAGGACATGACTGCTATATTTCTAATCAAGCGTGTTTAAAAGAGCCAATGATCCGGGAGACCTGGGTTCAATCCCGGGTCGCGTCATACGAAAGACTTTAAAAATGGTACTTGATACCTCCTTGCTTAACACTCAGCAATATAAGGTACGTATCGAGGGTAAAGTGGAGCAATCCAAGGAAAGGAGTAGCGCCCTCCCCGACACCTTGGTGTTGTGGCTATTGAAAAGGAGCCTTCTGGTCGCCCTCGACTACGGTCGCCAACTTCACTTACTTATATATATATACACACACACACACACACACACACACACACACACACACACATATATATATATATATATATATATATATATATATATTAATCCGTGAGGGTCATTTGAACTGTTTTTTAGGAAAAATTATTTCAATTTCACAAAAAATATTTGGGTTGGGGCTATTTAAAATGGTAGTAAGTCAAACTGAGTTCGCCAGGCTTGATCAGAGGTCTGTCATCAAGGTTTTGGTGGCTAAGAAATGCAAACCACGTGAAATTTACTGAAGAATGTACTATAGGTATAGAGAAATATGTTTTAGTCAAAAAATGTTTACAAATGGGCTCAACATGTGTTTACCAAAATGAGCTTAAGTCGAAAAGACAACCCATGGATTGGAAACATGCTGAGTCTCTGATAAATAAAAAATTCCGGGCGCAGTAGCTTGTAAAGAAGGTCATAGTGAAAATATTCGGCGACATTAAAGGACCTATCACTATTGATTTTCTTAAAAAAGGTGCAACTATAAACGGTGTTTCCTATTGTCAACTCCTAAGGCAATATTCACCTTATTTATTGATCGACACCCGTATACACACAGACACACACACACACACACACATATATATATATATATAATTTTCCATAATTAGAAATAAGACAGCTCAATATCAGTGATTGGGTATGTGTAGATCAAAGTTAGAATAGCATAGATACTTAATCAGTGGTGCTTGGTGACTGTTAGTTTCCTACTTATGCGGTTATCAGGCCAAGAGCTTGGACTCAAGTATATAACTGCTGAATCCGGTAATTCTCTGCTTGATCGTATAGGCGAGACACTGACAATCACCAAGTACAGTTGACTCTGTGTCTACACTATTCAAACATCTATCTATCTATCTATCTATCTATCTATGTGTCGAGGCTACTCATGTAATTAATAATGCTGGGTATTTCAGAAAAATTGCTATCATTTCGTTATTTAATAAATTGTCCAATTCTCGTCCAAATGTTCTCAAATTTCAACTGCAGGATTTTATGTTTAATGTTTTAAGCTTTTTCTTTCTGTTATGGAAATGCTTTTAATTAGAAAAGAAACGACATTTAAACATTAAGCATAGAATTTTGATTTATTTCTACCATTGCTGTTAAAATTTGAGATCATATGAACAAGAATTGTTCAAGTTATTAGATTATAAAATGTTACCCATTATTCCGAAACATCCAATACATCTAAATAATTTTTATTGTAAACATCCTGTATTTATGTATAAATAAAAGTATCCTGTATTTATATATGAATAAAAATCCTCCAACTGTTTTTTTCCAACCTTAATTGCTGAGAGATCCAATTTAAATTGTTAACAATTTAAAATTGGTACACTCTTTATTGAAAGAATTGTGTCCAACTCTTCGAAATGATACGAATGTTGTATTAACGTATTTCTTTTTTTTATTTTCTTTTAAAGGAAAGCTCCAGTATGTATTACATGGACTTGATTTTCCCGATTGCTTCCGCCTGCATCCTTCTGATATTCATATTTCTCGTTTACGAGGTATGTACATGCTTGATTTGTAAAAGTGACGATGAGGATGAGACCCACGACGGTATAATTTTAACAGACAGAACTGCTGAATATTCCTCGTCATCAAGGAGATCCCGGCTACGTCCCGGAGCAGGAAGTGGCCGAGATACCAATCCTGCATCCCAGACCGGTCCAACCCCCGGAGGAACCCGAATAGTCATGCCTTTACTCGCACGAAACTCTATAGGACAAATTGTGCTCCTCCATCAAGTCGATGGCGCAGAAAACTACCGGATTTTAGAAGAATACCACGCGGCAAACGGAAATGCTATCTACCGGACTTCGCCATATCAAAACCAACACACTCTTATGGCCACCCACCAGCAGTTATATACTTGGGACAGTCAAGCTGGTTTGGCATCATCTTGTCACTCGACGTACCCACAAACGCCATCGGCACCCCCGCCGCCTTATGCCGACTAATGCAGGCATTAGAAGGGACAAGATGAATAATTTTCTTTATTTTAACAGTAGAAAATAAAAGCAACGGTAGAAGTGCTTATTTCATAAATTTATTTTACAATAAAAATTATTATTTGTTATATTAGAAACAAAAGCTTGAATATTTACATCTGGAGTTCCAAAATTATTTTGGGATATCGTCCCTCTGGGCTCATAGACCACACCCGTAGTCGCTATCCTTAACAGACATACAACGAACCCACGCCTTTATGTTCATATTAGGTCAAATACAAATTTAAAACAACTAATTTCATGATTATAGCTTTCCAGAAAACTGACCCTTGCAGACGTGAAAATACGACCAATACTATCGACGTCTTCTGATCTGGCAAATAAATTTTACTTACTGTGCCGGTATGTTCAGATCGAATTTAATCAGTGGTTAGTCCGCTCTTTTTTTAGATGGTGACCGCTTAGGAATAGAAACTATCGTAAGGTATGGTCTGTGTGCTAGACTAAGAAAAACTTAGTAAACTCTTTGATATAACCAAACGAACACAGTTTATACGTTCAGATTAGTTTAACTGCAAATCTAAAAAAAATAATTTCGTAACTATTAAAAAACCAAACCTTTGCTGATATGCAAATGCGATCAACAATATCAACGTCTTCTGCCCTCGAATCTGACTGATCCTCTAGCTACCAACAAATTTTACTTACTGCCCAGGCACGTCTAGATCGAAGTTAAGCAATATTGTGTCTGGTCAGTTTTTAGATGGCTGATCGCTTAGGAATAGCTGCAACTGTACGTAACATTGAGCCTGTTTGCCAGATTAAGGCTTTTTTAAATGTTTCTTTGTTTAATAGCATATCAACCTTCATGGATTATTTAATGCCATAGCCATCCTTGTAGAATAACATCATTTAAAGTGACGCTATTTAACCCATTGCTGGGAAGATTTGGTAGTTTTTGTCCGAAAGTGGACGTAATAGCGCGACTGGAGTTCGAACTTGCTTACTACGATTCCACAGTCCAGCGCTTTCACCATTACACCACGAGGACACCGCCTGGCCAGGTTAAGAAAAACTTACTAAATTCTTAGATACAACCGAAAATTCAGACTTTTAACTCGGTATAAAATAAGATAAAGCCTCGTTTTTGCATATAAATCGGTATTAGATTTATTCTTCGTAAATGTCGTATTTGACAGCTAATTCGACTCATCTTAATTTCAGTTGGCATTCAAAAATGGGTTTAAACTACGAATATCAGGTGAAGGATTTTCGCCAGATATTCGTAGCCTTCCCCAATATCCGGTAATTTTTAAAGTTTCATATGTATTCAGGCCCTTATTGAATCCCGATATATTATATTTAAAAATTTTAATAGTTTTGTTTAGCTACATGCATGGTTAAGCGTTGTCACTTGATTTTCTTCCTGAGCAGTGTTATTTAATATGAAGTACGGGTAAGTACTACTATTATGCACTGTTACCTTAGAAAAGAGTTGCTGTGTTTGGTGTAGAAGCAATCGTCACCTTGTGTATATTTCCTGCGATACTCGCGGTTTAATTTCGGGGCTACTGCAGTACATGAACTCTTCTAGCTTGCAACTTAAAGCTGGAAATAGAAAACATATAATTATAGAATCTAGAAAATATTACTTTTTAATCATAAAGATAAGAAAACATATCTGTGCAATTATAAAATCTAGAAAATATAACTCTTTAATTATAAAGACTAAAACATGGGCACCGAATGGAAAACCTTCTGATTTTATATATATATATATATATATATATATATATATATATATATATATATATATATATATATATAACAGAATTTTAAGAAGTTTCTTATTTTATATATTATTTTATTGTAATGTATTAATTTAGAAGGCTATTGCAATGCGTAAAAAAATTATATATATGCATATAATATCGGACTCCACATATGCAAACACAATTGCCCAGTCGGCTTGGGCTTTAGAATTCACTAACTGAACCACTGTAGAGGGGTAAGACCACCACCTCTAACGAGTGTCCTAGATATGACGCTAAACAACCTGAAGGTGAGTTTCCGGAGATGCGGCAGGTTTAGGGAATGTGGAGCCCCTCTTCATTGACATCGCTCCCATGTCCATTCGGACCCGGAATGGTAGCACCTGATAGGGGCCTATCTATGGGTTAAATCGAACTAACTGTATTCTTTTGCTAAACTGAATTTTTTGAAATAGAGCTGTTTTGACACTGAAACTGTACTTACACTAATCTGAATTGTTTGAATTAGAACTGTTTGATAAAAATGAATTGCTTGAAATAGAAATGTTTTTGAAAATTAAACTGTGTACTCGTGCTGAACTGATTTGTTTGAAATAGAACTTATAATTTTTATAAAAATGGATTTAGCATTAAATAACCTACAAAGGTTGATATGCCATAACCCCAAACAGCCAACCAACCATCACACACACACACACACACACACACACACACACACACACACACACACACATATATATATATATATATATATATATATATATATATATATATTCATATATATATATAGTATTTGGTAAAAAACGAAGAGCGAACATAAACTTCTCTTTTTTAGAAAAATATGGCTTTTCGCCGCAACAAATGAAAGATAGACAAAAATAAAGAGAAATAATTACTTCTTATGTCAATGAAGTTTCAATAAAATTTGTGCTGAAAATAAAAATGGATTAAGATTTTTGTTCCATAGTATATATATATATATATATATATATATATATATATATATATATAATGTTTATATATATATATATTTATATAGTGTTTCTATCTATCTATCTATCTATATATAGTGTTTATATATATATATATATATATATTTATATAGTGTTTATATCTATATATATAGTGTTTATATATATATTTATATAGTGTTTATATATATGTATATATACATATATATATATATATATATATATTGTCTATATATCAATGAGTCTATATATAAGTAGTTATAACTTGTTATAACGATACGTTTAACAAACAAACAGCTAGAAGACGAAATAATGCATTCAAAATTTTATTCGGACAACGAAACGCCTTCTTTGAGTTCATAATACTATTCCAACGGATTGGGTTATCCATTCTTCATCTCTTTTCGGGTGTATAATTCTTAAGAAAAAAGAAAAAAAAATTCTATCTCTTCTGAACAATTATCGATAATAACACTTATTGTACTGTATCAGTTCATTTTAGCAAAACTCTTGTCGCGATTCCAACAAAAGGCGATTCCAATTAATAACTGAGGGAGTTCTCAATACTTTCTTGGTTAAGTAAAGAAAACCAGACATTATCGAAATCTATATCAGCCTGATATAGAGAACTTGACAATAATCGGCTATCTGCTTCAATTTCCTTATTCTCAACTGGTGCTTCCCATAAATGATCTATATCTTATTCCAGAAAGTGTAATATATACCATTCACTCAATAGATATAATCTGACACTACAGAGAAAGCGTGCGTTGCACAGAAGTTATCGTTGTAAGACACGTGCTCAGATTGATTGATTGATTTTAACGGCATGTCAACCCATCTCGGGTTATTTTATATCTGGGGTTAGGGAATTGCGTTAATTGTACATTTATATTTACATTTTTGTGCAATTGTTTCTTAATATTATTTTTTTTTGTTTCAAACGGATCTATTACATCCATAAATTGGACCCTAACAGGTACTGCTATTTCAGGTCAGAGTGGACCTGGGAACAATGGCACCAAAACGGTGACTCTACATATTTCCGGAACTGAAACCTCATCATCAGATGTAGTTGAATGTCATTCCCGGAGCACCTCTATTTGGGGGTGTGGTTCTTACCTCTCCGCTTGGAATGTAGTCTGTGTATTCTCAGCTCCACCAACAGGACTATAAATAAACTTAGCTGTCCGAGTTCAAATCCTGAACGAGTGTGTGTTTCACTCCGTGATAATTCATTTGGAAAAGGCATGAATACATCCTCCCACCTTCATGTGTTAATAGTAGGACAGACTGAGCTCTTTAACCATGGTGCGGCAACAATTTTAAGAGGAAGAAAACAACTCTGAATTCAGATCAATTGTACTCTGCTTAAAGACTTTGTATCGTATGGCGAAAGCATTGGATAAATACATCTGTCATTCCACAGCGATTGTTTATGAGTTTAATTCTCACCGGGTGCACTGTACTTTTAGCTTTTTGTCATAACAAGGGTAGACTTAGAAAACAATTTATCGGAAAAATCATTTTTTTTTTACCTCTTCTTTAAATCTGGTTTTACGTAGTCCGAATCTCCTTAAATACCCTGCAACATTTTTTTGAATATCATTATCATCTTCATTATCAACAAGTCGTGTTGATAACACGGATTCCATTAAGTCTCTTTCACCATCTGGAATGTCTCTTGACAGGTCTTCTAGGCAGTATCCTGTGTCCGTACAGAGTTGATGAATGTAAGTCTTTGCAGATCGGCCAACACTGGTATATAGAAGTCCATTAGAGAACATCGCTTATGAGATCATCCTTGCTTCTCCAGCACTGGCCAGCGTCGCAGAGCTACTATTTTGTGGGGTGCTGCTTCCAGGACTTGTTCAAATTAAAAAAAAAAAAAAAAAAAAAAGACCCCAGTTATTTTATGTTGTTCCAATGTAATCTTTTCTCTAAACTCATCTTTAGAGTACATGTGGTGCCACCACACTGTCATAATGACACGGCTCAAAATAAAACTTGAATTTTGTAGTGACAGTATCCAGAAAACAAGGAAGAAGTTCATAATTTTTTAAAATTTGGTTTCGACACAAAACTAAAAATGTTTATGACTTTTCTCGAATTTATTGACGAATCACTTCATAACAAGTTATTTGGATTCGTTTAATCTGATTCAGGAATTAAAAAAATCAATGATCATTACGCTTACTAATACTGCAATGTAGTAAAGTAAAGTTGGCGACAGTAGGCTCCCTTTTCTATAGCTACTACACCAATGTGTAGGGGAGGGCGTCACTCCTTTCTCTGGATTTACTCATGATCCGTACCTTATAATGCTGAGTGTTATGCAAGGTAGCATCAAGTACCACTTTTTGAGTCTTTTGTAATGACTCGACCTGGGATTGAACCAAGGCCTCCCCGGCCATTGGCGAACACTCTAACCATTATGCCAATATGTAATAATAATATAGCGTTATGTTTCTATTCTTAAAAATATCAGTTTTATAACAATACAAATAAAGATATATAAAAACGTGTATTGTCAAAATAATCAAGAAAACGTATGTATTAAAAACTGATTTTTAATTTTTGAATTATAGTGTTTTTATATAAATAATAATCTTTTACGCAGTTCAATGAACACTATTCTTTTTCTTGCTGTATATATATATATATATATATATATATATATATATATATATATATATATAAAATCAGCATGTTGTGCCGCTAGCACGGATTTCCCTGACTCTCTCGCCACCAGTCTCTATCGTCCATCGCTCTCAGCAGGTCTTCCTGGCGACATCCTTTATCGGCACTGAGCTGCTGTAGATAGGTTCTAGCTGGTAGTTTAACCTTTGCTCGTCCATGTGAAAGGGTCCACAGGAGTACATCACTTATGAGTTCGTCCTTACTCCCCCAGCAGTGTCTCTCATGTCTGGTTCGTCTAATTTGGATTGTTTTAGAAATGGGAGGTAGGTGGCCGTACAGCTGCAGTTTTGTGGGATGTTGCTTCCAGGATTTGTTCAATATAGCTCCAGGTGTTGTTTTTTTTTTCAATATTTGTACTTAAAAAAGCACTTAAGTTTTATACGAGAAGATTAAAGTTTTGAAGATAATTGTCTCGAATTTTCAAAGTTGTAAGGTTCTATTTAAACCCTTAAAATTGATATATATATATATATATATATATATATATATATGTGTGTGTGTGTGTGTGTGTGTGTGCATTGATGAGAATAATTGAAACAAGATTAAAAAAAAAAAAAACTCAAAAAAGTGAAGTATTGTTTTTTCCTTATACGCGCTTTTTTCTCTCTGTGTCTCTTTCACTTCCCGACCTCTCTCTCTCTCTCTCTCTATATATATATATATATATATATATATAGTAGGTGTTGTAAGAAATAAATACGGCAACCCGAGTTCAAATCCTGGAAAAAGCGTTTAAATTAGGAAAGGTATGAATCCAATTATACTCCCACTAGCAATGGGTAATTAGTAGGGTAGACTGATTTTTATTGCCTTGTTATGGCAAACGGTTTTGGAGAAGGAAAACTCTGATTTCAAACCTGTGAAACTCCGCTCAAAAACTGACTTGTCGCATCCTGCTCTTGATGGAGCGGTTGGTATATATATATATACACACACACACACACACACACACACACATATATATATAAGTTGGCGACCATAGTCGAGGGTGACGCGAAGGCACCCTTTTCGATAGCTACTACACCAAGGTGTAGGGGAGGGCGCTACTCCTTCCCTCGATTGCTCCACTTTACCCTTGATCCGTACCTTATAATGCTGAGTGTTAAGCAAGGAGGCATCAAGTACCATTTTTTGAGTCTTTGGTATGACTCGACCTGGGATTGAACCTAGGTCTCCCGGGCCATTGGCGAACACTCTAACCGCTAGGCCAATGACGCGATATACGAACAGAAAAAATTGTAGAATTAAACGAATATATAAACGAGAAGTATTTATAATGGATATTCTAATATTTATGCATAGCCAACAATATATATATATATATATATATATATATATATATATATATGTTGCCTACTTATTCACTATTTGTATGCATGTACATATATTGCTTACATACTTTAAGCGCACATCTATTTACCTATCTATCTAATATACGAACATAAGTCTTGTTGAGATATACTTATAATGGTTGTGATACATATAACCCCACTGACGACTGTGGTCAGTGTATAGATCGATATAAAAGTAAAATTTTTGAAAAAAAATGATTTTTAAGGCAGGCATCTTTCCCTAGGTGGATTGGCGTCCTGTATCCGTAATACCACTCTAATCCTTTTGCCGAGATAAGATAAGCTTAGTAAATAATCTATACTTATAAAATAAACGCTTATGCTAAACTATATATATATATATGTATGTATGTATGTATGTATGTATACAAATAACTGCTCAAGCAATAAACATACCCCACAAAAAATGAAACTTTATGGCATAGGTGTTTGATTTATTTGGTTTAGTCTGGTATAGATACACTAACCCAGTCAGGATTGAAAATACAATGTAATAGTAACGGTTTACGAGACTAGTTAACTGACCATAGCTCAACAACAAATGCCTCAAGCAAGGGACCCCTGACATACTAACAGATATACAAATGTAGACTGTGTGTCACACACACACACACACACACACACACACACACACACACACACATATATATATATATATATATATATACGTGTGTGTGTGTGTAGTAATACACCGCTTTACGTCATATCGGCCGCCGTCAAATTCGCTTTGACGTCACAATTCTCGACTAAATTACAGTTCAGAGAATACCATTACGTCCGACGTTATGTCACTCAAAATAATTAAATAATACAAGGACTTGAAATAAATTATATTTTCCATAAAAATATATTCAAAACGAATAAACTACATTGAAAAATTAACAATTAAAAGATAACAGATAAAAGATAAAACCTTCTATTTTATTCTATTTTATTTGAATACTTTCAAATAAAATAGAATAAAATAGAAGGTTTTAATTTCAAATAAAATAGAATAAAATAGAATAAAATAGAAGGTTTTAATTTCAAATAAAATAGAATAAAATAGAATAAAATAGAAGGTTTTAATTTCAAATAAAATAGAATAAAATAGAAGGTTTTAATTTCAAATAAAATAGAATAAAATAGAATAAAATAGAAGGTTTTAATTTCAAATAAAATAGAATAAAATAGAAGGTTTTAATTTCAAATAAAATAGAATAAAATAGAATAAAATAGAAGGTTTTCATTTCAAATAAAATAGAATAAAATAGAAGGTTTTAATTTCAAATGAAATAGAATAAAATAGAATAAAATAGAAGGTTTTAATTTCAAATAAAATAGAATAAAATAGAATAAAATAGAAGGTTTTAATTTCAAATAAAATAGAATAAAATAGAAGGTTTTAATTTCAAATAAAATAGAATAAAATAGAATAAAATAGAATGTTTTAATTTCAAATAAAATAGAATAAAATAGAAGGTTTTAATTTCAAATAAAATAGAATAAAATAGAATAAAATAGAAGGTTTTCATTTCAAATAAAATAGAATAAAATAGAAGGTTTTAATTTCAAATGAAATAGAATAAAATAGAATAAAATAGAAGGTTTTAATTTCAAATAAAATAGAATAAAATAGAATAAAATAGAAGGTTTTAATTTCAAATAAAATAGAATAAAATAGAAGGTTTTAATTTCAAATAAAATAGAATAAAATAGAAGGTTTTAATTTCAAATAAAATAGAATAAAATAAACCCCCTTAAAATATTTTTATGCACTACAGTAAAATATTTACCTAGAAACATTAGTTGAATAATTTTATCCGTTATTCTATACAAAATAAAACTAAAACATTCATTAAATTCTTTCATGCTTTAACAAGTGTTGTTTACGTGAATTTTTTTAGGGATTCAAAAGGAATATTTGAGAAAATCAAAAGTTAGATACAATAATTCTATTGTACTCATTATTCTTCAAAAAATTGACTAAAACGTGTTTTAATTGTTCCTTCAGGTTTAACGATAGTTATATTCTTTGGCGAGTTATTTATGCTAGTTTTACGGTGGTTGTTCTCATTTCAAGGCAAAGGCATTTTTAAAGCATTTTAAAAGCATTTTTAAGCATTATGCCCATGTTAGGTAGAAGAAAAATATCAAAACTGATTACTTTTTGTCTTTTGGAAACAATTAAAGATGAGTGTGAGGTATGGTTGTTTATATCATCATCAATATCCAGTCGCACGAATAGCACGGAGTTCTCTGAATCTTTGGCATAATGCTTAATGTGCTGGGCTGCGGGCTGCGGTCTTGAAGTAAGCAAGTTTGAACTCCTGTAGTGCTATTTCGTTCACTTTCGGGCAAATACTCATAGGAAAGGTGTGAACTTCTCTTATCCACCCGCCAACTATGAGTTAAATAGTACCACTTCTTTTCTTCTATAAGGATGGCTTTGGCATTTAATAACCCACAAAGGTTGATATACAATTAAAAAAAGAAACAAAATCTGATCATCTTTCGTCATTCGTCTCTATCATTCATCGGTCTTGGTAGATCTTCAAGACTGGGTCTAGTGTCCTAACAGAGCTGCTATATGTCAATCCATGCTAGATGGCCATTATAAGCACGTTCATTTGTTGGAGTCTATAAAGGAACCTCACTTATGTGTTCGCCCTTACTTCTCCGGCAGTAACCCGCATGTCTAGATGGTCTTAGCTGTATGACACACACACACACACACACACACACACACATATTAACCATCCAACTAAGATGTGTCCAATAGCACAAGCTGCAGAATGAATGCTTGGTATGAATGTCGGTCTCGTAGAATATTTTTAGTTTTGCTTATTTAAGACTAAAGATCGCTCACGGTATCTGTTGTTTGTGAAGGGTCACCCATCTAAGCACTGGACAAACCTATTTAAACTTTACTTCAATAATCTTGCAGGGGTTGATGTGTTAAGTATAACTGTAAGTCCTGCAAGTGCCTTTCATGGTTTTTGTTTTTTATTTTTTCTGGTCGGGCCAAGAATATATATATATATATAGGTCCACTTCTTACACTCTGTCCCATCGCCAGATATTCTGAGGAAATAAATTATTACTGGAATTCCTTGAAGATTAATAGAGAAGACTGTAGGTGAGTGTGAACTTGAGGAAACCATTCTCCCATAAATATTTTACCTGCCCAGTTAATAAACAGAACAAAAAACTTATTGTCTTATTTGACAAGAGCAAACGCACAAAAAATGTACACATTTTCCTTATATAGAAATACACGTGCTTTATCTCCATAAAAATCTATTTATACAAAGGTGAGTCAAAAGTTTTGCAATATTTTGGTAACCTGTGGCACAATTCAGAATGAAAGTGACGAACGGCAGTGGAATACGAAATATAATGGTATTCGCCAGATTTGCCACTATGGATTGGAGCACGGCCTCAAAATCCACGCTTTAAAGCCTAACTGAATTGACTGATCGTTGAGGTAGTTGCAACCCTTGAAAAAATGTTTTGAATCATCTAGCTACTCTTTTGTGATTACCTGAATATTTTTGGCAGCTTCCGCAACATTAGGGCCCAGTTTGAACGCATAACGCATTAGACTACGTTGCTAGTTCATCTGTACGGTTTTCAAATTGCACGCGGAAGGAAGCCATGCACAACGTGTGAGCGCACCAACTACCACAATACTATCAACCAGTGGATGCCTTGATCTACTTCGGTCACGTGATGTACGCATCGCAAACTACCGTGTTACCAAAATATTGCAAAACTTCTGGCTCACCTTTGTAATATTTCTGTAAAAATTTCAAATATAATTTACCAAAATTTTACCTCTAAATCCTGTCCTGAATACAGACTGAGATTTTATTATTCCTTACTGTTTTAATTGTGATAAACTCATTGTTTTTGTTGATATATTGATTCTATTTTTAATATAAACTAATTATATGTTGCTTGTTTGTTTTTTTTTTTTTTCGTTTTTTTTAACGTTACAGATTTTTTTTGCGAATCTCGTTTCTTTTGCTTTTTATTAAAAAAAAAAAAATTCAGATCGTTGAAACAACGTGGATGGTTAAAATTGACTCTTGATATATAATCCACCATGTTGGCTAATAAAAGAGCTGACCAGACATTTTTTTTCTTCTTGCGAATTCTTCAATATACCTACCTCCAATATTTATCTGATCTGTAAAAATAAAAGGGAAATGCGAATGAAATAAATATTAATCTCTGGATCACGACTGACTTGCTTATTTATTGTTGGGATAAGAAATTGAAAAGAAATCATTGTTTATTTACAAAATAAAGGAAGAAGAAAGAAAAATAATGAAAGATTAACAAAAAAAAAGTTGGCTCAGGGCATAACAACTCTTGTGGGTTATTTAATGCTAAATCATGTTTTTTTATATAAATGATTTGAGACGCTCATGATGTATTCGTAATCGTCGTAGGAAGTGGACACGGCGACCCGAGTTCAAATCCTGGACGCGGCTGTTTGCATTTCACATCACGCTAATACTCTTGGGAAAGCTCTGAATCCAGCTATTCTCTCTCCAGCTATGGGTAAATAGTGCGGCAGAGGACCTTTTCAAGGGAGAAGGAAAACTCAGAATTGAAACTTGTTAAACTCCGCAAAAAATTGAACTCAATTTTCACATCCTGCACGTGCGGTGCCGTTCTTATATATATATATATATATATATATATATATATATATATATATATATATATATTATATTACATGGTACAGTAAGTGACTCTGGGCTTCATGCGTCCAACGATTGCTGAATGCATGAAGCCCAGGGTCACAGACTATATCATGTTATATATATATATATATATATATTGTATAAAAACATTTTTTTTCTCTCTCTCTCTCTATATATATATATATCTATATTTATATATACATATGGTTTGCAAACAGTCAAATGGTTTCAAGTATTGCCATCTAACACTCATAATTCTTTCAAATAATAATCATTTGTTTGCCCACAGATAAATGGTTTTGATATAGTTATTTGAAATTAGTAATTCTATTTATCAAGCATTCCTATCTAATATAAATAATTTGCGCAGAGCTGTATAGTTTAATGATGATAATAATAATAATAATAATAATAATAATAATAATAATAATCAGTAAATGATTGAACCGTTCTATTTGAACCACTCATCGATACTTCCTCTGACTTATAATTCCTTCAGTCTTTCTTTCAAGCCTTTGGGGACTGTTTCCAGCGCATTAATTCCATTTGTTATCAGTGCCATCTTCATGTTTTATTGATTTTTTTGTTCTTTGTGCAAGGTTCAAGTATTTGTCTATCTTTTCGTTTTTTTTAAATTTTTATTCTGTGGTCTGTCAAGACGGCAAAATCCACTAGACGAAAAGTTCTCCTTTTTTTTATAACTCACACTCAGTCTGGTCGTCTGGCCTAGATTAGGTGATCCGTTTGCCTCTTAAAATCGAAGAGAATTTTTGTATGTTTCATTCTCTTAGATGGAATCTGTTTTGTGCGTATTCAATTTGTTCGTATGGTCAAATTTCCATTTCTTGCACAATTCCTAGTGGACCACCTTTCCCACCCACTCATGTCTAGTCTTGTATTCCTTTTGAGCTAGTTTCGGTTTATAATTTGATTTATCCTTTAGTCTCTATTACCCCATAATCTACACTTGTTATTCTGTTGCGTATCATCGACTTCCGCTTTAATATAATTGGTCCTTATGGTGTGGTTTTGTACTACTATTCTAAGAGACTATTATAATTGTTATTTCCCTCTTTGTGCGTTCTTCACACCAACGTTAGTTGGTGGTATTTTTACTGGTGTTTGAGTGACTGCAAGTGTCCTCAGGTCTCCAGGACTCTTTTCAGTATTCTAGCCGATCTTAATGCTGTAGTCTCGATAGTCTCGATTTCATGGATGCAGCAGATGGACACTAACAAAACGCATGGAGAAAAAGCTTGACGGCAATTACACAAGAACGCTTTCAACTGTATTGATCAAATCCTAGAGGCAAGACCCCACAAAACACCAGATGTACGGTCACCTACCACCTATCCAAGTTAGACGAACCAGACATGTGGGACACTGCTGGAGGAGTAAGGACGAACTCATAAGCAATATACTCCTATGGACCCCTTCACATGGACGAGCAAAGGTAAGACGACCAGCTAGAACCTACATACAACAGCTATGTGCCGATACAGTATGTAACCTGGAAGACCTGCCGGGAGCGATGGACGATAGAGACAGGCGGCGAGAGATGGTCAGGGAGATCCTTGCTAGCTGCGCGACATGATGATGATGATGATGATGATGATGACAGTCCCTTTTCCACATCTTTGGGGACTGATCAAAGTGTGTCACCTATAATTGGTATCACCGTCACTATTATGTTCCTCTAGTTTCTTTGTTTTCTGGCAAGGTCTAAATACCTGTCTCTCTTTTCGCTTTCTTCGACTTTCACTCTGTGGTCTGCTTGGACCGCAAAATCCACTTTAGTGAAAGTTCCCTTTCTTTTTTGTAAATTATCATTGGGTCTTTTTGAGCTAGTTTGTTTTGTTTTTGACTCATAGTCTTCATTTGCTATTCTGTAGCACCATATCGATTTTCGCTTTAATATAGTAAAGTTGGCTACCTCAGTCGAGGGTAACCCGGAGGCTCCCTTTTCAATAGCTACTACACCGAGGTGTAGAGGCGGGCGCTACTCCTTTCCCTGTATTGCTTAACTTTACCCTTGATCCTTACCTTATAATGCTGAGTGTTACGCAAGGCGGCATCAAGTGCCATTTTTTGAGTCTTTAGTGTGACTCAACCTGGGATTAAACCCCGATCTCCCGGACCATTGGCGAACGCTGTACTCATAAGGCCAATGGCCTGGTAAAGGCTTTAATATAATTGGTCCTTATGGCTTAGTTTTATGCTGCTATTAGAAGAGATCGAGTTCTCTTGAGGTTTTCCTTTCGTAGACATGTTTAGGTCTTCTCGATTGAGATTTTACCAGTTTGTTGCTTGAAATATTCGTACAGTTGTTTTTCTTCCCATTTCTGTTTCCTAGTTTTTGTTGTTATTCTATTTGTCCTTAGGTTGTCAGTGCTATTACAATGCTATTACTTAGTCTTTCTTTGGTCTTTTAAGTGTTGTCCTCGAGTCCTTGTATTGAAGCATCGTCGTTATCTTCAATGCTCACGAGTCATCTTCCTTCTTTTCTTGACACAAATAATCTGTCTATGTCGTCTCTCAAATGTAAAGCCTTGTGCATCGTCTTCACCTTTCTTGTCCTCTCATCCATTTGTCTAAGTTCAGTTAAAGACAGCATTTAAACTACACTCTTTTCATTTGATAGCACATACAGGTAAAATAAAGTTTATTTACTTATTGGCACGAATTTGAGCTGTTTTCAACGGAAGGGTCTCCATTGCACTTGATTTATTATTACTCCTTGAGAGTTTTTTTTACATCAGTTTTAGCTGATGGTTTTTCACTGGAGTTTGAGTGACAGCAAGTCTCCTCAAGTCTTCAGGATTATTCTCAGTATTCTGGCCGTTCTCAATAATGCTGTAGTTTGGATAGTCTCCACTTGTCCTTTTATTTCCGAGTCCACCAGTCCCTTTAATAATTCTTTTGGTGACTGTGCCAAAAACACCAGTCACGATTGGTATAATTTTCACCTTCATATTCCATAATTTTTTCAGTTCCCTAGCAAGGTCGAGGTACTTATCCTTCTTTTCACATTCTTTCAGTTTTATTCTGTGGTCAGCTGGAACAGCTAAGTCCACAATTTTGCAAATTCTCTTTTTTTGTTGATTATTATAAGGGCTGGTCTTCTGGCCGGGATTAGGTGACCCGTCTGTATGTCAAAGTCCCATAGAAGTTTATGTGTCATTTTCTAGGACAGGTGCAGGGTTGTGCATATACCATTTGTTCGTATGGTCAAATTTAAATTTCTTGCACATCTCCCAGTGGATCACCTTGCCCACTCAGTTGTGTCTAGTCTTATACTCTTTCTGTGCTATTTTGCCGAATTTGCTTATTATGTGATTGGTGGTTTCATCTCTGTCACCGCATAGCCTACATCTGCTATTTTGTTGCGTCTTATCTATTCTCGCTTTGATATGATTGGTTCTTATGGCGTTGTTTTGTGGTGCTATTAGGAGAGATTCTGTTTCTCTCTTAAAGTTTCCTTTTCTTAGCCCCGTCCAGGTTTTCGTTTAAAACGCCCGTAGAGTTGTTTTTCTTCCCATTTTTGTTTTCTAGTTATTGCCATTCTGTTGGTCACCGTGTTGTCAGTATCATTTTTGATGGCTATAATTAGTCCTCCTTCATATTTTTCTATGTAGTTGTTGAGTCGTAGTATCGATGCATCAACGCTGTCTTTAATGCCAGCAAGTCCTCTTTCTCCCTCCTTTCTTGATAAATATAGTCTGTCAACGTCGTTTCTGGGATGTAATGCCTTATGCATGGCCATTAGTTTCCTTGTTCTTTGGTCCATTTGCTTAAGTTCTTCTCTGGTCCACTTCAGAAAGAGTCCTGAGTAGCTAACGAGGGGTACAGCTAAGGTATTTATTCCTTTATTATTATTATTATTATTATTATTATTATTATTATTGTTTCACTCCTTGCAATTTGTTCATACCTGCATTAGCTGGTGGTCTTTCAATGGAGTCTCAGTGGCAGTAAGTATCCTCAAGTTTCCTGAACTTTTATTAGTTTTCAAGCTGAACTTATCAAGGCAGTGTTCTGTATGGTCTCAATTTCTTCCT
This sequence comes from Sepioteuthis lessoniana, assembly GCA_963585895.1. NCBI lineage: Eukaryota > Metazoa > Mollusca > Cephalopoda > Myopsida > Loliginidae > Sepioteuthis > Sepioteuthis lessoniana. The sequence goes on along the minus strand of OY757929.1, from coordinate 53,859,173 downwards.
AAAATTTCAAATCCCTCTTGTCTTTGCCATACTTTTGGAGGCTGTTCTTAGCGCACAATTTACAATTGGTATCGTTGTCCTTTTCACGTTCCATAGCTTTTTCAGCTCTCGTTTGTTTTCACTATTATTATTACTCCTTGAGAGTTTTTAACATCAGCGTTAGCTATTGGTCTTTCACTGGAGTTTGAATCACTGTTATTATTATTACTATCTACTTTGAAATATGCAACAGCGAAAACAAATGATCATTATGAAATAATAGTGTTTACTTCAAGCCATATAATTGTGTATAAATTATTTATATTTTTAATAAGAATATTTGATATCATATAACGATATACAAAAAACCTTCACCCCACCTCGAAAACAAATCCTCCCACCCCAATGAAGAAACAACTGTACAAAAAATGTAAAACATTTTTGTACAGTTGTCAAAACGTCAAATGTACGCGATTTCCTAACCTTTTGGCAGAAAATAATTTCACATCAATTGACGTGCCGATAAGAATCAATGAAGTCTCTAATTAAGAAAAAAATAAAAATTGAAAAAAAAAAAACAACAAAAAAACAAAAACAAAAACAAACAACACTGCTTCACAAAAAAAGAAAAAAAAACCTAGAAAAAAACAACAAAAAACAAAGAAAGAAAAAAGTTGGTTGCTCAATAAATTTTTTTTCATAAAAGTTTGAAATTACTAAGATTAAACTGTTCCACTATTAATCGTTCATAAATCTTTCGCACACACACACACACACACACACACACACACACACACACACACACACACACACACATATATATATATATATATATATTAGACAAGTTTGCTTAGGGATTACGGAACTTTACTTGTTTATGATCTTATGTTTTTTCTCTTGCTTTCTGAGTAGTTTCTTTTTGTCATGGGTTCTGTTGAAGACGACCAAGGTTCTGCTCCCAAGCGCTTTCTATCATATGTGTTGTTGTCTTAAGGGGGGATTATTTCTTTTTGTAGGCATTGTTTGTTTTTGTTTAGTTTAGGTACGATATCTATTAAAGTACCCCCACCAACAATAAACCCTTTCAACAAGAGTTTATTGTTTGTGGGGATATTTTAGTTAGTGTGTTAATTGTGGAAGATGTTTAGTATATTAGTGCTGGTGTTTAATGCTGTTTTATTTATGTTTAATTGTTTGTGTATTTATCAGTGTTATTTCTATGTATTGTAATTATCTGTCGCTTAATTATCTGTTAATTAATTGCCCTAGGATCAGCGAGGAGGTAGGTAGGATGACGGAAAACGATGGTTGTTGTACAGGCAATGTGGGCATTCGAAGTTTGGAAAGTGTTGTTCAGTAAGCATCTGAAATAAGAAAAATCCATCCATAGTTTTTGACCAAACTTGTCCTAGCAATGACTTGGTACCAATATATATATATATATATATATATATATATATATATGTGTGTGTGTATGTGTGTGTGTGTTTGTGTGTGTGTGTGTGGAGACATCTAAATATATATAGACGCTTCTGCAAATGTAGGATGCGACATCAGGTCAATTTTGAGCGGAGATCAGCAGGTTTGAATTCAGAGTTTTCCTTCTCCTAGACCACTTGCCATACCAGTCTTTCCTACAAAATGGTGTGAGAATAATTGCATTCATACCTTTCCCAAGAGTATTAGTGCGATGTGAAATGCAAACAGTTTCGTCCAGGATTTGAACTCAGCTCGTCGTGTCCATTTTCCTTCCACGATAACCGTTACTGCACGAACGCATATGCACAAACACACACACACACACATACGCGCGCGCGCACACACACACACACACACATATATATATATATATGATGGTTACCGTCGTCGGAAAAGGACTTTATATATATATATATATATATAAAACGAACTTTCAAAGTAAGCAATATTAGTTGGAAAGGATGTGTCTATACAACTAAATAAAAACTTTGCTAATGAGTCCCAGTGGTTGAATCGGTAAATTGCTGCCCATACCGAGGATACTGAATAGAAGCTGAAATCTCAACGGATGCTATTTCTTCATTTCCCGATCTCTGCTGCTAATTTACCAGTTGTTGAATGAAACGAAACAACCTGAACATTTCGATTAAAAGCAACAGAAATAAGATACAAAAAACTTGTATGAAATTAATCATTATGACACTTCGTCTGAGAATTTCAGAAAACTCAAAGGTTATAATACGTGGTGCCTTCAATAAGTTACCAGATTTTTTTGTTCAGGCATCTAAAATTGTCGTAGACTCTTGAAAATTCACTATGTTATTCCTATACATCTTATGAGATGACTGACCAATTTTTATGATTTCAGCTTCAAATGAACAGCTACTGCAGCAATTAGAATACACCCTACTAAAGCCTGATTGTCACAGCTGGTGGATTTCAAAAATGTAATCTGGACGTGAGGACACTTTAGAAGAACGATATGCAATAAGATTCTATTTTAAACTTGGAGAAAAAGCCACAGAAATGTATGGAGTGCTTCAGACTGCTTTTGGAGCATCTTGCATGAATCGAACATGAGTTTTTGAGTGGCATAAGAGATTCAAGGAAGGCACGGAATCTGTGAGGGATGATGAGAGGTGTTGGAGGAGCAAGGAAGTCAATACACCAGAGGTGATGGGCCAAAGGTTTAGGGTTAGGGTTACTATGTTGAGGTTTTAAGGGAGTTCAGGAAGAGATTCCATCGGAATAGGCCAGCACTCTTCAAATCGGGCCAGTGGCATTTCCGCCAGGACAATGCACCAGTCGACAACTCTATCCTTGTCACAGACTATCTGACCAAGATGGGCATCAACACAGTTCCTCAGCCTCCATATAGTTCAGACCTTGCTCTGTGTGACTTTTGGTTATTCCCTAAGCTCAGAGGCTGTCGTTATGAGACAATTGAGGAGATGAAAGAGGCTGTGACGAAGGTCATTGACACGCTCACACAAGAGGACTGCTTCCAGAAGTTGTTGGAACGGTAGAATAAGTGCATTGCAGCCGGAGGAGATTACTTCGAAGGGGACCAGATTTTCATGTGTGTACTATAACTATAAAAGTGCCCACACGAAAAAAGTCTGGAAACTTATTTAACGATCCTCGTATCTACTTATATTACATAAGTTAAAAAGAAACAATATAGCATTGTACTTTATATCAAGATTTTCCCAACTTCATTAACAGAAAAGAACAGACAAATACGGATTTAAAAGAATGAGGCATCTTTGCATCCGATTGCGCAAAATGTAAACAAACGAAAGCTAATACAAATGCGTTATAATTCCTGAGTTGGCGTATGTCGTCGAAAAGGCTGAGTGATTAGATACCATGTATTGCGTAAAGTTAGACGGGTTTTGATCCTAGTTTGAAGCGTTCTACGTGTCTAGCCACACTGAAGAGTTATGATATAGCGAAACAGTCTGTCCGTGGATGACAGTATATATATAGTGTAGTATTTTCACTCAGAGAGATAAGACTTTCAATGATTTCGACTAAATTTTCAATGCAAACAGTTCCCATCCGTAACTTGGAAGATTGGTACTGCACAATAGACCAGGTATTTTTTTTTTTATTTGACTTTATTCTTTACAAAATTTATCTTTTGAAAAAAATCAAGGAACTAAAAAAAACTATCACTAGACTTCAATAGGGCACAGCCCAAATGAATGAGTAGAGGTGGGAAGCTCTTGTGTTGTAGTGGCTAACGTCTTGGACTGCAACATAATAGTAAGCGAGTTCGAACTTCGTTCGAGCTATTATTATTCACTTTCGGTTCTCATGCCATTGGGAATAGTATGGACTCCCTTATCCTGTCCAGCAATGATTTGAATAGTACTATAGCTGTTCTTCTACAAAGATGGCTATGGCATTTGATAACCTGCGAAGGTTTATATGTCATTAAATAAAGAAGCCGAAAGAAACCTAAAATAAAGATACAACTTAACGGCTGTTTGGGTTTATTTTAGCCGACATTTTGTATTCTTCAAGGAAGAAAGCGTGAGAATGCATATTTCTTGCGTTTCAAGTAACCCCCCCCCAACACACAAAACCTCCAAAAAACAAAAAAACAAAAACGAAAACAACAAAATAAACAAACAAAAAACAAAACAAAAAAACCCAAAAAAAACAAACGAAAAACTCCAAAAAGAAAATAACTCACCGCCAAAAAAAAAAAAAAAAAAAAAAACCATACAAAAACAACAATAAACAAACAAACAAACAAACAAACAAACAAATAATCAAACAAAACAAAATAAAAAAAAGATAACGACTCTTATTCGATGAACACTAATAGTTTAATGAACACTCAAAATATTCAGGTTATATTTGATTGACACAAACAATTCACATCTATCTATCTATCTATCTATCTATCTATCTCACATCTGCATGGGCGTTGATCCTCTCTGAAACTTTAACACAGTACTTCTCTTCCTCTCTACCATTCTTCTTCTCTGTTTTTTCTTTCTTTCCCTCTGTAAATTATATATATATATATATATATATATATATATATATATATATATATATATATATATATATATATATAAGTTGTTTTCAAAATGTCAGTGAGTGATGTTTTAACTTTTCTTTGAATGTAGAAATTAGAAATCTTAATGAAGACATAGGCACCGCTCAATCATAAAGAGATGGTATCTAGACTGCAGTTTAGACATCTACAGTAGTCGGAAGTGTTTCGACCAATGAAAATATAGCTAAAATAAATATTTTGAACGTCAAGAGAATTATTTTGAAGCAAAGGTTTGATTCATCGTTGATCAGTTTCTCAATCCTGCGTTTAGTATCTATCTATCTATCTATCTATCTATCGTTTTTGGTGCTTTTTTTTTACCTAACTGCAGAGAAAGTAGTCTGCGTTTTCTAGACCTCGCAGGCAGTGTGCGCACGCGCGTCTGTGTGTCCACGTGTATGTGTGCTTGCGAGTTCGCGCCTGCGCGTGTGCGTGTTTGATTTTTAATGTCTCAGTATGCTCTAAATTGTTTCTCTAAATAAGAAACTGGTAAATGAATCAATTGCCATTATTCACCACAATAAAAACAGAGTTACGTGTCTTTCCTTTGCAGGTCGATTTCATACAATAGAAACAAAATAAATTTAAATTCTTTTTCTAGTAAAGGCTTCCAAGAATATTATCCCACACGTTTTTCTATTTATATTTTAACGCCTTTCATTTACAACAGAATTGTTTGGACGTGACGAAAATCACGTTAACTAAAAGGTATCGTTTGCTAAATGAAAGGCGACTTCATTGTGAATATGGTAAGGGACTAAAAATTGTTGATTGGAATTATATGATTACAAGAGTCTGCAAAAAAATCAATTTTAAAAGTACAGGATATGCCGGATAATTATGTTCGTAAATTTATCAAAGCAGTAAACACTATATATATATATATATATATATATATATATATATATATATATATATATATATATATATATATATATATATATATATATATCTGAGTGTGGTAGATAAACGTAAACAGAATGAGATAATTATAAAGTAGTTACGAACCGGTTGAGATAGAGAAGTAAATTGATAGATATGATCAGATTGAGATAGATAGATATGAAAAATTCATCTCTGTTGATATCGATCTATCTAGGATAGATATGAATAGACTGGGATAGATATATTGACAGATAGAGAGATATAAACAGACTGAAATAAATAGCTTGATAGATAGATAGATTTGAACAATTTATCTCAGTTTGTTCCCATCTATTTATCTATATATCTATCTAAAGTTATTTACTATGCTTAGCTTAGTTGTGGCACAGGGCTGGAAGGATTATGCGCCAGTGAGGGTCCAATTCATTTACAAGTGTAAACTATTGCGCCACGTTGAGTACCCTATCTATTTATTTATTTCAAAATCTTGGTTTGCTTTGTTTTTTTTTTATTTGATAGCTTATCAACCTTCGTGGCTTATTTAATAGCAAAGCCATCATTGAAAAAGTACAGCAATTGTAGTATTTGAACCACAGCTTGTATGATTAGTAGCCTTCTCAAGGGTAATAGTCCGAAAGTAGCATGGCTGGAGTTCGAACTCACTTCAAGCCCTTAGTTGAACACTTTATCCATTACACCACATGGACTCTCCCAGTTCAAACTTTAATTATAAGTAAATTTATTTAAAATGTAAATTTTCGATAGCCCCACCACGGATATATTTAGTAGTTATACTAGTATATATATATATATATATATATATATATATATATATATATATCCTGCGTATTCTAGACCTCACAAGCTGTGTGTGAGTGTGTATTTTGGTTCGTTTGTTTGAATATATATATATATATATATATATATATATATACATATATATATATATATATATATATATATATATATATATATATATATATAAACTAACACAAATACGCGCGCAAAACCACGCACACAATCACATACACATTGACCGTGGGCTCAAGAATACGCAGACTACTTTCCCTGCTATAAGATAAAAAAAGCATTATTTTCTCTCTCTCTCTCTCTCTCTCTCTCTCTCTCTCTCTCACACACACACACACATACACACACACTGCCTGTGAGGTCTAGAATACGCTATTTTCCCTGTAATAAGGTAAAAAAAAGCATTATTTTCTATCTCTCTCTCTCTTTTTCTTCCCCACCTCTCTCTCTCTCTCTCTCTCTCTCACACACACACACACACACATATATATATATGTATATGTATATGTATATGAGGGAAAGAAAATAATGAAACAGGATAAAGAAAGGGATTGTCAAGGAAAGATAAAGAGATAGAAATATAAGAAGGTAACGGAAGCAAATAAAAGAGAAACGTGAATTTTTTCAAGTTGTCTCAATCACGTTATTCCAACCCTGAATATTTCCTCATATCCTCCCCCATCCCGTGTTTCGTGACTGATTCCATAGTTCCTCTTAATCCTGTTTTTAATTTTAGGACTTCGGCCGTGACATGAACCAAAAAAAAAAAAAAAATGTCTTTCGACTCACAGAATTGCTCACAAATGAAAATTTTCCTATTATAAAAACTGCCACATTTAGAAATCTTATGAATGCGATTTTGGTGATTCTTTATTATTTTTTTTTAATTTCTCAGGATGGACTGAGAAGGAGGTGCCTTCCACAGTATGTCGTTGGAAAGATTAGTTCACTTGGGTAATGAGTTCGATCTTCCCTGGGTTCTCCTAGATTGTGGCCTTGTTACAGGCAACGTTTTCGGGCGTCTATCATGAATTGATGCTTAGTAAGCTGGTCTGACCGGCATATAAGTGGATGACTCTCTACTAACGAAACTCTGTATAAAATGTCTTTCAAGAAAAGAAAGAATATGTATTTTCATGCTGATCGTTAGCAAGGAGAGGCTACAATCGTTAGCAAGGGGAGGAAACAGTGATCATTAGTAAACAGTATTTATGATCATTAGTATGCATTGTCTGTGATCATTACCCAACTAGGCCCGTGATTATTAGCAGTGTTTGTGATCATTAGTAAACAATATTTGAGAACGTTAGTAAACATTACATGCATTAAAATAATTACTGTGATAGTTAATTGTATTAATTATTTTATTAGTTAGTTTGGTCAGGTCGTGCATTATCCAGAGGACTTTTTTTTAGTTAGCTAAAATCTTTGAGTGGAAATGTTAATCAAATTGGAAAGTTCAAATGCGTGCACTGGGGGAGATTGAGGTTGGACGGGAAAATAAAGTTGGGGAAGACAGGAAGGCTAAATACAAATAAAATACATTCATTTCGTGTCATAAGTTTGATTGAGGTAAAATAAAAATATAATGAAACTTTGGGACACGTGTGATCCTATTTACCCAACCCCAACGCTCGGGCAGGATATCACACAAGGTCAATGTTTAAAGCGGAGTTTAGCAGGTTTGAATTCAGAGTTTTCCTTCTCCTAGACTAGTTGCCTCACCAAGGCTGAAGAACATAGTCTGCCCTACTATTTACCCATAGCTGGAGGGAGAATAATTGGATTCATACCTTTCCCAAGGGTATTAGTGCTATGTGAAATGCAATAAGTCTTGTCCAGGAATCGAACTCGTATCGCCGTGTCCATATCCTGTGACGATAACCATTACACCACGGGCACCTCCATATCACACGGGTCCATAGGGACCTCCATATCACACGGGTCCATAGGGACCCGTGTGATAATAATAATAATAATAATAATGATAACGGCTCGAAGACTACAGAGAAAAATACGAACGAGGACTAATTACAACCATCAGAGTCGATACGGACAACACGATAAACGAAAGAATGACAACAACTAGGAAACAAAAGTGGGATGGAAAACAACTCTATGGCCGCTTTAAGCACCTAATAAACAACATCTCGCACCAGAAAACCTGGACCTGGTTAAGAAAAGGAAACCTTAAGAGAGAAACGGAATCTCTCCTAATAGCAGCACAGAACAACGCCATAAGAACGAATCATATCAAAGCGAGAATAGATAAGACGCAACAAAACAGTAAATGTAGGCTATACGGTGACAGAGACGAAACGATCAATCACATGATAAGCGAATGCAGCAAATTAGCACAGAAGAAGTACAAGGCGAGACACGACTGGGTCGGCAAGGTAATCCACTGGGAAATGTGCAGGAAATTTTAATTCGACCATACAAACAAATGGTATATGCACAACCCGGCGCCTGTCCTAGAAAATGACTCGCATAGACTCCTATGGGACTTTAACATACAAACGAATCACCTAATCCCTGCCAGAAGACCAGACCTCATAATAATCAACAAAAGAAAGAGAATCTGCAAAATTGTTGACTTTGCTGTCCCAGTGGACCATAGAATAAATCTGAAGGAAAGTGAAAAGAAGGATAAGTACCTCGACCTTGCTAGAGAATTGAAAAAACTGAGGAACATGAAAGTAACGATTGTGCCAATTGTGATTGGTGCGTTAGGCACAGTAACTAAAGAATTATTAAAGGGCCTGGAGGACTTGGAAGTTAGCGGACGGGTGGAAACTATCCAAACGACAGCATTGCTGAGGACGGCCAGAATACTGAGACGAGTCCTGGAAACTTGAGGAGGCTTGCTGTCACTCAAACTCCAGTGAAAAACCATCAGCTAATACTGATGTGAAAAACTCTAGAGGAGTAAATAATACTACTACTAATAATGATATGACACAATAATATAGTGAGATGACATTTCACTAATGGGATACTGAATTAGAGAATATATAAGACTTAGCGAATTTTGAAAAGTAGTCTGTTGAGGCCGTAGTTAGTTGAAGAGTTGAGTTATCAGTTATCGGTCGACGTAGAGTTGAGACAGAGTCGAAATCCACAGAGCGCTTCGAGGTGGAGACAGTGGGATGGGTGTCTCTGTGTAGCGGCAAGTATGTCTCTGCTCATAGACCCTTACAATCTCTCTCTCTCTCTCTTGTATTTCGATGAGTGAAAGAAAAATTGTATGTAGTTTGAACAATAAACACCTTTGTATTTGGAACCGCTAAGTCACCTTGTGTTTGAAGAAGTAACATCTATTGATGTTCGAGATATAGTGCTAGGTCGTTACCCTCTTCTCACTCGGTACCATGACAAATATAGTACCACATTTGGTATCATGAAAAGCATAGTATCACACATGCGATTATTAGCAAACAATAATCAATAGCAAGCAGAGCCTCTGATCATTAGCAAACAGCGTTTGTGATCATTAGCAATTAGTGAATGTGATCCTTAGCTTACAATGCCTCTGATCATTAGCAAACATTGCTTGTGATCAATAGCTGTTAGCGGATTGGATCATTAGCAAACAGTGCTTGTGATCCTTAGCTATTAGTGAATGGGATCATTATCATCATTATGATCATTATCATCATCATTATGATCATTATAATCATTTAACAAACAATGCTTTCGATCATTAGAAATTTGTAAATGGGATCATTAGCAAACAGTTCTTTTGATCATTAGCAAACAGTTCTTTTGATCATTAGCAAACAGTGCTTGTGATCATTACAAATTAGTAAATGGGATCATTAGCAAACAGTTCTTTTGATCATTAGCAAACAGTTTTTTTGATCATTAGCAAACAGTGCTTGTGATCATTACAAATTAGTAAATGGGATCATTAGCAAACAGTGCCTGCAATCATTAGTAAACAGTGATTCTGATCATTAGCAATTAGTGAATGGGATCATTAGCACACCTGGTATGTGGATCACTATGAAAATTTGATCTTTACATAATAAAACATCATTATGCCTTCTAAAGTTTAGCCTTGAAAATACGATTTGGTTTATCATATTAATAATACAGATTTTTTTGTATTGTTATTAGTTTTCAAGCTAAAATCAAACAAAAGCCAAAAAATATGATGCTACATAAACTATTCTGAAATTGATAGTGACAATGCTACTTCTGAGAAACCCAGACTACTCAAAGTCTACTAATTCTATATAAGTTAACAACAAACAATAAGACATTGTGCTTATGTTTCCAAGAATTTCCCAACTTCATTAAATACAATCTTTTTCGTGTGTATGGAATATGATTGATTAATATTAACACCATTTTTATCCTTCATGTGTTATTTTTTGCCTCTCAAAGAATCGTGCTCATTGTACGTTTATATTTATAAATTTGGTGTCATATTTTCTTAAGATTTTTTTTTGTACGCAGTCCCACCAAATACGAATACTTTTTAAACAGATCTATTTGAACCATAGATAAGATTCTGACAGGTGCTATCGCATCAAGTCACAGTGGACAAGGGAGTAATTGCAATAAAGGGGTAACTCACTCTCCAGAGTTCTCGATATGGAGCCTTTTTTATGCTTACTACTACACTCAAACCAAAGTGGATAAGGGAGTAATTACTACTACATCCAAAATATCGCTATTTAAGAGACAGTTATGACTCCAGCATCAGTCAGTAAAATCCTGGGTGAATGGGAAATATATATTTTTTAAGTTGCCTTTTCTTCACAAACCCTGACTCAAACATTCACCCTGACCCTAATTGGTTATATCTGTTAGGGTCCCATCAATGGGTGAAATGGATCTGTTTGAAAAATTGATATTCAATAGGAACACTTCATGCTATATAAATGTAAATTATTTATATTAAGAATAATTATTTGAAGCTATAGTTGTTTACTAAGGATTATAATTATAATAAATTAAGTAAAACCAGTTCCATTCACAGAGGAAAGATGGAACAAATCCTACTAGCATACGGCCTACCTAAAGAAACCGTAGCAGCAATAACGATTCTCTATAGAACAACAAAGTGAAAGTACGTTCACCAGTTGGAGACACAGAATACTTCGACATTGTAGCAGGTGTACTACAAGGAGACACGCTGGCTCCGTACCTCTTTATCACCTGTCTAGACTACGTGCTTAGAACATCGATTGATAAAATCAGAGAAAACGGCTTCGAGCTGACAAAGAAAAGTAGAAGATACCCCGCAAAAACCGACGCCGACTACGCTGATGACATAGCGATACTGGCAAATACACCCAACCAAGCCGAAACACTACTGCATAGTTTGGAACGAGCAGCCGCAGGCATAGGCCTCCATGTCAATGCACACAAAACGGAATATATGTGCTATAATCAAACAGGTGATATCTCCACACTAGACGGAACCCCTCTTAAACTAGTAGACAAATTCACAGCGTCTCATCAACCGAAAAGGACATCAACACGCGGTTAACAAAGGCATAGACAGCCATCAATTGGCTATCGATCATATGGAAATCAGACCTAACCGATAAAATGAAACGCAGTTTCTTCCAGGCAGCTGTCGTATCGATACTGCTGTATGGATGCACTACATGGACGCTAACAAAACGGCTGGAGAAGAAGCTAGAAGACAATTACACAAGAATGCTGCGAGCAATCTTGAACAAGTCCTGGCGGCAACACCCCACAAGACACCAACTATACGGCCACTTGCCTCCTATCACGAAAACTATCCAAGTTAGACGAACCAGACATGCAGGACACTGCTGGAGAAGCAGGGACGAGCTAATAAGTGATGTACTCTTATGGACCTCCACATATGGCCGGGCAAAAATAGGACGAGCAGCACGAACATACATTCAGCAGCTATGTGAGGATACGGAATGTAGCCCTGAAGATCTGACAGAGGCGATGAACAATAGGGAAAAGTGGTGAGAGAGGGTCAGGGATATCCGTACTAGCGGCACGACATGGTGATGATGATGATGATAATTGTTTACTAAGGATTATTATTATTAGTCACTTGAAATCGTATAACCGTGTGCAAACAAATGACTTATTTAATATAAATAATTACATGAAACTATATGTTATGGTCAAGGGGAGGTTCAAATGATAACACGACTCGGAAATGAGTGATAAGAAATACATTGAAAGAAAATAATACATACATAAACGATAGCAGGGAGAAACCCCTCCTCAGCTTAATACAATCATGAAGGCTCGCCGAGACATCCCAGAAGAGAGCTTAGCCGGTATATATTACATGAGGACGAGTCCATCTGTAGGGGAGACACCCTAACACTATATAATTGCAATAATAATTAGGAATATTTGAGACCATCAGCGGTGTGAAAATTATTTGCATTCGATGGGAGTACTTCATGTATCATATCTCAGTTTGGTTTATTTGGCATATCATACTTCGTGGGTTATTTAATTCCAAACCCATCCCTGTAAAAGGAGAATAATGGTACTATTTAACCAATAGCTTGAGCGAGGAGGGTTTCATACCTTTTCTAAGAGAATTTGTCTAAAAGTGAACAGAATAGTATGACTGGATTTCGGACTCACTTTCTTCAATTTCGCAGTCCAGCACGTTAACCACTATGGCACAGAGACTCTCCCTCATATAATTGTAATTGTTTTTGTATTAAGAATGGTTATAATCCCTCTTTAATAAGGATTATCATTAGTTACTTGAAACCATAAAACTGTGTGCAAACAAATGATTATTATTAAATGGGTATACTTAATTGAAACCATGTAATTTTGAATTAGATAGGAATACTTGAAACCATTTGAGTATTATCAAATTATTTCTTTTTGATAGGAATACTTGAAACCATTCGAGTGTTGGCAAATTATTTCTTTTTGATAGGAATACTTGAAACCATTTGAGTGTTGGCAATTTTTTTCTTTTTTATAGAAACACTTGAAATCGTATAACTGCGTGCAAAAACCTTCAAAAAACAACGACAAAGAAATATAAATTTAAACGTACAATGAACCTGATTCCTAAATCTTTGGACGTAAAATAACCCAAGACGAGTTGACATGCCGTTAAAATGAATTATTTAGATTTTGAAATTTTAAATATAAATATCTTTTTTATAACTATGTGGTATCGATGGTTTACTTTTTTCACTTTACGTTTTCTTCACATATGCATATAGTTGTATTAATTAATCCACAAAGTTTGAATTATTTCAATAAAAAAATTCAAACCAACACATTTTGAGTAAAATTCTTTTCACCGAATAAGGAAGACCTAACTTTTTTCCTTCACAGCTGCAGATTTACTTCAAATTATTTTTCGACTCCTGTTTGCGCAAACTTACAACAATTCCTTACCTTGCCCAGTCGGCTAGGGCTGTAGAATACACCAACTGCTTCTCTGCAGCGGGGTAAGACCCTCACCTCAACGAGTGTCCTAGATATGACACTAAATAAGCTGATGGCGATGTTAGAGTAATGCTGGAGCTTTAGGGAATGCAGATTACCCCTACATTACCATCACTCCCAGGTCCACTCAGGCCCGGAGTGATAGCACCTGATAGGGTCCTATCTATAGGTAAAATAAAACTAAACTGTGTACTTTTGCTAAACTGAATTTCTTGAAATAGAACTGTTTATATATATAACATGGATTTAGCATAAATGACCTACAATGGTTCATGTGCCATAAAACCTAATTAAATCAAACGAAACCCTTCCTTACCCGTTAAGTCAAATTGTTTGGTAATACATTTGTTTCTACCTCCCACCAGGCACGACTTGACACAAGATCTTTTTTATAGTGGAGGTTTTTGTAAAGGAGGAGGTCGGGCAGGAGTGGATACTCTTGCCTTGTTGGACAATATGATGATAGGCTCACGAGGTGCTACGTGAGCCAGATGAGCCTGCTGGGCTTGGACTCACTAGATGTTACGTGTGTCCGGCACGTGTGTCTGTTCATAGCTTAAACTAGATCAGAGTGGGCTAGTGTTATGCTGTGCTATCAGTGTAGTTCGCCCACCCGAAAGTACCCCAGCTGAAGTAGGGGGCCATTTGGCCTTGAATCTGACACTGATTATGGTCTTGGGCTGCCCCCAGCATGAATGCTAAACGGAGCTACGCAAGGTCTGTGATCTTTAGCCTTGGTGCGGCAACCACAGTAGGAGAAATAAAAGCGGCACTGTCCTTAAAAATTGATATTGGTTTAGAACCAGCAAGTAGTTTGTAAATATATACTCTTCTCGTGATGATAAACCAGTGACAAAGAAGTCAAAATATCTGGTAATAAATATTTGAAAAAAAGGGGGAAAGTATATTTTCCTAGTATTCTTTACAGGGACTAAATTCATGAGTAAGTTTTAGAATTAAAAAAATTAAAATAAAAAAATAAATAAGAAAAATAAAAAGAAAGAAAAAACAGCTGCCACAAAAATTGTGGAAAAAATTGTTCTATCACTTCATAATTACAGGTATGTTTCGAGCCATTCCAGAAAGCCTTGCAAAGAAATTGGAAGAGGTTAGACAGTCATCATGATATTTATCAAAATTAGCCAGAATACTAAGGAGAGTGCTACGATAATGAGACTTGCTGTCACTTGATATTTTGATACTTCTGAATTTGGAGGAAATGATTTTAGTAAAGCTATAATTGTTTACAAATTGAGAAACCAAAACTGGCCTTATGTCGCATTCAGCCCGTAGCGGAAAAGGTGGGTAAATTCATAGCCACCAATACAACCAAAGCTGACACTTTATTTCTTCAAATCGAAAGTAGTCGTAATAAAGTAGGCGCCACCCAGCTCCAACGAGCCTGATGCCTAGCTGCGTGACTGACAAAAAGAAAAAAAAAACTTATCCTGTATGAGTACGGATTTAACTACCAGACACATCAGGTTATATTGTTCGCTCGTTTATCATGACTGGTTGATTTAGCAACGCTTGTGTGGGATGTGGACCAGTGACTCAGTGGTAGAGTTTCGGCTCTGTATTCTGTGGTCGCTGGTTCTATCTACAGTGGGGGAGATCACGGTATACGCTGCTGATGAGTCCAAATGAGGTCGAAATTGTTGTCCAGTTTTTCCCTATGTCACGCGCAAGTCCTTGCCGGATGTTCTGATCATAGTAATTTAATTTATAATATATAATCTTTCTATTTAGAAAATGTGTATATCTATTTCCTTGTCCATGAGGTTATAATCATGCAGATGCGTATCTCCAAGTTGGGAAGACGTGGTCGTGGAGGTGACCCTGTCCATTGTAAAGAGTACGGATGTTACTACAAGTCACATCAGACGAAGTGGCTGCGCGTTTACTATAACTAATTTGGCAGCATTTGTATGTGATATGCACCAGTGGTTCAGTGGTAGAGTTTCGGCTCTGCACTCTGTGGTCACTGGTTTGTTCTCCAGCGGGGGATATCACAGTATCCACTGCTGATGAGACCTAATAAGGTCGAAACAGCTGTTCAGTGTTTCTGTATGTCACATGCAGTACTTGCCGGGTTTTATTGTCATGGTGAATCAATTTATAAAACTTATCCTGCATACCAGTTTGGTCATGGGCCGTGCAATTCCTGTTGTAAGTCTTGGGCTGGAGGAGCCTAATGGAGCCTATCCCTCTCCAATTTGAATTCAGTTTTTCTTCTCCTATACGGGTTGCTACACCAAGATTAAAGATTTCGGTCTACCCTAATATTTAATCATAGGTAGAAGGATAATATTTGGAGGTCATACCTGCCTCAGGGGTATTACTGGCATGAGGAATACAAATAGCCTCGTTCAGGTTTTGAAATCGGGTAGTCGAGTTCACTTTCTATGATAATAACTATTATGCCTCAAGTGTACATGGGGGGGGGTCCTCGTGGTGTAATGGTTAAAGTGATGGACTGCGGAATCGTAGTACGCGAGTTCGTACTCCAGTCGCGCTATTACGTTCACTTTCGGGCAAATACCCTTGGGAAAGGTATGAACCCCCTTATCCTCCCAGCTATGGGTTAAATAGTACGACTACTGTTCTTCTAGGAGAATAGATTTGGCATTAAATAACCTACAAAGGTTGATACGCCATTAAACAAAGAAACCAAACCAATCACGTGTTCATATTGACAACAAAGGGTTAATCATGAGAACTCTTCAAGAAAAGGTCCTACACGAAATTTGGGGATTTTTAAAAATAAGTCAATCTCTTAGTACCCAGCAGAGAGCAAGAACCGACTTAAACTTCGGAGCTGGGCTACGATTTAGATATTTTAAATTAGGGGAGTCTCCGCGGCGAAGAGGCTAACGTGCTAGACTGCGGTCTTAAAGTCAGCGATTGCAAACTCAAGTCGCGTTCTTTGGACTGTTACCCTTGGGGAAGGTATGAATCACCTTTATCCACCCTTACCCCTCTGCAGGGACGTAGTCGGTGTATTTTAGTGTCCCAGCAGACTGGGCAATTTCTTTAAAGTTTTTTTTTGCACGCAGTTATATGCACTACTTGGACGCTAACTAAACGGCCGAAGAAGAAGCTAGACGGCAATTACACAAGAATGTTGCGAGCAATATTGAATAAGTCCTGGCGGTAACACCCCACAAGGCACCAACTATACGACCACCTGCCTTCCGTCACGAAAACTATACAAGTTAGACGAACCAGGCATGCAGGATACTGCTGGAGAAGCAAGGACGAACTCATCAGTGATGTACTCCTATGGACCCCCACATATGGCCAAGCAAAAGCAGGACGACCAGCTCGAACATACATACTGCAGCTATGTGAGGATACGGGATGTAGCCCTGAAGACCTACCAGATGCGATGAATGATAGGGAGAAGCGGCGAGAGAGGGTCAGGGATATCCATACTAGCGGCATGACATGATGATGATGATATGGTATAAAGTATTTTTATCTAATACTAATAATTTTCAAACTGTTCAAATAGATACAAACACCCCGGGTAAGAGGTGACCTGGAAATAATGGGAGTGAAGGAGTACTCCACACTTTCCATATCTGCAAAACAGCAACCTCACCATCAGATGCAATTTGGTATCATATCGAGAGTCCTGATAGTTTTATGAGGAAGAGGTGGGGTCTTACTATACTGCAGGAGATTCAATCAGTGAATTCCAAACCAATGCTATGTCTTATTTGAAATGGAATATACATTTAACACACAGAGACAAAATTGAAAAATAGTTTTCGAGGTTTGTTTATTTGTTTGTTTGTGTTTTATGGCATATCAAACTTTGAGTGTTACTTAATGCCCAAACCATTTTTAAACAAATAAATAGCTCTATTTCAAACAATTCAGTTTGGCCTAAGTAAACATCTTAATCGTCAAAAACATTTCTATTTCAAGCTATTCAGTTTAGTCAAACAGTTCTATTTCAAACAATTCGGTTTAGTTTAGGTATAGTTTTTATTTACACACAATTAAATGTCAAAAAAGGTCCATCTCAAATAATTCAGTTTAGCGTAAGTATAGTTTCACTGTCAAAACAGTTCTATTTCAAACAATTCAGTTTAGCATAAGTAGATTTTAGTTCTATTTGACCCCTAGGTAAGACCCTATCAGGTGCTACCACTTCGGGCCAGAGTGGACCTGGCAGCGATCGCAATGAAGGGATGCTCCCTCATTCCTTGAACCTCACCATAAGATTGTTTAGTGTCATACCAGGACACTCGTTGTGGGGAGGTCTTACCTCTCTGTAGAGAAGCAGTTGGTGTATTCTACAGTATTGGGCAAGCTTACGAGGTTATTGCAGTAGTTATGAAAATATGAGGGGAGTCATACCTTTCTCAAGGGTAATAGTCCAAAAGGAACGTAAGAGCGCGATTATAGTTTGAACTCGCTTACTTTAGGGCCTCAGTCCAGCACGTTGATAGCCCATCAACCTTCGTTGGTTATTTAATGATAAACGTATCCTTTTAAAAGAACTGCAGTGTTATTATTTAAACTATAACAGAAGAGATAAAGGAGTTCATGCCTTTGAAAAATATGAAGAGAAATAAAATATTCAAGGTTAAAGAATGTCACAATGTTATTAAAAATATCAATTCCTTTACACATAAAACAATTTTCTAATTGCACACGTTCAATGACGCCTATAAAACGAATACGGATACTAAATATCATCGGTGAGTACAGTTGTTGTATAGTCACAACCATGACCAACTATACAAACACATAATACATATACATCTACATATGCATGCAGAATCATAACGACGACACAATAAAGACGAGCGACACAGTTCTTAGAAAAATATACCTCTCACTTTATTTGAAAGGGTTCGAAAGGGTTACTAAAGGTTTTACTGTGAGAGTGAGTTGGAGACCGAACTGAACTGCAGCATATTGACCCTCACTCTATTGGCCATAACCGCGTTTCTTTCCCGTTCTCCTGAGCTGCTCAACCGGGGGCCTGGGGGCCCACTCTGCTGGCTTTCTCTACTGCATCTTGTCACCAACGGGTCTGGTCTCCAAACTGGTCTGGTCTCCCAACTAACTGATCCCCAACTGCTCAGTTGGGGGCCTGAGGGCTCCCCCTGCTGGGTGCTAGCTTTCTCTCCGCATCTTGTCACCAACTCGGCTGGTCTCCAAACTGATTTGATCTCCAACTGAAATTGCTCAATCGGGGGCCTGAGGGCCCACTCTGCTGGGTGCTGGCTTTCTCTCCCGCATCTTTTCTCCAACTGACCTGGACTCTAAACTAACTGACTTCCTGTCTTCACCGAGTTATATAATAGTTCACGCTCACCTTCTTGTGGGCGTCACAATTTCGCACTCATTCACCCTGTCCACGGTCAAGGTTAGTAATGCGTTTCAACAGTAATGATATGTGAGCACAGTTAAGCAGTGTGTAGTGCTTTGTTAACAGTGGTGACGTGTGAACACAGTTAGGCAATTTGCAACGCATTTCAACAGATGTAACATGTGAGTACAGTTAGGCAGTGGGTAGTGTGTTCCAACAGTGGTTACATATGAGCACAGTTAGGCAGTATGTAATTCATTCCAACAGTGGTGACATGAGTACAGTTAGGCAGTGTCTAATGCGTTTCAACAGTAATTATATATAAGTGAAAAGTAACTTTCAACACAGCTTTCAACCTATCAAATTAATGTATCAGGGTCATCTGTAGACAGATAACAACTTCTTGTATTCGAAACAGAAAATATATCTCAAGTGTAAGATTTAATGGCATAGAAGTCATTGAAGAATACATTGGTACAGTTTCACCCAATATAAAAAAAGGTCTTTCAGAAATACTTCATCCATTAGAAAACTTACCGGAACAGGTGTGCTGAATATCAAAGAAAATATTTTGAAGAAAATTAACGTTTTATTTATTGCTAATTTTTGACTTGGTAAACATAGCTTCAGTTTCGATTCTTTTTGAACACACCTTGTATTTTGAAGAAAATTAACGTTTAATTTATTATTTGTTTCTGTCTTGGTAAACACAGCTTCAGTTTCGATTCTTTTTGAGCACACCATGTATTTCAAAGAAAATTAACGTTTCATTGTTTGTTTATTTTTGACTTGGTAACACAGCTTCAGTTTCCATACTTTCTGAATACATCTGGTATATCTCTCGTTGAGAAAAGTTTAAACACTCATTGCTCTGAGACAAGATGCATTGTCATTCTCAAATATGACTTTATCATTGTGAAACCCACTGAATGAGAAAAGTCCATGAACTTTCAACGTGCACCTGTTCATTGACTGTTGAGGCGTGAGATTCTTTTTCAGCCAACACTTGTATCTTTTTTCTTTTCTAGTTTAGTTTATTTTTTCACTTATTTTTCTCGGTAGGACGACCATTTTTTTTTTTTCAATCTTCAACTGAAACGACTTTTCATAAAAGTCTGAGTGCGCAACAGACGAAGCCTCGTGATTCGAACAGCAAAACAAAGATAACAGTAACCCATTCAATGGAGACATTAGTGCATCTCAGATATCAATGTGATGCGAAAAATGTACCGAAAAGAATTTAAGGGTGCCCCGAATGTAATGCCTCCTATTTATTCCCACGAAAAATACAACAGATACCGAGGGCATATTGACAACGTCAGATAGAGTATTTTTTCAGCTACAAAACATTCCTTTTATTTTCTCATTAATTTCCACACTTTTTTTTTTACCCCCAAAGAAATCCATTCAATCTTGACAGTAATGCATCTCAGATATGAACGTGATACGAAAAATTGTACTGATCAAGAGTTAAAAGAATTTCTGCCATCCTAAAAGTTAGAGTTTTGTTTAATGACATATCAACCCTTGTGGGTTACTTAATGCTAGAAGGGTTAGATTGGTTTTGTCTTTTGTGTATGTTTTAGGGTTTAGAGTATGGGTTTTTGCTATGTTTTATGATGAAGGGGTTGACTATCATAAAAATCCGTACAAGAATGTACAAATTGTTTTATAGCTAATGGCTCCATAACTTTTCTTCAAACATAGTTTGATTCTTGACATTGTGGGAATTCTCAGAAATATGGGGGTGGCTAATGGTTAATATTGGCGTAGACCTGTTGTCACTTGATTCTCTGTGACAGCCGTGTAAAACACTTGCGCAAAAATGACAACGTCGGATAGAGCTGCCCTCGACACATACAATAAAAAACATAATGTGGACTAAAAAATATACAGACGTCACTATTAGAGAAAATTTCATTTTATTGCGTCCTAGTGAAATGTGAGCAATTATCATCATTATTATTTGCAGGTGCAACTATATATATATATATATATATATATATATATATGAACAGAGTAGGCGGAGAAGAAGGAGGAAAAACGCGGAAATTTGTGAGAAAAATTATTACCTTTTCCGTCCATGAATCATCATTTTTTTAGAAGACCGATCAAGGGAGATAACTCCGTAGAAACCCACTCCATTTTGTTTTGTATTTTTATAATAGTGACCTAGTTATGACCTCAGTTGACGATATGTTTTTCAAAAAGTCGGTGACTCAGAAAGTGTAAAATTGTACATTCCACTCGGGATCACAAAGAAGTAATTTTCTGCTCTGTATAGTAAACAATCACCGTGCAGTTACTTTCTGGTTAGAGTACAGAACTGAACGGCGAGAGGTAATGTCGGAATTTCCAGCGTCAAACTGAATGATAAAGAGCTCAAGCCACGGTAAAGTAAAAGAATTCGATCGCAAATTTTCAAAGCCAACAAAGATTAGTGCTACACAATCTTCCACAATCTTTTTATACAAATACAGTCAGACACTTATCACTTCAAGGAGTGTTTAAATCATTAAATCCCTTAATTAGCTAATAACTATTTAATGCTAAATATATATTATTGACGGAAGACCACATTCCTATTATTACTTAGCCATTAACTGTTTTTGTTGGGTATATATTATTCTCACAACACAATATTTTTGTCATTAATCAGCTATTAACTATTTAATGCTAAAGTCTTGACAGAATATAATATTTCTACCATTAATTAATATTTAACTGTTTTTGCTAAATATATATTATTGACAGAAGACCATATTTCTACTATTAATTAGCCATTAACTGTTTTTGTCGAGTACATATTATTCTCCCGACAGTATTTTTGCCATTTATCAGCTATTAACAGTTTAATGCTAAATATATATTGACAGAACACAATATCCCTACAATTATTTAACTATTAATTGTTTTTTTTTTTTTTTTTTGCTGAGTATGTATTATTCTCATGAGACAACAGTTCTGTCATTGTTTAGCTATTAAGTTTTTTTTTTACTGAGTTTCTATTATTGACAGAACACTATTTCTGCCATTATTTAGCTATTTGCTATTTAATTCAGTTTGGTTTCTTTTTTTAATGGCATATAAACTTTCGTGGATTATTCAAAGCCCAAACAACCCTTATAGAAAGACAGCAGTGCTACTTTTTTGCTAATAACCGGTGGGAATAAATGGGTTCATATCTTTCCTAAGGATATTTGTCCGAAAGTGAACGTTGTAGAGCGACTGGAATTCGAACTTGCTTCCTTTGATATCACATTACTGCACGTTAGTCACAACGCTACGATGACTTACCCAAGTTTCAGAAATGTTAGCCAGACTTGTACAAGTGGTGCTGAAACATTTTCGGCTTGGCAAAGAAAGGAATAACGTTGACTCTTCTGTACAGGGGTATTTGGTGAAACACAATCTTCCTCCAAATATATCGTCTTGTGCCATACTATGCAAACTTTAGTAAATACTTAAGAATGCATAATGCGTCTCTTTAGTTCGACAAACGTATCGATTCATACAAAAGTTCAAGTAGTATATGTGTATCATATACTACGACCGATTCCAGACTCAATGTTTTATAAAGATTTCGCTTTTGAAATACATTTTTTCCCACATCATGCGTTCGTGATCACGAATATTCATACCAGTGTAAATCTGTAAAAAGAAATTCAGTCTATAAAATGTAGCTTGTTTAGTAGTCGAGATAGTTGCATATTTCCACTGGCCTTAATGTTCAAACCCAGAAAGAAAAATTCTAGGATTTCCAATGCTGATTTTTTTAGGCAAGCAGGTTCTCTCTCCTTGGAAATTTGTCAAAACGCAATTTTCCTTTCACTAGTTTAAGTAAAAAGTGAGTAAAATTGGCGACCTTAGTCGAGGGTGACCCGAAGGCTCCCTTTTTAATAGCTACTACCCCTTCGTGTAGGGGAGGGTGCTACTCCATTCTTCAGATTGCTTAACTTTACCCTTGATCCTTACCTTATAATGCCGAGTGTTAAGCAAGGCGGCATCAAGTACCATTTTTTGAGTCTTTGGTAGTTTACTTTGTGCTATTAAGGAAGGTATCAGGTCTTTTCCATGTAGAACATTGGCGGAACACAATCTTCTTCCGACCATTTCGCTTTGCCCCGTACTCAGTTAATCTTAATTATTTGTAGGAGCTGGGTACTTTGAAAATTGGTGGAAAACATTCTTCCTCGCACTAATTTGTCTCCCTCCGATTGTTTTGCCTTGTGCCGCACTAAACTGACCTTAGTAATTATTACCCCTCACCTCGCTTAGAAAATTGACAGAACACAATCGTACTTCAACAATTTCGTTTTATACTGTACTAAGCTGATCTTATTAGACCTTCATAAATTGTTAGACTGACGCAACACAATCTCTCTGTTTTTAAGATTTGTATCGTCTGAAGTTATAATAAGTAACTGTCGGACCCATCCCACTGGATCGACTGACGCAACCCAATCTTTTTACTCTTATAGAGTAGCATCTAAAGTTACAGTTAGTAACTGTCAGGCCTTCCAGAGTGGATAGTCGGACGCAACACAATCTTTCTACACTTATTAAGACTTGTCTCGTCTGAAGTAACGATTAGTAACTGTCAGGCGTTTCCCACTGGATGGACTGACGCAACACAGTCTTTCTACTCATATTAAGATTTGCATTGTCTGAAGTTTCGATTAGAAACTGTTTGGCCCTCCCCACTTGATAGACTGACGCAACACAATCTTTCAACTCATATTAAGATTTGAATTTTCTGAAGTTTCGATTAGAAACTGTTAGGCCCTCCTCACTAGATAGACTGATGCAACACAATCTTTCTTCTCTTATTAAGTCTTATATCGTCTTATTTTTCACTATGTAGTATTAAACTTAAAAATATCAGAACTATCTAATTCTCGAGATGTATGAACATATAAGTGCCAATTTTACTCATAAGGTAACAAAGCGTCTGTTTTTGAAATCGTCTTTATTTTTCCCTCGATCTACTCCGTTGATCGGTTTTCGAGTATTGCCGAAAGCAAGGATTTATCTTGCCAAAAACTGTAAGACGTGTCATTAACGTTCTAAGTTTTATCCGGACAATTAAATTTCTCCTTTGTGCTCTTGATGTTTTTCGCACAACGTCTGAACTGAAACATTCTTCAACTTTTTTCAGGTGTAAAACCCATTAAACAAAATCCGGTCTCTTCACAGAATAACTTAACCCTTTGAACTTGTGCGACCAGTACGTATGCTACCACGAAGAAGTAACTATACCTCAGCAGCCTGAATTCTGACTGGATAGACTTTACATCTACGTTGGTATTTGGTATTTTTAGCTTCTCATCAATCCAAAATGTGACACAGAGGGTACCAAGAAGTAAGGAAAGTCTCTCGAGCAGCTGTTTAAAAATATCTTTGGATTTTGAGGGGCGACCTTTATACTGAACAATAAACCCACCCTTAAACCTTATCAAACAAGAAAACAACTAATGCGGAGTAAAAAAGCTCCCCGGAAATAAGCTAATACAGTTTTCTCACCCGTTCGGCGTGAACTCCAGGTATGTACAGCGTTCGTGTTTTTCTATGTAGTCTTCGAGTTGTTATTATTATTATTATTCCTTGAAAGTCGTTCACACCAGTGTTAGATGATGGCTTTTCACTGTTGTTTCCTCAGGTCTCCAGGACTCTTCTCAGTATTCTGGATGACCTCAACAATGCTGTAGTTTTGATAGTCTCGGTTCGTTCTCCCTTTTTTTTCTAACTTCTAACTCGTCCAGCTTATTTACCAAGCCTTTGGGGATCGTTTCGACTGTTTATAATTTTTCACCAATGACGAAAGAAGTTAGTGATTAAATACATCCTCTTTCTTTCTCTCTCTCTTTATATATATATATATATATATATATATATATATATATATATATATATTGCTGCCTCTTTTGGATATTATTTTTCTAATCCCATTGACAGTATTCTCCTAAGGAGAGGAACAGTTCCGCAAAATGCTGTATTTTGTAAATCATATCGGCTGGGGCTGCCAGCCATCTTGTAAGCATGTTTATCTGTTCTTTTTCTGATCATATTGAGGACTCCCACTATTATTGTCAGTGTTGTAGTTTTACGGTAACACATTTTTTAAATTCTTATTTCTAGGTCTTTATATTTAAGTCCTGGCGACAACACCCCACGAGACGCCAACTGTACGGCCACCTGCCCCCCATCACGAAAACTATAGAGGTCAGACGAGCCAGACACGCCGGACACTGCTGGAGAAGCAAAGACGAGCTCGTAAGTAACGTACTACTATGGACCCCCACATATGGCCAAGCAAAAGCAGGACGACCAGCCCGAACTTACATACAGCAGCTATGTGAGGACACAGGATGTAACCCAGAAGACCTGCCGGAGGCGATGAACGATAGGGAAAAGTGGCGAGAGATGGTCAAGGATATCCGTGCTGGCGGCACGACATGATGATGATGATGATGATTGTATTCTTTGACAGACATGTTGTCAGCTGTTGGCATTGACATATCAATTAGAAAACATGTTTTTCTTTTATACTCCTTTATCACTATAGCTTACTTCTCTTTATTTTTCTATCAGTTTGGACCGCAAAGTCCCTGAGAATAGTTGCTCTTTTTACTTCTGTTATTCGATCTCGTCAGCGTTTATATTCAGATTTCAGTATTCCATCATCATCATCATCATCAAATTGTAATGATGGTACAGAATCCCTTCTCTCCCGCCGTATATCTTTATCAGGGATCCCTATCGTCCAACGCTCCTGTTTTACATTTTTTCCAATAGGAAGAAAGTTGAAAAACAGAATAATCCAAATTAGATGAATTTATTGTGATGTAAAGCCAACGTTAAACCTTTCGGTTTTAATAACCTTCATTAGGACTTTGATATCATCAGAATTGTTCACACCGCGATGGATGCTTGTCGAGATAACAAAAGCAAAAAAAAATGTATACAACTGTAGCGGAAGGAAAATTTCGTATTTTGGTTTGGCGCGCAATTTAATTCGACACTTAATTTCACCCAATCAGGATGAACTATCCTATTCAGCCCGGACCTATGTAGTGGAAGGAAAATTTCGTATTTTGGTCCGGGCTGAATAGGATAGTTCATCCTGATTGGGTGAAATTAAGTGTCGAATTAAATTGCGCGCCAAACCAAAATACGAAATTTTCCTTCCACAACACAACGAAAAGATACAAACGTGCAAATAGCGTTCTTAGTTTAAAAGTAATAAGTACGTGCTTGACACGCGGAATGAGATTTGAAATTGTTGGATTTTTTTTAGAGACGAGAAAATTCCTCTCGCCTTTCAAAGAAACACGTAGAGATAGGTTAGTTTTCCTATATACAGATTGTTTTGATGTCGTGTAAGAATGTATTTGGTGTTCGTTTTTGTTTTTGTTTTTCCAAAAGGACAGTATGAAAGTAAATATATTTTCCAATATAAAAAGCTGGCGACCGTAATCGAAAGTGACCAGAAGGCTCCCTTTTCAATAGCTACTACACCGATGTGTAGGGGAGGGCGCTACTCCTTTCCCTGGATTGCTCCTCTTTACCCTTGATACGTCCCTTATATTGCTGAGTGTGAAGCAAGGAGGTATCAAGTACTATTTTTAAAGTCTTTGGTATGACGCGACCTGGGATTGAAACCATGTCTCTCGGACCATTGGCGAACACTCTACCCACTAGACAAGTGGTTTTCAAACATTTTTTGCCATCACCCCCTTTACTGCCGGACCAAAATGCCAGCGCCTCCCTCTTTCAACGAACGCCAGAACAACGGTAATATTAAATGTCATAAGAATTGGTTGATTCTTCAATCACAAACAGTTTGAAGAGTATAAAAAACAATTTTAACAAACAAAAAGGGTTAACATTTATTTTTCAATCACAAACACCTTGAACTGAACGATTAATCATTAACATTTACCCTGCTTAAAGTTGAGGTTTAACGTCGCAGCGAGGAAACGGTAAGTAAACAAAGGGGGAAGCGGTGACCCGGGGAAATTGTTCTTTACGAAGAGAGTTCTGGATACAGACGTGACACGTACGACTGGGGGACGCTTAATTAAATTGCCCCGTTTTTCCGGCCTTTCTACCAACACCAACGTCACATTTTACTGTAATTGCTCCAACGCCCCCTTCACAATTTCAACGCTCCCATCCGACTGTTTACTCGCTAGCGCCCCTCTGAAAGTTCATATCGCACCCCGGGGGAGAGGTACAGCCCACTTTGAAAACCGCTACACTAGATCAATGAGCCGTTTCCAATATATAATGTCCTATTTCATATAATATAATGTCCTTTGAGATCGGCTTTTATGGATATTTCATAATATAATGTCCTTTGAGATCGGCTTTCATGAATATTTCATCGGTGTAAGGATTAGGCAACAGGATGCTAAGTATACAATTGATACTTTTTCCTTCACCCAGTGTACATATTGAATTTAATAAATAATAAAAAAAATGTTTTCCTGATAGTTTCTAGTTGGTAGTAATTATGAATGCGTCTTCAAAAATCAGGTTGTAGCGTAGTGGGACACGGAGAAGTTATCACTTGATCCCAAGAGACGAGAGTAATAGACAAACACGTATTTACAATTCGGTTAATACGTTTATTGATTTTTAATAATTAAAGCCGGCCATCTCAGTGAGTTTCCAAACCGTCCCCCATAGAGAGGAGGGAAGTCTTTGCATTTTCTAAAAGTCTATATCGAAGTTCCTATAACTAGTATTATTGCTTTAAAACAATGCATTTGATAAATATTTAATTACGTTCGTGTTTGATCCATGGTGGACAATTCGAATCTAATTTAGTCTCGTTTTAAACGGGATATAAAATTACAAAATGGACAGAATCCTAGTATAGACGTTTAGATTTGTGGTCCATTGGGAAAAATTGCGTTTCACAATGGGGACGAATGGTCGCAAAATATTCAGGCTAGTCCAGACACGAAGTTAATAAACAGGAGGTTTAAAATAGATAAATGAATGAATAAATAGATGAATAAATAAAACAAAATAAAAAGAAAACATCTCTTCATTCTTTTGAAGTTCACTTAACCGTATTAGAACATGATGGCTAATATTAGCCACATTTTACGAAAAAGAGAAAAGAAAGAAAGCAAACAAAACAAAACAAAACAAAAAACAAAAACAAAACGTTTCGATTTTTGTGAAATTCCTTTTTTTTATTGATCGTAAATTAAGAGATGACATACGAGATGTTCTCTTTTTTTGTCTTCTTCCCCAAAACAGTTCAAAAGCCTTGTTGAAATCACTAAAAATTTCTTTAAGACAGATCGTATAATTGAACCGTTTAGAGAGTGAGGTGGGAACGTGTTTTCATAGTAGTTAGGGTTGGTTGAAAGTTAGCATTATAAATTGAAATTTTCAAAGGAAAGAGGCTTTACCAATTTGAAGCTTAAGCGGTACACAGTCTTTCTACTTGATGTAACCATCTAACTAAGCTAAATTTATAACGTATATGAGGCAAACTGGTTTTCACTGCGAGAATGGTTTAGGCATTAAATAATCAAGGAAGGTTGACGTACCATTAAACAAAGAAACCAAGGAACAAAATCAGAAATATTCCAAAAAAAATAATTATATTCTCTCGGATTTTGGAATAAAAACAGATCAACCAATCCCGGTCAAGAAACAGACCAACTTTTTCTTAGTAAAAAGAAAAGAATTTCGCCGTTCCTGCTTATCAAATAAAAGTTTAAATAAAGGAAAATAAAATGAATACCAAAACCTTGCCTGAGATCTAAAAAAAGTTAGGAGACAGAAAGGTGACATTGATACCAATCACATAGTCTCGGAAAAATCGCTAAGAACCTGAGAGAACTGGAAATCCTTTGAGATCGGCTTAAATACTGCGAAGAATCCTCGGGCGATGAGGAAGTTTGATGTCACCTAGACACTAGTTACTGCTGATGTAAGAAATATCGTCAAGAGTAAGTAAATAAAGGAATGAATTAATTGATTATACTCTTAATACGGCTAATGCAATAAAACTAAAACCGACATGGCGCCGAAGGATTGGAAGACGAAATAAAGGATAGGTATATAAATACCGGCTCATTGGTCTAGGGGGTAGAGTGTTCGCCAATGGTCCGGGAGACCTGGGTTCAATCCCATGTCGCGTCTTACCAAAGACTTTAAAAATGGTTCTTGATGTCTCCTTGCTTAACACTCAGAAATATAAGGTACGTATCAAGGGTAAAGGAAAGGAGTAGCGCCCTCCCCTACACCTCGGTGTTGTAGCTATTGAAAAAGGAGCCTTGACTACGGTCGCCCTCGGCTACGGTCGCCAACTTTAATTATATAAATACGATTTAGACTTCAAAAAACAATGGCTTTTGTAGCTTATAAGTAGATTCAGATAATCAGGCGTCTCCAAGAAAAAAGGTCGATCATGATTGAGTCACACCGTGTGTCTGGGTGGAGAAAGTAATCTACTAAGAGTTGTGCAAGAAATCTAAATTTGACCATACGAAAAAATGGCATATGCACAATCCAGAATAAAAGGATAAATAGAGTTTATTAAGATTACGGCATTGTTTATATCGATTAGAATACCGAGAAGAATCCTGGAAACTTGAAGAGTCTTGCTGTCACTGAAACTTCAGTGAGAAACAAGCATCTAACGCTGATGTTAAAAACTCTTAAAAGAATAGAACAATAATGATTATAATAATAGAAAAAATGATAATAAGGAGTATAATGCAGCAAATTAGCACAGAAGGAGTATAAGACTAGACACGACTGGGTGGGCAAGGTGATCCACTGGGAAATGTGCAAGAAATTGAAATTCGATCATACGAACAAATGGTATATGCACAACCCAGCACCTGTCCTGGAGAATGACATTCATAAACTCCTTTGGGACTTGGACATACAGACGGATCACCTAATCTCAGCCAGAAGACCAAGAAAAAAAGAAAAAGAAAAAAAAAGAAAGAGAACTTGCAAAATTGTGGACTTTGCTGTTCCGGCTGACCACAGAATAAAACTGAAAGAAAGTGAAAAGAAGGATAAGTACTTGGACCTTGCTAGGGAATTGAAAAAACTATGGAACATGAAGGTGACAATTATACCAATCGTGATTTGTGCATTTGCTAAAGTCACCAAAAGATTATTAAAGGGATTGGAGGACTTGGAGGTAGGAGGACGAGTGGAGTCCATCCAAATTACAACATTACTGAGAACTGCCAGAATACTGAGAAGAGTCCTGGAGTTGAAAGAACTTTCTGCTACTCAAACTCCAGTGAAAACCATCAGCTAACGCTGATGTGAAAAACTCTCAAGGAGAAAATAATAATGACAAATGAGGTGACAAAGACGAAACGATTAATTACATAAAACAACACAACATACTAGTGCAAAAGTATTACGAGACTAGGCGTGACTGGGTGGGAATGGTGATTCACTGGGAATTGTGCAAGAAATTAAAATTCGACCATACTACCTAATGACATACGTGCTAACCAAAATCCGCCCTGGAGAATGAGACGTATAAAATTCTTTGGGGTTTTGAGATACAAACAGATCATTTAATTTTTATCGTTACGGTTTAACGGTTATCGGCGTTGGTTCCCTGAGCTTCTAAGGAGACAATCATCTGAAGGTTGCAGGTTCAATCCTCACTACAGGCGAGTAACAATACAGGAATACTTAACACTTGTACCCGGTTATGGCTAACGGAATCAGAACTGGCGACCCCCGTGGTTTCAATAAAGGACGTAGTTCGAAGTTCCGTGAAGGTTCCCGAGTTCGACAAACACCTGAAGAAGGCCGGAGGACATATCGACCGAAACGTTGTGGAAATAACAATAAAGATGAAGACAATAGTCCCAAAAACCTTAATGATAAAAATCAACAAGCTTCATCTCAGAAATTTAGACAACTAAGATCATTTAATCTTGGTCAAAAGAGCAAACCGAGTGTTAACAAGAAAAAAAGACTACATAGAAAAGCGCGGAGAAAGACTGAACAGTATTGGGATTGTGTAACCTCTGTGGTGACCGTTG
Organism: Sepioteuthis lessoniana; assembly: GCA_963585895.1. NCBI lineage: Eukaryota > Metazoa > Mollusca > Cephalopoda > Myopsida > Loliginidae > Sepioteuthis > Sepioteuthis lessoniana. Next base: position 53,828,134 of record OY757929.1, on the reverse strand, counting down.
AATAACTGGCTTCACAGTTTGCATTATATAAATGAAAGCTTAGGGGTATCTGAAAACTTGGTTTGTTGGAAACAGAGATTTGTTGGTTAGGATTTCGGAGTTCTGTCAAGTTACTGAAATTGCCGATTTTTGTAAAAGAAATACATTCATTCAAAATATTTAAATTCAATCTTAATACGTTTAATCTTAATAGTAAATTATCAATTCCCTTTCTAAAAATTGTTTATTAAAAATCATATATTAATGTATCTATCTCTGTTGATTATCAATCTATCTCATTGTGATAATCATCTGCCTTTCTCATTATCTATCTATCTATCTATCTATCTATCTATCAGATTATGTGATCTATCTAAAATAGATAGATTGTGAGATAGATTACATAACCAGACAGATAGATATAGAAATAGATAACGTTACCAGATATATAGATAGAGAGAATCTAAGTTAATTATGAATCTCGTTATTATATCTATCTATCTATCTATCTATCTTAAGCAATGTTTTACCTTGGACTTCTACGCATGGACACACCAATATTATCCGACTAGCGTTAAACAGCTCAGTGTGGACACTTGATGCTGTCTAGAGGAACTACCAAGTGCGATAGCCGATAGGGACGGATGGCGAGAGAGTCCAGGGAATCCGTGCTGTCAGCACATCCTGATGATGATAATGATCTATCTATCTATCTGATTATGTCATCTATCAAAGTGTCTGTGGGCACAGACTCGCACTTGCAATTACATATTGTGCCCGAATCCTACCGTTTGGAAAATTTGTCAAATCGACTTGGAAAAAACTAACAACGTGAACAGAGTAAATAGGAGACTTCGAAGCCTGAGAATAAACAGTTTTATTATTGAATTGGCTTTAATCTTGGTTAATAGCTAAAAATTAACATCTGGTCTTCATGATAATGAAATAGGAATGTATTGCGTCAATATTTGTGTCTCATACATTGACCTTGACAAGTTTTCTGTATTTACAAAACACCACCTGCCAAAAAACATCCAAAGGTAAACAAAATAATATAATAATATGTATATACAATAAAACTATAACAATAATGGTAATATATTTAAAGTAATACTCTATACTTAAGATACAACCACCACCTGGCAGTAAACAGACAAAATACACACACACACACACACACACACACACACACACACACACACACACACACATATATATATATATCATAATAGTCTAAATAAACATAAGATACTATGCAAAATGCTATATGATATTGATAAAATATATTTAAAATAACTCTAAAATAAAATATCCTCTCCAATATCCATAGTTTATTAATCAAAATCCCAAATAATTCTAGACCTCAAAAATCAATAATGAAAAAAAAATCTTGCATTTGGGTGTTTATTTTGAAAGTCAAACAAACAACATTTCTCAGAGAAAAGCCAGAAGATATAAAAATACTTTAGATAAACTTACATATTTAAACTCAGTTAAGCTCTTTGAATATATATATATATATATATACATGGAAGTAAATAACGGATTGCAATCCGACAATATATAAAGAACAATTGATAACAAGGTAATCCAAGTAGAAGGAGAAATTTGTTGAGAAGAAAAGGTGACATTATAGCATTTCGGTTCAAATAAACCATCATCATGGCTATTTGGGATGACTTTATCCAACATTAATAATATTATCCCTAATAGTCCTGATGATGGTTCATTAAAACCGAAACGCTATAGTGTCGACTTTGCTCTTCAATAAATCTCTCCTTCTACTTGGATACCTTGTTATCCATTTTTCTTTATATATATATATATATATATATATATATATATATATATATATATATATATATATATATCTTTCTTTCTTTAAGAAAAAAACAAAACCGGTCACATTAGGATTACAAATTTCCTATGTCTATTCTGAATTATTTTATCCATAAGATCTGAAGAAGTCCTGTTAATTTTTTTTCATGTTTTTTATTTCATCAAAAACACATAACAGGATGGAAATAAATTTATAATCCTGATGTGACCGGTTTTTGTTTTTTTCTTAGAGAAATTATTGGTCTGTAATGTCAGTTACATTGAGCTCTTTACCAGGAAAATTTAAAAGTTCAGTGTTGAATGTTTTTTTTTTTCCTGATGGAATTACTCCCAACTCCGGTTTAACTGGACCGAATAATACTATATATATATATATATATATATATATATATATATATATATATATATGTATATTTAGGCAGCATTTCTTCGTTAATGCAAATTTCATTAAACATAATAGACATTTTATGCCTACATATTTTCTTTTGGATCCGTTCGAATTCCCGTATTACTTTTATCGTATTCGGGGGGAATTGATTTAGGTATTGTCCATAGTTGTATGTATTCCTAGTACATTCTGCCCGATTTTGGGCAGCAAAGACGTCCTTACACACAGTAGTAATTTGCTAAAACAAAAGTTACATCACTTTTGTAACAGATTCTCCCCTGATGATGGCCCAAAGTCGGGCAGAAAGTACTAGGGATACATACAACTATGGACAATACCTTAATCAGTTCCCCCCGAATACGATAAAAGTAATACGGGAATTCGAACGGATCCAAAAGAGAATATGTAGGCATAAAATGTCTATTATGTTTAATGAAATTTGCATATATATATATATATATGTATCCAATACTTATGCGTGTTATATATATGTATCCAATACTTATGCGTTATCGGATATATGTAATTGTACTCGAAATGAATATAGATATTCTTTATGCGCAATAGAACGAGAATAAATTTTCAAATATCCATGGTTTATTATTTAAAATTCAAAATAACGTTTTACCCTCAAAATCTACAAGAACATTGTTGCTTTTGGGTTTCTTATTCTGAAACTCCTCCAAAAAGAGTTTTTTTTTAGAGATTAGCAAGCAGATTTCTTTTATCACAAGACTACAATTTTATAGAAAATTTCTCTTTTCAAAACAAGTTAATCAATTTGAGTTTTTTCTTTTTCTTTCTTTTTTTTTCAAATTTGATAAAATCCAAATGTGAAAACCGTCTCTTTGATTAAACAGAAATTAGCTATATAATGGATACATACATACATACATACATACATATATATATATATATATATATATATATATATATATATATATATATATATATATATATATATTCCCGGAACTTTGCTATTGCTACATAATGATTTTATATGTTTGAAATACACACATTATAGAAAATTTAAAAAGCAAATATAAAACATCATGGCCTGAAAATCAGGTACATGACTAGGCTGTGAACACCAGAAGAGAGAACTGGAATTTCTCCTGATTTTAGACAAGAAGAATGGAAAATACTCGTTCTAGTTCTTACTGATTGCCCTAAATTATAGAAAGCCCCTTGATGTGTCGTTCTTCTTCCTTTATATACTTATATGTTCCTTTGTGCTTCATACTCAGGTTCGAAAAAATGTAAAATGTTGTAATTTGTTGCTTAGGAAACTTACTACTGCTAGGCAACAGCGATGTAGAAATAGGGATCTCCAAACCGTATTCTAGGCTACCACATTTTATTATAATCATTTGAAGCAGCACAGTTTGGTTGGGCTTTTATGGCATATCAAATTTTATAGGTTATTCAATGGCAAATCCAATATATATATATATATATATATATATATATATATATATATTGTCACCACGGACAGACTGTTTCGTTTGGCTAGACACACAAGACGCTTCAAGCTGGTAACGAAATCCAACTAACGTTACAGTAGACTTGGTTGTCTTACCATTCAGCAAATTCGTTGACCTACGTCAGCTCGGGAAATTAACGCATTTTGTACTAGCGTTCGTTTGTTTACCTTTTGCGTTATCGGATACCGGAGTGCTCAATTCGTTAAAAGAGGTTTGAATTACGAGGGTGGCAGCCGTTAATTTCTTCGCCAGGGTATATACATATATAGAATATTTTCCAAATAACTATTCGCTAATATATATATATGTATATATATATATGAATATTATATATATACATATATATAAATATTCTAAAACTTGCAAGAGTTCATTTGTTTGCATACAATTAAATGGCTTCAAGTATTGTATCTAACACTAATAATTCTGTTTAATATTGATCATTTGCTTGCACACTGTTAAATGGTTTAAGTATTGCTATCCAACACAAATGATTCTATTAAATATCGATTTTTTGGTGTTATCCAGTTAAGTGGTTTCAGATATTGCTGCATAAAATAAGTCATTCGATTTATCAAGAATTCGAAAGCGCTGGGGCTGTAGAATACACCGACTGCATCTTTGCCGAGGGGTAATGCCCCACTCCAACAAGTGTCCTGGATATGACACTAAATCATCCGCTGGTTTAGGCTCCAGTCCTGGAGCTTAGGGGAATGTAGAGTACCTCTTCAATGACATTACTCCCAGGTCCACTCTGACTCAAAGCAGTAGTACTTATTATCTATAGAAAAAATATAAATATTCAATCATTTTCACTACTTGAAACTATTTAACTGTGAGCAAACAAATGAGTTGTAAAATTGTTACCAACAAACTATTTGTTTAATATATATGTATAAACTGGATTTGTCATAATATAACTTACAAATGTTGATATACTTTAAATCCAACCAACCAACCAATTAAGAATTCCTATCAAATAAGAACAATTTGTATACGGAACCAGACCAAATAGTAGTCAACAGCAGAAACAAGAAAAAAAAAAAAAGAGAATCTGGTGAATAGTGGACTTCCAGCTGACCACAGGGTAAAATTGAAAGAAAGCTGAAAGAGAGATGAATACCGAGACCTTGCTAGAGAACTGAGAAAACTAAGGACCATGAAGGTGATACCAATTGTAATTGGTGTCTGGGACGGAAGGAGGTGGAAATAAGAGGACGAGTGGAGACCATCCAAACTACAGCATCGTTGAGATCGGCCAGAATACTGAGAAAAATCATGGAGGCTTGACGTGACTTCCTACCACTCAGATTCCAGTGAAAGACCACCAGGTAACGCTGGTGCGAAAAACTCTCAAAAGAGTAAAAAAGTAAATAAATGAAAAAAACCTTAGTAAATGATTCAACAGTTCTATTTGACCCATAGATGGGACCGTAGCAATTACTTCCACTGCTGGTCAGAATGGACCAAAGACTAATTAAGATGATGAGGTACTCCATTTTTCTCAAACCCAAGGTTGCCCGCTGACTGCACCTCTGCAGAGGGCTAAGCCCTCCCACCAATGAGTGTCCTGATATGACACAAAACAATCTGATGGTGAGGTTCCAGTAATGCTGGGGCTTTGGAGAATGCGGAGTACCTCTTCATTGCCATTACTCCAAGGCTCACTCTGGCCCGGTGTGGTAGCACCTGATAGGGCCCTATCTGGGTTGAATAGAACTAACTGTACACTTATGCTAAACTGAATTGTTTGGCTAAACTGAATAGCTTGAAATAGAAATATTTCTAATAATCAAACCGTACTTACATTTAAACTGCGTGCTTATGCTAAACTGAAAACGTATTTACATTTTAACTGCGTGCTTATGCTAAACTGAATTATTTGAAATAGAACTGTTTTTTGACATTGAAACAGTACTTATACTAAACTGATTTGTTTGATATAGAACTGTTTTGACATGTGTAAATAAAATCTGTGCTTATACTGAACTTAATTAGCTGAATTAGAACTGCTTGACTAAACTGAATAGCTTGAAATAGAAATGTTTTTCACAATTAAACTGTACTTACATTTAAACTGCGTGCTTATGCTAAAGGGAAATCTTTGAAATAGAACTGATAATTTACATAAAAATGGATTTGGCGTTAAATAACCTACAAAGGTTGATATGCCCTAAATCAAATTACAGGACTGGAATTTTACCATCGGACACAGATTTGTGTCACCCTCAAGGCGCTTAAAGTCTTATTTTCCTTAACGCAATTGACACTCAACCATTGCTGGAAGTTAGGGAATTGTGAAGTACTCCTTTATTGCCATTGTTTCGAGGTCCACTCTGTTAGAATTGGTAGTGTCTGTGAGGGTCCCATGTAGGATCAAATTATCTAACTATTATGGAACTATTTAGTCTTTTACAATGCTTGAAATCGTTTTAATGTATGCAAACAAATAATTTATGTTGAATAGGATTATTAGTGTTGCATCGTATTTCTTGAAACCATTTTGGGTCTTGGGTATGACGTTAAGCCGAATCTGATTATAAATTTTGGAGTTTGGGGAACCAACAAGACACTAATAACATATTTGTCAAGTCTTTTGTAAAGGATAACAACGCCCGAAACTCGTGTAGGGAAGTAAAAAAATAAACAATCTGAAACCAAATTCACTTGCGGACCTATTCCTTTTATTGTATTTACATTTTTCTTCCATTGGACCAACCAAAAAAATGAATATATATATATATATATATATATATATATATATACTAAAAGACTTTATTAAAAAAATGTTCTCCCTACCGATCCCATCAAAAAAGTAAGACTTATCATTTATTACAACGAATTCAAAACATCCAACCTAATTATTTTCAATAACTCTTTCCACTCCACTGAACTTCTTGGTAGGACAAACGTCGTATATATGTTCAAATATCCCTTTGGAGACTGTGTATTCAAAGAAAATAATACTTATGTTGGTCTTATCTCTACAACTCTTTCAAGACGGCTTACGATGTACCTTAATGATTCTAGCTCCATAGCCTTACATCATAAGACTCATTCTATTCTAGAATCAAAATTTCAAAAAATTCTAGTTGAAAACACCACTATAATAGCACATGAAATTAAAAGGATACGATTACAAATCCTAGAAGTCCTACATGTAAAAACGAAAAAACCTAAAATCAATTGAATTAATTTTGAAAATAGCGATTATGTTTTGAAGTGCCTTTAGTTTTTTTTAATATTCCATATTTCTGTTGATAGAATTCTGTTTTTTAAATTCATCAGTATCTCAGTTTTATCCAATTCTGCATTTACGTAATTTTGTTACCTTATAAAAAACCTAAAATTTTCTACTGAAACTCTTTAAAAACACTCTTTATACATGCAAGCAACCCCTGATGATGGCCTATGAAAGGTTCAAGAGCGCTCGGGAGAATTTTGGTAAATTCATTCACCAATTCCAATCCGAAACCAAGACACTTATCTGGAAACATGAAAGGATCTCTATAAAATTATATTGACAAAATGTGTCTTATTTAATCAAACATGCTTAAATGAAAGGCTGCTGCCCAACCACACACACACACACACACACACACATACATATATATATGTATATATATATATATATATATATATATATATATATATATATATATATATAACTTACGATAGCGTAAAAACAGAGTTGTGATTCGTATAAATATATATATATATGTGCACGTGGTGTAATTTAATGGTTATCGTCGTTGGAAATGGACACGGCGACACGAGTTCAAATCCTGGACGAGACTGATTGCATTTCACAGAGCACTAATACCCTTGGGAAAGGTATGAATCCAATTATTCTCCCTCCAGCTATGGATAAATAATAGGGCAGACTGTTTTCTTCAGCCTTGATGAGGCAACTAGTCTAGGAGAAGGAAAACCCTGAATTAAAACCTGTTAAACTTCGCTTAAAAATTGACCTTGTTTCATATCCTGCCCAAGCAGAGGGGTTGGTAAATATGATTAATATATATATATATATATATATATATATATATATATATATACCCTTGGGAAAGGTATGTATCCAACTACTCTCCATCTAGCAATAGCTACTGGACTCTTTGGTCTTGGTATGACATTCAATGTTGGAGAAGGAAAATTCTGAATTCAAATATGTTAAACTCAGCTTAAAAAATTGACTTTGTGTCGCATCCTGGTCGTGCAGAGGGGTTGGTAAACATATTTATATATATAGCATCAAGTCGTGCTGACAGTTCCTCTCTGTCGCTACCCGTCCCTATCATCGATTACTCTTTGGAGGTGAGGCAACTAGTCTAGGAGAAGGAGAACTCTGAATTCAAACCTGTTAAACTCTGCTTAAAAATTGACCTTGTGTCATATCCTGCCCGAGCGGAGGGGTTGGTAAATATGATCACTGATTACTCTTGGGAGGCCCTCTAGACGTAGGCCTACACTGTGTAGGTGTCCATAATAGAATATCGCTCATGAGTTCGTCCTTACTTCTTTAGCAGTGCCCAATATGTCTTGTTCATTTTATTCGGATGGTTTGTGAGATGGGAGGTGAGTTTTCGTATTTTTATATTTTGTCGGGTTCTACTTACAGGATTTGTTCAAAACAGTACGTACCTTTCTTGTATAGTTCTCATGTAACTTTTTCCCATGCTTTTCGTTAGATTCAAATGAGTGCATTCATACAGTAGTACTAACATTTGGAAAAAATCCCACTTTATCTTATCGGAGTGATCAGATTTTAACATGATCATCAACCTGTCAATAGCAGTGCACACATTCCCGATGTGTATGTTGACATCACTTTCAGTAGAAGAGATATTGCTTCCGAGGTATATGAACTAGTATACAAAATTCAGAGGCTTACCACTTAAATTGGAGATGGCTTCTTCTTATTCTAAGTCACATGAACTCCGTTTTATCTGCGTTCACAAAGAGGCCAATGCCTTTGGCTCCTTACTCCAGGCTATACAACAGAGATTCGGGTTGGGCAGGTTTATGAGCAAGAAGCGCTTGATCATATGCGTCGTCTGTGCTTTTCATAGTTTAAATGGAGTTTCGTCTTGTCTTTTTTAATGTCAACCATTTCCTTTTATTAGATCTTGGCAGGTTATAAATAGGTATGGTGTTAACGTATCACCCTGCAAGACTCCAGCGACTATATATATATATATATATATATCATCATCATCATGTCGTGCCGCTAGCACGGATATCCCTGACCCTCTCTCGTCACTTCTCCCTATCGTTCATCGTCTCTGGCAGGTCTTCAGGGCTACATCCCGTATCCTACTCCTAATAATAATCCTTATTAAAGAAGGATTGTAACCATTCTTAATACAAAAACAATTTATAATTATATGAGGGAGAGTCTCTGTGCCATAGTGGTTAACGTGCTGGACTGCGAAATTGAAGAAAGTGAGTTCGAAATCCAGTCATACTATTCTGTTCACTTCTTGGACAAATGCTCTTAGAAAAGGTATGAAACCTTCCTCGCTCAAGCTATTGGTTAAATAGTACTATTATTCTCCTTTTACAAGGATGGGTTTGGAATTAAATAACCCACAAACTATGATATGCCAAATAAACCAAACCGAGATATAATATATGAAGTATTCCCATCGAATGCAAATAATTTTTACTCCGCTGATGGTCTCAAATATTCCTAACTATTATTGCAATTATATAGTGTTAGGGTGTCTCCCCTAACAATGGACTCGCCCTCATGTGATATATACCGGCTAAGCTCTCCTCTGGGATGTCTCGGCGAGCCTTCACCAAGAACGGTAATATTCATGATTGTGTTAAGCTGAGGAGGGGTTTCTCCCTGCTATCGTTTATGTATGTATTATTCTCTTTCAATGTATTTCTTATCACTCATTTCCGAGTCGTGTTATCATTTGAACCTCCCCTTGACCATAACATATAGTTTCATGTAATTATTTATATTAAATAAGTCATTTGTTTGCACACGGTTATACGATTTCAAGTGACTAATAATAATAATTCTTAGTAAACAATTATCATCATCATCATCATCATGTCGTGCCGCTAGCACAGATATCCCTGACCCTCTCTCGCCACTTCTCCCTATCGTTCATCGTCTCTGGCAGGTCTTCAGGGCTACATTCCGTATCCTCACATAGCTGCTGAATGTATGTTCGTGCTAGTCGTCCTGATTTTGCCCGGCCATATATGGGGGTCCATAGGCGTACATCACTTATGAGCTCGTCCCTGCTTCTCCAGCAGTGTCCTGCATGTCTGGTTCGTCTAACTTGGATAGTTTTCGTGATGGGAGGTAGGTGGCTGTATAGTTGGTCCTTTGTGGGGTGTTGCCGCCAGGACTTGTTCAATATTACTCGCAGCATTCTTGTGTAATTGCCGTCTAGCTTCTTCTCTAGCCGTTTTGTTAGCGTCCAAGTAGTGCATCCATAAAGCAGTATCGATACGACCGCTGCCTGGAAGAAACTGCGTTTCATTTTATCGATCAGGTCTGATTTCCATATGATCGATAGCCTATATATACGAATCATTAATTCACTCTTCTACCGAGGAAGAAATACCTCCCGTTGGGTTGTCATTAATGAAAAAGTACTCTACCGGACGGACACTTAACAAAAAGCTAAGTATTTCCCTTAAGTCATAAATATCAAAAACGACTTGGCGGATTTGTTGAAATTTCATGAATGTAGAGAATTGATATTGCATGTATTTCTACAATATTTCTTCAATTTTTTTCTTTTTTAGTATCTTCCAATGCTTTTTCTTTCTTTCTTTCTTTTGACTTCTCATTTTTCTTTCTTTTGTTTAAAAAACAAGAAATTTTGAAATTGTTTCCTATAATGAATTTATTTCGCTTATTAAAGATCGTCAGATGGATTTCAAATATATGTATACGGACTGTTTTTACACAGTCTGCCTCACGATTTACCAGGTCCAGTCGGCTGGGACTATAGAATACACAAACTGCATCTCGTAGAAGAGTAAGATTCCCTCAACGAGTGTCTTGAATATGACACGAAACAATTTGATGGTGAGGCTCCAGTAATGCTGGAGCTTTGGGGGAATGCGGAGTACCCCTTTATTGCAGTCGCTCCCAGTTTCAATCTGGCCTGGAGTAGTAGTACCTGATAAGATCCTATCTAGGGGTCAAATAGAACTGTTTGATATTTACTTTTACTGGATCTTGACATACGTTCACTCGTAAGTTATGATTGACTGCCCGAAGAAAACAAGTACATTCCCCAATCGTTTATGACTGCATATCTTTCAAAGGACCAGGGGAGATGACAATCATTATTATTTAATCCACAGAATTGTTTGAAATAGAACTGTTCGGAAATTTAACTGTGTGTAAACAAAAGACTGTTTAATTGAATTGTAAGTGATACAGAGAAATACTGGAAAACATTAAACTGTGTGCAAATAAATGATTAATGGTAAATAGAATTATTCGTATTTTATTGAAATAAGTTAAACTATTTGATTATGTGAAAAATGTCAACAAAATGTATTTAGAAATCATATATTTGATATATATGTATAAAAAGGATTTGGCATTAAATAAGCCTCAAATGTTGATATGCCATAAAACCAAAACAAACCACTATTTGGCCTTAGATAGAGGGAGAATAGTTGGATTCACGTCTTTCCGAAAAGTATTAACGCTGTGGGAAATGTTAACTGCCTCGGCTAGGACTTGAACTCGGGATGCCGTGTTTATTTCCTTCGTCGATAACGCCTCCACTAGTAGCCAATTAGCGTTGCTTACTGAAATTTCGAGTAAAAATAAAAGTAAAGAAAAAAGAAAAGAAAAAAAGAACAGATAAAAAACATGAAAAGTATTAATTTAAATAATAGTTCAAGTCTGAATTCAATGAACACCAATATCGTTTTAATATTGAGACAATGATCAATGGTAATTTTGGTGAATCTGACCAAATTATAAACATAAGTGGAATTGTGGATAAATCAAACAATTACAACGGGTTTACTGGTAATATTCTTCATTCACAGAATTTCTGAGTCTGAAGTGCTTGATTTATCCATTTTCCACTTATTTTTATTATATTTAGACAATATTTACTTTTACTGGATCATGACATACATTCACTCGTAAGTTATGATTGACAGCCCGAAGAAAACAAGTAAATTCCCCAATCGTTTATGACTGCATATCTTTCAAAGGACCAGGGGAGATGACAATCATTATCTTAATAGCAAATGCACGTTTTTTTTTTACTTTGTTTAACGGCAAATCAATCTTCTTGGGTAATCTACTACAAAAGCCACCGTTGAAGAAAAACAGTAGTGGTATTATTTAATCCACAGATTCGGAGATCAGGAGGTTCATGCCTTCACCCAAGGGTGTTAGTATAAAAGCGAACGCAATAGATCTACTGGTCTTCAAGCTCGCACCCTACGATATCGCAGTCCAGGACGTTAGCTACTACGCCACGGGGACTCCTCGCCAATGCATATGCGTACATTAAAATCTTGAATAATTTTTCCATTCTATCGATATGAAATTGGTTTGGTGATGCTGAAGTCTCGTTTTAGGAAGATAAGACATCTTTTCACAGAGTAAAAGGGGCAAATATTTTTCTCCGGGAAAAAAGCAGCAGAAAGATCAATAACATGGCCAAGAAACAGCCCGGATGTAAATACAGATTAAAATTTATGAAAATCTTTATGAACATATAGGTGAAGGCAATGCCAAAAATAGCTTTGTTTTGTCAGCGTTTCCCATATCAAGGCGCCAGGGTACTCAGTCAAATAACCTTACCCTGTAGCTTTTAGATGTAAAGTTGGTGTTGTCTGGAGAATGGTCCTTTGAAGTTTAATTCTTCCACTCGGCTACGTTGCCCGGAAAAATAGTCGTAAAGAAAACTCTTTGATCGATAAAGGACAGAATGATTTTAATGGCATGTCAACCCGTCTGAGGTTATTTTATGTCTAGAGGTTAGGGAATGGCGTACACTGTACGTTTCACTTTTTTAAATTGCTTTTCTTTTATTTGTATATAAACATTTGGTTTCACAGAGTTATATAATATTAAGTATTCTTATTTAATACAAATAATTTGCACTCAGATGTATGGTTTCAAGTATTCTTATCTGATACAAATAATTTGCACTCAGATGTATGGTTTCAAGTATTCTTATCTAATACAAATAATTTGCACTCAGATATATGGTTTCAAGTATTCTTATCTAATACAAATAATTTGCCCTCAGATGTATGGTTTCAAGTATTCTTATCAAATACAAATAATTTGCTCACTATTGTATAGTTTCTAGTATTTCTATCGAGTACAAACATTTTATATAGTAAAGTAAAGTAAAGTTGGTGACCGTAGTCGAGGGCGACCAGAAAGCTCCCTTTTCAATAGCTACTACATCGAGGTGTAGGGGAGGGCGCTACTCCTTTCCCTGGATTGCTCCACTTTACCCTCAATACTTACCTTATATTGCTGAGTGTTAAGCAAGAAGGTATCAAATATCATTTTTAAATCTTTGGTATGACGTGACCTGGGATTGAACCTAGGTTTCCCGGACCATTGGCGAACACTCTACGCACTAGGCCTATGAGTCAGTATGAAGCAATTATTTTTATTCAGAAATAATAATTTGTTTGCACACAATTAACTAATAATAATGATAATCCTTAGTTTGGTTTGGTTTGGTTTTATGGCATATCAACCATTGTTGGTTATTTAATGCCGAATCTAGTTCATTGATATATATTAGACATATGATTTGTAAACAGAAGTCAACAAAGTTTAACCCTTCCAAGTATTGCTATGTATCACTAATAATTCAATTAAACATCAGGCATTTGTTTACACACAGTTAAATGATCAAACAGTTCTATTTCAAGCAATTCAGTTGAGCTTAAGTCATTTGTTTGCAGTCAGTTTAAATATAAAACAGTTCTATTTGACCCATAGATAAGACACTATCAGGTGCTACCACTCCAGGCCAGAGTGGACATGTAAGCAATGGTAATAAAGGGGTGCTCTGCATTCCCTAAAGCTCCAGCATTACTGGAACCTCACCATCAGATTATTTAGTGTCATATCCAAGACTATCGTTGGTGGTGGGGGTCTTACCCCTCTGCAGAGGTGCATTCGGTGTATTCTGCAGCCCAAGCCGACTGGATAGTGGTGGAGGGAAAGTTTAAAAACCACTTGTCGAGAAACGTTTTCGGACTTTCGGACAAATGGCTACCCAAAGCTACAGTTGATGCAAATTAGTGACATACCCAGGACACCCTTCTTTTAGGGGAATATTCTCCATTGCAGGATATGCAGTCAGCGTACGAGAGTAAGTAAAACATTTTGAAATATTTTGATAACGTGAGTTGCAATTCGGCAGCTTCGTATAGTTTTACCGATGTCGTGAAGGTGACAAAAACCACTGAACTGAGAGATGCTGAGCTCACCTGATACTCTCCGAGTGCTACTCGCAGGATTTGCCATTATGGTTTACAACACGGCCTCGGAATCCACGATTTTAGGCCTACCTCACCTTGCCTGATCGTCGAGGATCTTGGAACCCGAGCGAAATATCTTAAACCATCTGCTGACTATACTGTGACCAACTGCGGTTCCTGGCCTCATTTCGTACAACAGATATCTTTGATTGCTTCCCCGGGGTTCGAACCCGTAAAGCATAAGTTTCCGAATTAGACTACATTGCACGTTCATCTGTGTGGCTTTCAAATCAAACATGGATTTAAGCAATGCACAACATGCCAACTCACCACCTACCTCGAGACTGCCGATCTCAGCGGGTACCAACCACAGCTTGAATTGCTTCGGTCTTGTACCACAAACTAGCACATACCCAAATACTGCAAAAATTTGGACTCACCCAAATATTTTTGACGCCTCGAGAGTAGATTTGGTAATTGCTATTTGGTTTAATGACATATCAACCCTTAATAGTTATTTAATGCCAAAACCTGTTTATTTATATTTAATTATATTATAGTATTCTAAGTGAATAGTTTATGAGTAATATTTTAAACGAATCAGAGCTCACGTATTTGTATACGATAAAATTATTTCAAGTATTGCTATTTATTGTTTGCACACAGTTAAGGGATTTTAAGTATTGTTTGCAAACACTGATAGTTTTATTTGCATAAAATTAAATAGTTTTACGTATTACTACATAAACTCAAAGATGGGAGTCTAACTTCGAGTCAGAGTAGACCTGGGAGTAATAGCAACGAGATGGTATTCCGTATTACGCAAGGCTTCCAATTATTATTCTTCTTGAAGGATGGCTTTGGCATTAAATAACCTACAAAGGTTGATATGTCAGTAAACAAAGAAATCAAACCAAGGCTTCCAAGACTAGAGCCTAAAAATCAGATGCATTTTAGGGTCATAATCAGGACAATGGCTGTTGGATTGGTGGAGGTGTCTTACCCCTATAGAGAGATGCTGTCGGCGTATTCTACAGCCTGAGCCGACTGGGCAGACCAAGAGGAAAGTGGGATATGTTTTCTGGATCACTTCATAGCACATGCATTCAATCTACATGGGGCCTGATATTCTCTGCTAGATTTCTAAATTAAAATATCAATTTGCAAATTTTAGCAAACAAACAGTAACCGAACGACCATTAACAGCAAGTGGTGTTAACATTTCTTGCCGCTTCTGATCCATTAGAGTGGAATTAGAATAAAATTTTAAAATCGCGCGTTGAAAAGCTTTTCAACATATTTGCCTAAAAATGTAGTTAAAATTAATGGACTGAAATGGAAGGTTTACTGAATGGAGAGTAGATAATAGATTATTCACAAATATATAACATACCATAAAAGAACAATTTTTCCTTTTAGGAGAAAAAAGTTAAAAATGCCAAGCTGAAAAGAAGATCGGAAGTTTTATGTTAGAAAATCAATCTATTTATCTATCTATCTATCTATTGAAATAGAACTAAAATATGTGTTTAAATCAATTTAGTCTGTCCAAATCTATCTATCTATCTATCTATCTATCTATCTATCTATCTATCTATCTAATATTTGTTGCTCCAGTCTGTCTGTCTTTCTCTCTCTCTCTCCCACTCTCTCTCACTATATATATATATATATATATATATATATATATATATATATATATATATATATATATATATATATATAATTTTTTTTAAAATTAAAGACATGTTTGTTTTGATTGTATATCCCTTCGTGTGTAAGTATCTATTTCAAAAATTCTTTAACTTTCCTAAAATTCCTTGAAGGAAGTTATAAATGTATTTTTGTTTTTGTTTTTTTATTTAAAATTAATTTCCCTTTTTGTCCGTTCAAATATTCTGTTTATTTTTCAACTTGAATATCTCTGGTATCTCTTTTCTTTCTTGATTATTTTCCTGCATTCGACTTGATTCGTGTTTTGATTTAAATAATTTTTACATATTTTTCTCTGTCATTCCTTATTTTGCATTGTTTCTTTTATTCTTTTCTTTTTTCTTCTCGTTTCTTCCTTTCATTCATCTATCCTTCAACTTATTCTTTCTCTCTGCTCTTAATCCTGGCCTTGTTTTCTTCAGCGCCTTTTTCATTCGTTTGCCTTTCATTTCCTTCTCTTGTTTTACCTTTTTACCCCCCACTCTCTTTCATTCTCTCTCTCTCTCTCATTCTCTCTCTCTTTCTTTATTTTCATTCGTTCGTTTTTTTCTTGTTTCATCTAACTTTTTTTTCTTCTCGCTTTTTCTTTAAATTTTTTAATCTTTTATTTCATTTTCTTTTCTTAAATTTCTTTTTTTCTGTTGTTGCACTTCTTCTTCTTCTTCTTCTTCTTCTTCTTCTTCTTCTTCTTCTTCTTCTTCTTCTTCTTCTTCTTCTTCTTCTTCTTTTATAGTATTCCATTTTTGTGCTCCTGTTTCTCTCCCTTCTTTCCTCTCTCTTTTTTTTTAATACGTCCTTCTTTTTCTTTTTTATTTCTTCATTTTTCTTCTTTTTAGCTTTACTTCCAACATGTTTTCTATTTTCTTGCTCTTCTTTTCTTCATTCTTTCTTTTTTTCCATTTTTGGTTCCTTTAAACGTCTTTCTTTCTTTCTTTCTTTCTTTCTTTCTTTCTTTCTTTCAAAATATCCTCGCCTTTTACCCTTAAAATAAATCGACCGCAAAAATCGCTCCGTTCTCTCCGTATTTTTAAATCACATTTTTCCTTTCCAAAGCAGAAGTTTTAGTTCCCACCGATTTGCTTGATGACGTTGTTTTCGATTTAAATCCGACAAGAGTTTCAATTGCGAGACCGAAAAAAGATATTTAAAAAAAAATAAAATAAAAAAAATAAAAATAAAAGAAAAGCAAAACAAAAAAGATAAATAAAATAAAACAAACAAAGAAACAAAACAAAACAAACAAAAAACAATAACACGAGTAGCTTTGAAACGTTACTCAGAAAGATTGTCAATCGGACCATTTCAAGTTTGCCAACTATTTTTTTCACTAATTCTTTCTTTTATTATGTTGGCCTGTTTATTGCAAGTTTAACGCCTTTATTGATAAAACATGGTTGGATTATATTTAAATATACTCTTAATGTAAATCGGTACAGAACGAATGCGTCTATTTTAAAAGGCGGCCTGGGAGATGTCAATACGTAAACGGATATATACGTGCAAGTATGAACGCCTGTGAATGTACGTTTGTTTATTTGTTTGGGTTTTATAGCATATCAACCCTTGTTGGTTATTTAATGCTAACTCTATTTTTATACAAATAAACAGTTCTATTTCAACCAATTCAGTTTAGTATAAATATAGCATTTTGTTTATACTCAGTTAACTGTCAAAAAAGTCATATTCGAAATAATTCAGTTTAGCATAAGTAAAAAGTTTCAATGTCAAAAAACAGTTCTGTTTCAACCAATTCAGTTCAGCATAAGTACGCAGTTTAAATGTCAAAACAGTCCCATCTCAACCAGTTCAATTTAGCATAAGTACACAGTAAGTGAGTGGAGTGTTCGCCAATGGTCCGGGAGACCTTGGTTCAATCCCAGGTCGCGTCATACCAAAGACTTTAAAAATGGTACTTGATACCTCCTTGCTTAACACTCAGCAATAAAAGGTACGTATCAAGGGTAAAGTGGAGCAATCCAGGGAAAGGAGTAGCTCCCTCCCCTACACCTCGGTGTAGTAGCTATTGAAACGGGAACCTTCTGGTTGCCCTCGACTACGGTCGCCAACTTTACTTGCTTACACAGTATAGTGCTATTTGACCCATATATAGGACCCTATCTGGTGCTATTACTCCAGGATAGAGTGGACCAGTCAGCGATGGCAACAAAGGGGTACTCCACATTATCCAAAGCTCCAGCATCACTGGAACCTCACCATCAGATTGTTTAGTGTCATATACAGGCTACTTGTTGGGAGTGGGATGGTCTTACCTCTCTGCAGAGGGGCAGTCGGTGTATTCTACAGCCCCAATCGACTGGGTAAGTAAATGTAAGTGTATATGAGAGATTTTGAATAGAGTGGGTGTACGTTTATGTATGAAGACGGTCACACAAACATGCGAGGTGCATTCGATATTTTTCCAGACTTCTTTCGTATGGGCATTTAAAATTGTCGTAGACTCCTTAAAATTCAGTATGTTATTGCTATACATCTTATGAGATGACTGACCAATTCTTATGATTTCAGGTTCAAAGGAACAGCTACAGCAGCAATTGGAATACACCCTACTAAAGCCTGATTGTCACAGCTGGTGAATTTCAAAAATGCAATCTGGACGTGAGGAAGAACGATATGCAATATAATTGTGTTTTAAACTTGGAAAAAATGCCACAGAAATGTATGGTATGCTTCGGACTGCTTTTGGAACATCTTGCATGAATCGAGCATCAATTTTTGATTGGCATAAGAGATTCAAGGAAGGCAGGGAGTGTGTGAGGGATGATAAGAGGTGTGGGAGGAGTAAGGAAGTCAATACACCAGAGTTGATTGGCCAAAGTGTTAGGGTTAGGGTTACTATGTTGAGGTTTTAAAGGAGTTCAGGAAGAGATTCCGTCGGGTCAGTGGCATTTCCACCAGGACAATGCACCAGTTCGCAATTCCATCATTGTCACAGACTATTTGACCAAGATCGGCATCAAGACAATTCCTCAGTCTCCCTATAGTCCAGACCTTGCTCCCTGTGACTTTTGGTTATTCCGTAAGCTCAGAGGCTGTTGTTATGAGACAATTAAGGAGATGAAAGAGGCAGTGACGAAGGTCATTGACATGCTCACATAAGAGGACTTCCTTGGGGCCTTCCAGAAGTTTTTGGAACGGTACAACAAGTGCAGTGCAGCCAGAGGAGATTACTTCGAAGGGGAATAGAGTTTCATGTGTGTACTATCAATAAAAGTACCAATACATAAAAAATCTGGAAACTTATCGCATGTTCCTCGTAAATGTACCCTCCAAACAGTTTCTGTTTGGTTTGGTTTCTTTGTTTAATGGTACTTACTGGTATTTAACTGACTTCCTCCCAAGCCAGAAAGTGGCACAAGGCCATTTCATTGTGAGGTATCACGCACTATTCGAGACTCATGAGAGGTCAGACGAAAATATGCTTGATTCCCTTAGCATTGCTCTGTTGGGGGGCTTCAGGCGCCAAGCCGTGAACTCAGCCCCGCAAAGAAGGAACTGTCAGAGGGAACGCACTCACCGAGGCCAAGCGAGTATGAAAAAGTGCTCTGTAACACCCAACCACCCCGGGTGCGCCCGTGTAGACAGCATTTTGCGTTCGTTTAACCTCGCGGGTGACAGCCGCGGTTTCTTTGTTTGATAGAAAATAAACCTTAGTGAGGTATTTAGTGCTAAAGCTATCCTTGTAGATGAACAGTAGTATTGCTATTGGTACCTTGTGCTATTGGTACTTTGTACCTTTAGTGCTAAAGCTATCCTTGTAGATGAACAGAAGTATTGCTATTGGTACCTTGTTTAATAGCATATCAGCCTTCGTGGGTTATTTAATATCAAAGCTATCATTGAAGAAGAACAGTGGCGATACTATTTAATCTATAGATGGGCGATAAGTGAGGTTCAAGACTTTCCCTATGTATTGCTATTGGTATCTTTGTTTAATGGCATATCAGCCTTCGTGGGTTTTTTAATATCAATGATATCATTGTAGAAGAACAGTGGCGATACTATTTAATCTATAGATGGGTGATAAGCGAGGTTCAAGACTTTCCCTATGTATTGCTATTGGTATCTTTGTTTAATGGCATATCAGCCTTCGTGGGTTTTTTAATATCAATGATATCATTGTAGAAGAACAGTGGCGATACTATTTAATCTATAGATGGGCGATAAGTGAGGTTCAAGACTTTCCCTATGTATTGCTATTGGTATCTTTGTTTAATGGTATATCAGCCTTCGTGGGTTATTTAATATCAATGATATCATTGTAGAACAGCGGCGATACTATTTAATCTATAGATGGGCGATAAGTGAGGTTCAAGACTTTCCCTATGTATTGCTATTGGTATCTTTGTTTAATGGCATATCAGCCTTCGTGGGTTATTTAATATCAAAGCTATCATTGAAGAAGAACAGCGGCGATACTATTTAATCTATAGATGGGCGATAAGTGAGGTTCAAGACTTTCCCTATGGTATTAGTTCGAAAGTGAACGTAATATCACGACTGGAACTCGAAGTCGCTTACATCGAGGCCGTAGTCCAGTACTTTAGCGATTACGCCTTGGGGGCTTCTATTTAATCCATAGCTGGGGATTAAGGGGTTCACACCTTTCTCAAGGGTATTAGTCCAAAAGTGAATGTAATAGTGAGTATGAAGTTCAAACTCACTTACCTCGATATCATTGTCCAGCACATTAGCCATTACGTCAGTGACCCAACAGTTATTTTAAAAATGAAATGTTAACTTTCTTCTAAACCAAAATTCTATTATTCCTGGTGAAACGTTTTATAATCAAACCGAAAAATATTAGGTATTATCATAACCAAACTTTACAGCAGTGAACGAAAATTAAAAATGTAATAATATAAAGAATGGGGTGTACTTATTTTTGCACTTCTATATATTCATATTACGATCGTATTGTAAAATGTTGGTAGTTTTTGTTTAGAAGGAAATCAATGTTTTATATAAAAGCTGAGGTATACTTCTTCATGAATATATATGTGTATATGAATGTGTAAATATGAATATGAGCAAAATTACGTATATATGTGTGTTCGTGTGTAATTGTGTTCGTGTGTGCATGGGTTCGTGTGTGTAGGTGTTCATATGCGTTTGTTATTTACTCGATCCCTCGACCACGAGAAGGCTGTAACGCAAGATCAGATTTTGAGCGGAATACAGTTGGTTTGAATGTTTTCTTTCTGCTGGTTGCCGTAACAAGTTTAAAGAGCAAAGTCTACCCTAATATTTACACATAGCTGTGAGGGGTGGAGATAAACATCATTGCTTTTCCCACAGGCATTCGCGCGAAGTGAGAGAGCCTTGTCTAGGATTTGAAATCGGGTCGGCGATTCTTTTTCGTGCGACGATAATCGTTACACCACGAGCGCCTCCTACACAAAAATAGTTATGCATCAAAAAACACTTTTATATCAAAAGATCATTTTCCTATCTATCAATAATGCCAAGATTTTTTTAATTTCTCGTAATACTTTATTCAAATAAAACGGATAGCATTAGGTATTATTCCTTACCAAACTCTGCAGCAAGAAAACCGAAATAAAAATTGTATAAACATATATTAAAAGGGTGTATTTTGAAGTGCTATTTGATCATAGTTTGATTACATAATGTCATCTCTGAAAAAATAAGATCTTTGGATCTTTGGTAGCTTTGGATTAAAAAAACATCTTTGGTTGCTTTTAATTTGAGGAAGGTCTTTGGTAGTTTTGGATTATAAGAAAATATTTAATAGCATGGATTAAAATAAAATCTTTGGTACATTTGGATTAGGAGAAAATCTTTTGTAGCTTTGGATTAGAAAAAATCTTTGGTAGCATTTGGATTTGGAGAAAATCTTTGGTAGCTTTGGATTATAGGAAAGTATTTAGTAGCTTTGGATTAGAAGAAAATCTTTGGTAGCTTTGGATTAAAAGAAAATCTTTGGTAGCTTTGGATTAAAGATAAATGTTTGGTAGTTTTGGATTAAAAAAAATTTTAGCAGCTTTGAATTAGAAAAAAAATGTTTGCAGTTTCTGATAAGAAGAAAATTTATAGTAGCTTTGGATTAGAAGAAAATCTTTGGTAGCTTTAGATTAAAAATCTTAGGTAGTTTTGGATTAGAGAAACTGTTTGGTAGTTTTGGATTAGAAGAAAATCTTGGGTAGCTTTGGATTAAGGTAAAATCTTTAGCAGGTTTGGATTAGAGAAAATCATTGGTAGCTTTGGATTTGAGAAAATATTTGGTAGCTTTGGATTAAAAGATAATCTTTGGTAGCTTTGGATTAAAGTAAAGTATTTGGTAGCTTTGGATTAGAAGAAATTCTTTGGTAGCTTTGTATTAAAGTAAAATCTTCAGCAGGTTTGGATTAGAAAAAATCTTGGGTAGCTTTGGATTAAAGTAAAATCTTTGGTAACTTTGGATTTGAAAAAATCTTTGGCTTGGTTTCTTTTTTTAATGGCATATCAACCTTTGTAGGTTATTTAATGCCAAATCTATTCTCCTAGAAGAACAGTAGTGGTACTTTTGGATTAGAAGAAAATCTTTGGTAGCTTTGGATTAAAGTAAAATCTTTAGCAAGTTTGGATAAGAAAAAATGCTTTGTAGTGTTGGATTAGAAGAAAATCTTTGGTAGCTTTGGATTTGTGAAACTTTTTGGTAGCTTTGGATTAGAAGAAAATCTTTGGTAGCTTTGGATTAAAGTAAAGTGTTGGTAAATTTGTATTAGAAAAAATCTTTGGTAGATCTGGATTAGAAGAAAATCTTTGGTAGCTTTGGATTAGAAGAAAATCTTTGGTAGCTTTGGATTTGTGAAACTTTTTGGTAGTTTTCGATTAGAAGAAAATCTTTGTTAACTTTGGATTTGTGAAACTTTTTGGTAGCTTTGGATTAGAAGAAAATCTTTGGTAGCTTTGGATTAAGGAAAATCTCTGGTAGCT
Source organism: Sepioteuthis lessoniana (assembly GCA_963585895.1). Lineage (NCBI taxonomy): Eukaryota > Metazoa > Mollusca > Cephalopoda > Myopsida > Loliginidae > Sepioteuthis > Sepioteuthis lessoniana. The sequence continues at coordinate 53,805,316 of OY757929.1, read as the reverse complement.
TGAATTAGAAAAAATCTTATGTAGCTTTGGATTAGAAAAGATGTTTGGTAGTTTTGGATTAGAAGAAAATCTTTGTTAACTTTGGATTTGAGAAAAATCTTTGGTAGCTCTGGATTAAAAGAAAATCTTTGGTAGTTTTGGAGAAAATCTTTGGTTTGGTTTCTTTAATGGCATATCAACCTTTGTAGGTTATTTAACGCCAAATCTATTCTTGAAGAACAGTAGTTGTACTATTTAACCAATAGCTGGGAGGATAAGGGGGTTCATACCTTTCCCAAGGGTAATAGCGCGACTGGAGTTCGAACTCGCGTACTACGATTCCGCAGTCCATCGTCTTAACCATTACACCACGAGGACACCCCCAGAAAAATCTTTGATAGCTTTGTATTAGAAGATCTTTGTTAGCTTTGGATTAAAGGAAAAACTTTTGGTAGCTTTGGATTAGAATAACATCAACTTTTTAGAAGATGGGTGATTCTGTAAGTACATGTGTGCACATACAGTATTTCCGTAGGTGCGAATATAGGACTGATTACGTATATGTGTGCATGCATGCAAAGATATGTATATATTGGTGAGTGTGTGCATTTACTCAACCACTCCACCATGAGCAGGATATGACGCACGGTCAGTCTTTCAGCGGAATAAAGATTGTTTGAATTTTCCTTCTCCTCGACTGGTCGCCGAATCAAGACTAATGAACCTAGTCTTCCCTTTTATTTACGCATAGCTGGGTAGGGAGAACTGATGGATTCCTGCCTTTAGCAAGGGCATTAATCCAACGTGAAACGCAAATAACCTCGTTAAAGTTTTAAACTCGGTCGGCTATTCTCTTTCCTACGATGATAACCGTTACGCTAAGTGCGGCTATGAGAATAATTGCATCAGTGCATGTGCATATATTTATGAAGTGACATTGTGGAAACCTTGTAATATGAAAATATACATTCCCATTTGTGAAAATGCGAATGTGTGTACGTTTTACATATTAGAGTGTCAGCGTATCAGGGTAAATTTAAGTATGTGTATGCAAGAGAGCGATAATGTTTGTGAGAGTTATTATGTTTGTGAGAATGATAATGTCTGAGAGAGTGATCATTTGTGTTAGAGTGATAAAATTTGTGAGAGGGATTAGTTGCTTGTGATTGAAGTTTATTAGAGGGATCCTTTTCATGCGAATGATAAAGTATGTGTCGGTGATCATTTGCGTGAGGGTGATAATGTTTGTGAAAGTGATGGTTTAGGTAAGATAGACAAAGTTTATGAGAGTGGTCATTCGGGGGAGAGTGATAAATTCTGTGAGAGGATCATTTAGGGAGAGTGATCAATTTGTGAGATTATTTGCGTGAGAGTGATGAAATTTGTGAGCGGGATCATTCGGGGGAGAGTGATCAATTTGAGAGAGAGAGAGAGAGAGAGAGAGAGAGAGAGAGAGAGAGAGAGAGAGAGAGACGGATTATTTGCGCGAGTGTGATCAATTTGTGAGAGGGATAATTTGCGTGAGAGTGATGAAATTTGTGAGAGGGATAATTTGTGCGAGAGTGATCAATTTGAGAGAGAGAGAGAGAGAGAGAGAGAGAGAGAGAGAGAGAGAGAGAGGGGGATTATTTCCATGAGAGTGATCAATTTGTGAGAGGGATAATTTGTGTGATAGTGATCAATTTGAGTGATAGAGAGAGAGAGAGAGAGAGAGAGGGGGATTATTTGCGTGAGAGTGATGAAATTTGTGAGAAGGATCATTTGCGAGAGAGTGATCAATTTGAGAGAGAGAGAGGGATCATTTGCTTGAGAACAAATTAGTTATACTAAATAGAATTTTTCGTATTAGACAGAAATAAGAGAAACCACTCAACCGTGTAAAAAAATGAGCTTAGGCTCGTTTGAAAATGTTATCCACAAAACATGTAAGGAAATCATATATTTAATATATATGTATAAAAAAGATTTGGCATTAAATGACCTACAATGGTTGATATGCCATAAAACCAAACCAAACCAAACCCACGTATATATATATATATATATATATATATATATATATATATATATATATATATACCTAATGGTCGTTCAAAAAGTTCTAAGCTTCACCAAGAAGAAGTAAGAAAAACGATATTTTTCAAAGTTCTTCAATACAGTACCCCTTGAAATCAATACAGTTGATTCAGGGATGCTCAACCCTTGGAATTCCATCACGGAGGAAGGTGGCGTCCAGGTCCTCCACCGCATTTATGACCTCATCATTGTTTACAAAATGTTAACCATGCAGGTGGGATTTGACTTTGCGAAACAAGAAGATGTCAGATGGAGCTAGGTCTAATGAGTGAGAGGACAGGGTAGCAATTCATATCCACAGCTAGCCGGCTCAGCCACTTTAACCTAAACAGTGTAGATAACGCTAAATATACTGCTATGGATCTTTCTTTTTATACACACTTTCTTTTCTCTTGTTATTTCATCAATCACTGCTATTTTAACAACTCTTAAAATGGTACTTGATCCTCCTTGCTTAACATTCAGCATTCTAAGATACGTATCAAGAGTAAAGTGGAGCAATCCAGAGAAAGTAGTAGCCCTTCTCTACACCTCGGTGTAGTAGCTATTGAAAAGGTACTATTCAGATCGCCCTCGATTACAGTCGCCAATTTTACTTTTTACATGAATTTGAAGTCCTGAAGAAGGTTATTACAACCGAAACGTTCAACATCGACTTTCATAATGAATCCATCAAATTTTGGATTATTTTGTTTTTTCAAAATTTCTTCACACACACACACACACACACACACACACATATATATATATATATATATATATATATATATATATATATATATATATATATATCACCAGCACTTTTTTAAGCTTCTTATTTTAGTCATTTTTATGATTTTTATTTCCTACCTTTCGTTTCACCTCATCTTTTAGGCTTTGTTGATATTCATAATTTCATTCTTTTATATATTTTACACCTAGTCGCCAGGGGCTGTTGAATATACCGACTGCATCTCTTCAGAGGGATAAGACCCCTCCCTGCAAGGAGTGTCCTGATATGACATTAAACAATCTGATGGCAAGGCTTCAGCCTTGGAGATTTGGGGAATGCAGAGTACCTCTTCATTGCCACTGCTTCCAAGTCCACTCTGGGTCAGAATGGTAGCACCTGATAGGGTTCTATCTATAGGTCAAATAGAACTGTTTGAGTATTTCAACTGTGCACGGCCCATATATATATATATATATATATATATATATATATATATATATATATATACGAGGGTTTGGTTGGGTTTTGTTGAATTTTATGGCGTGTCAACCATTGTAGGTCATTTAATGCCAAATCCTGTTTATTCATAGCTATAAAATATATGATTTCTAAACATGTTTTGTAGATAACATTTTAAAACGAGCCTGAACTCATTTTTATCACCGGGTTTCTCTTATTTCTATCTAATACGAATAATTCCATTTAGTATAATTCATTTGTTTGCACACAGTTTAATGTTTTCAAGTATTGCTATGTATCATTAAGAATTAGATTAAACATCAGTCCTTTGTTGACACACAAATAAATGATCAAACTGTTCTTTTTCAAACAATTTAGTTTAGCATAAGTTTACAGTTTTTCCTTTACTCACAGTTAAATGCAAAAACAGATTCTTTTTAAACAAATCAGTGTAGCCAGAGTGGACCTGGGAATGATGGCAATGAAGAGGTACTCCACATTTCCAAAAGCTCCGGTATTACTGGAGCCTCACCATCAGATTGCTTAGTGTCATATCCAGGACACTCGTTTGAGGAGTCTCACCCTTTTGTAGAGATGCAGGTGTATTCTACAGCCTCAGCCGACTGGACCAATTTACGAGGGTCATTCAATAGATAAGGTGAATTTTAAGTTTGCAGTTGAGATTTTCAAGGAAAATATCCCAGAAGACTGTCGACATGACGCTCTTTACTGATTACTACGCCTAGAACCTTTGCTTTTCCGGAGAGTCAATGTGCTTCCTCTTCATGGAATGTCTTTCTGATTCACTCTTATAGTGGTAAACCCATCTTTTTGCCTATTTGTAAACATTTTCTGACTTAAACATGCTTTTTCATAAGCATCACATATTCTTCTGTAAATTTCACATGGTTTGCACTATTCAGCCGGCAAAAATTTGTAGAAAGAACTCGGTTTAAGCCTAAAGACGTTTCTTTGGTTTTCAGCCATTTTGAATAAAACAAATACTTTTGCAATATTCAAATAAATTTTGCTATAACCCAATTCCAAATAATGCTGAGTTTACATTTATAAGGAAAAAAATTCTACAAAGAAAATAATTATTAAGCCTTTTAAAAAAAACCTTATTCTCTGAAGGGCTCGCATATATATATATATATATATATATATATATATATATATATATGTGTGTGTGTGTGTGTGTGTGTGTGTGTGTGTGTGTGTGTGTGTGAGTATATATGTATGTATATATATATGTTTCTATAAAGATTTTGGCATAATGGTTAGAGTGTTCGCCAATGGCCCGGGAGAACAGGGTTCAATATCAGGTCGAGTCATACTAAAGACTCAAAAAATGGTACTTGATACCTCCTTGCTTAACACTCAGCATTATAAGGTACGGATCAAGGGTAAAGTGGAGCAATCCAAGGAATGGAGTAGCACCCTCCCCCCACTTAGGTGTAGTAGCTATTGAAAAGGGAGCCTTCGGGTCTCCCTCGACTACAGTCGCCAACAACTTGTATAACGTAAACACCGAGTTTCTCATCTATGTGATCTTCTGACCAATGATCTCATCGGCGAGAATCTCACAGACACCAAGCGACGAGATATATATGACCTATCAACGACATTGAACACACTAAATTAATATATATATATTCATGCGGGACACTGCTGGAGAAGTTGAGACGAGCTCATAAGTGATATACTCCTGTGGACCCCCTTCACATCTTTGAGTAAAGGCAGAACCACCAGCTAGAACCTGCATACAGCAACTTTGTGCTGATACGGGATTTAACCCTGAAGATCTACCGGAAGCAATGGACGATAGGGAGGGATGCGAGAGAGGGTTAGGGATATCCGTGCTGATGGCGCGACGTGATGATGATGATGATGATGATGTGTGTGCGCGCGTGCGCGTGTGTGTGTGTGATAAGATTAATAACCATGATAGGACAAACGAGAATATTTCTTTGTTATTACCTACTTTTTAATAGTTCTTATATAGATTCAACCTTAAGTCATTGCAAGGAGAAATGTGTTTTTTGTTTGAGAAATGTTATTGTGAAGTAATGTTTTTGAAGTTTTTATTCATAATTAAGACGCCACGAAAGAAGTGACGACAAACGTAGTAAGGTAGTATATCCATTCATTGAATGAGAATTATTTCTTGATATCCAAGTGTTTTGAACAGACCATTTTATGATATAGATCTACTACCATATTTTTTTACATACATTATTTTACGAGTATAATACTCGCGAAATGACTACATTATTTAAACTTTCTCTCTTATGCAAGTTTATTCTATGAGTAAATTTATTTTATAAAAATCGGATGATTCAGAATTTAAAGCAACGTAAGACAATGAACTTATAAAAAAAACAAAACAAAAAAACAAAAAATCCCATACCCCCTTAAAAATAAAAACCAAAAAAATAAAATAATAAAATAAAAAACAGAATCTTTGGATAAAATTCTTACTGTAAGATTATTTTATAAAATGTACTGTCTTCTCTTAGAGAATTTTTTTTTTTTTTTAAACATTGAATTTAAGAGCAATAAAAATCCTCGACTTACTGAAATATCGAAAGTAAATAATTAGTGGAAAAATAAATCTTTAATCCCAGAATAAATTTCTCGTCCGATCACTCTAAACACATAAATAAACATATAAATAAACACATAAATAATCACATCAACAGATTAATAAAGAAAGAAAGAAAGAAAGAAAGGAAAAGAAAAAGAAGAAGAAAAAAAATTAGGCTGAGAAGAACCTAAAATTTTCGCTTTAATTTTCTTTTCTAAAATTTAAAAGTCAATAATTTCAAAACATTCTTTAAAACTTATCTATAGATGTAAATTTATAAGAGTGAAAATTTCTATTTTCAATATAGATATTTATTTATTTGATATAAATGGCAGGATGCAACAGCATACTTAATTATAAAAAGTAAGTAAAGTTGGCGACCAGAGTTGAGGGTGACCAGAAGGCTCCCTTTTCAATAGCTACTACACTTAATTAAATGATCCAAATTTCTATTTTTATTTATTTACTTTTTAAAATTTAATCATACAAGTGAGAACACGTGCGATACCCAGTAATCTCAGCCACCAACCAGTGGTGATACCACAGTTTCGGTGGCTAAAGAAATATAACCTCATGGAAATGACTGGAAGGAAACATATTCTAAATATTAAAATAATTCATAACAGACTATCAATAAAATCTATTAAATTTTGCCATGTAATATTAAAAACAGTTGTGAAAACTATATGAAAAAAAAATTAAATTTACCACGAATCAAATCGCAGAATCAAAAATATTATTTATTTACTGGACTGTCTACGCTGCCAAAAATAATAACCTGGAAAGTCAGAAATGCCACTTTACTTTAGACTAATTAAGTATGGATGCAAAGTCAAATCGAGGGATCACAGCAAATTAATACTTGTAAAACATCATGGCTCAAACGGTCCCAATTTTAACGTAGACGCAAAGTTCACCACCATAGAAAGAATCGAAAAAAAAAAGATCACATTGGACAACATTACGGCAATAATAGAAACACGATCACAACTAGATAAAGCTTCTTATATTACCTAGACAAAATGGCTTTAAAATCAAGCCGAATAGCCGCCTAGGTGTTCCTGTAACACTATGTAGGTGGTCCGCAAAGCAGACGATCCCTTTGTCTGTTTTGGCGCGAAACCAAACAAAGGCTTGAGCCCGCGATCTTCGACGTGACCGGAAGTGGGTAAGGGAACGCGAGAGGAGTTGGAAGAAGGAACTGAGAGAAGGCAGTTGGCGACGGGCGACGGAGAGTGGCAGATGGAGTCGACACCGGACAGCAGAGAGACCAGACGGATGAGATAGGGTCCAGCAGCAGTGAGGGAAGACCGGTCAAGCTGGGTTGGCATTTCTAGTAGCTTTGTAGAAATTTCGCTAGA
>OY757929.1:53748142-53793142 GCA_963585895.1 Sepioteuthis lessoniana | reverse complement strand
CTAGGGCGAGTGAAAACGTTTTGCATTATTTTGTTTACGTGAGGCACTAACGTGAGTGAAAAGTTTTTACAATATTTTGCACAACTAGGCTGAGTGAAAACGATTTGCAATATTTTGGTAACGTCAGGTTCAATTAGGCCGAGTGAAAAAGTTTTGCAAAACTGAATTGCTTGAAATAGAACTATTCTGACATGAAAACTGCGTAATTATTATAAACTGAATTGTTTGAATTAGAACTGTTTTGACATTTAATTGTTTGTAAAGAAAAACTATATACTAAACTGAATTGTTTGAATTAGAAATGTCTGACTAAACTGAATAGCTTGAAATAGAAATGCTTTTGACAAGTAAACTGTATACTTATGCTTAACTGAATTGTTTGTTGCGTAGTCAGCTGGGGCTGTAAAATACACTGACTGCACCTCTGCAGAGGGGTAAGACCCCCCCCCCAAAAAAAAACGAGTGTCCTAGATATGACACTAAACAATCTGATGGTGACGTTCCAGCAGTGCTGGAGCTTTGTGGAATGCGGAGTACCCCTTCATTGCCATTGCTCCCAGGTCCACTCTGGCCCGGAGTGGTAGCACCTGATAGGGCCCTAACCTATGGGTTAAATAGAATTAACAGCATGCATATGCTAAACTGAATAGCTTGAAATAGAAATGTTTTTGACAATTAAACCGTACTTACATTTAAACTGTATGCTTATGCTTAACTGAATTATTTCTAATAGAACTGTTTTTTGACATTAAAATTGTATTTACACTTAACTGAATTGTTACATATAACTGCTTGAATAGTTTGAAATGGAAATGTTTTTGACAATTAAACTGTGTACTTATGCTGAACTGAATTGTTTTCAATAGAACAGATTATTTACATAAAAATAGATTTGGCGTTAAATAACCAACAAAGGTTGATATGCCCTCGTGGTGTAATGGTTAAAGCGTTGGACTGCGGAATCGTAGTACGCGAGTTCGTACTCCAGTCGCGGTATTACGTCCACTTTCAGGCAAATATCCTTGGGAAAGGTATGAGCCCCCTTATCCTCCCAGCTATGGGTTAAATAGTACCACTACTGTTCTTCTAGGAAAATGGATTTGGCATTAAATAACCTAAAAAGAGTTGGTATGCCATTAAACAAAGAAACCAAACCTCACGTTACGAAACTTTTGGAAAACGTATAGAGGTCAGGGCACCTCTGGTGGCGTAACGGTTAGCAAGTTAGACTAGCAAACCTATACGAGTGAGTTCGAGTCTCATTGGGCGCCCCTTTCTTTCGTCCTTGTGCCACATCGAAGCAAAGAGCTTTGTAAATTACTATAGAGGTGACTGATGACCAATGCGATTCCCTCATTCCAAATACCCCCTCCACACCCACCAAAAAATATGTCATTCTTATTAATGAACTGTTTAAAACTATTAGTAGAAAATGTTTGGGGCGAAAATTTTTACGAGGCTTCGTTTGATTAGTTTGGGGAAATTTGTTCAGCCCAACCGAAGCCAAACAAATCAGCATTCACGTTTTGTCTTTCACCGTGCTAATAACAGCATTTTCTTTGTGAAATATTTTTTTAAACAATGACTAAACGAAAAGAAACAATAGAAACACCAAAAAACAATAATTCTATAATTAACTCAGAATCAATTTATAATGAATTCGAGCAAAACCCCGTGGAAATTCTTCGATTTAAGTAGTTTATGAAACTAATTCTATACAATATTTAGTTAGGTATGTTATAATCCCATAATCCTTTTCAGATTTTTCGGGGTTGGGTGGGGGTTTAAAATTCGCTGACTGAATCCCCTGCAAAAGAGTAAGACCCCACTAAAGCATGAAACTAAACAGCATCTGGCGTGGAAGCTCACGTTTTGGAGATCTGTAGAGTATGAAGTAGCCATTACTCCGAGGTCCACTCTTATTCAGATTGGGGGCACCTATTTGGGTCCCATCAATGGGGCAAATAGATATGTTTAAAAATTAAATATATTTGATAAGATCAAGTGCAAAACAAATAAATAAATAAAAATCTTTAAAAACCAACAACACAAAAACTGTAAATATGAGCGTACAATGAACGCGATTCTCAAACTTCTCGGCATAAAATACCTCTAAACGGGATGACATGCCGTTAAATTGACTTAGTTAATTGGATTGCCCTAGAGAGCAATTCCTTGGTAGTGCCTATCCCCTTTACAAAAAAACGTATGATTTGGTTACATCAGTATTCTTTCCCAGAAAGATGTGACTGTTATCGTCTTCAGAAAAGGACTCGGTACCTTGAGATTAAATCTTGGAGGATGTTATTTGCTTTTCCCATGGGAAAGGCATGAACCCATCTCTTATCCTCACCTCCAACTATGACTCAGTCAGCTGGGGCTGCAGAATACACTGACTGCATCTCTGTCGAGAGGTAAGACACCCCCAACGAATGTCCAAATAATGACACTAAACAATCTGATGGGGAGGCTCAAGTAATGCTGGGGAAATACCCCTTTATTGCCATCGTTCCCAGGTCCAATCTGACCTGGAGTGGTAGCACCTGAGAGGATCCTATCTATGGGTCAAACTGTGTGTAGCATATCCAGATATGGATATGGGAAATGTACATGGGATATTCATAACATATATACATAGAACATAGGAATCTCGAAGCACGAAAAACACGTAACGACTTCTCAGTTCAGGTACGAAACTTTTTATTACCTTTGAGTTTAAAGGTTCTTCGGCATAAGGAGAAAGATACACATTCTTTCTATTCTGGCTTTTTCATCTGCCACCACATCGCGTGCGGCACCCACCACAAGCCACTGGCCTGGCAAGCGAAAGTCAACCCTTCTCGTTCGGTGTCCAGTTCTCAACTCTGCTAACTGACTTTTAAAAATCTCCCCAAATCCTCCGCGCACTTCCGGTGCGTGACGTCATTCGCACTCTGTAGCCCCCGTTTCTCATCTGGGCTATTGTGACATCTCTGAGTGACACGTCCATTCCACCCGTGCGCGTGTGAACACCTGTGTTAATGTTGCACCTAAGTAACCCATGCACTGAGCCGAAAGGTTATCAGCCTAACTAAACCCAACGGCATAAAACGAAATCCCTCGGCCATTATATTACATGTGTACTTATGCTAAACTGAATTGTTTGAAACAGAACTGCTTTGATACTTAAACTGCGTACATATGTTGAAGTAAATTGTTGGTAATAGAGCTGTTTATATGTATAAAAATTGATTTGGCATTAAATAACCTATAATGGTTGGTATATTATAAAACCAAACCAAACCAAACCAAACCACCTTCAACTATGGTAAAGTTGTGGGGAACGTTGTGCAGTATAATTCTTGTACGGCAATTGGCTAAGAAAATTCTGAATTCAAACTAGTTTTACTCTGCCTAAAAGAATTGATTGTGTATCCCATCCTTCCCATGGGTAGGTGGGGGATTGGGTCAATACAAATATACAAAAGAATTACCAACTTCAGAAAGGAAAAGAGCTTCCATTTTCTCATTACCATAACGGTTATTATCTTAGGAAATGGAATCAAACCGTAGACGATGCTGTTGGCGACTCACTTTGCACTGATGCTCTTGAGAAGGATATAGGTCCATGTGTTCTTCCCCCCGCTATAAGTACAATTGTAAGCAAGGGTGGGTTCTTTAACCTTGGTATGCATAAATTAAACAACAAGAAAATCAAAAATGTAAATAAGGAATGCGATCTCAGAGTTGGATTCGATGATACATTTCATCATCATCATCATCATGTCGTGCCGTCAGCACGGATATCTCTGACCCTCTCTCGCCACTTCTCCCTATCACTCATCGCCTCCGGCAGGTCTTCAGTGTTACATCCTGTGTCCTCACATAGTTGCTGTATGTAAGTTCGAGCTGGTCGTCCTGCTTTTGCACGGCCATATGTGGGGGTCCATAGGAGTACATCACTTATGAGCTCGTCCTTGCTTCTCCAAATCATATTTCGTCGATTGTATCGAGGGCAAATGGTTGGAAGTTTTATTTTAAGAGAGGGAAATGTTTTGAAATAAGACCTCATATAGAATATTGTACTCAGGCCAAGAGACATTAATGAGAACGGCTAGAATATTGAGAAGAGTCCTGGAGACTTGAGGAGGCTTGCTGTCACTCAAACTCCAATGAAAGACTACCAGCTAACGTCGACGGGAAAAAACTCTCTTATGATAATAATAATAATAATAATGGTAATTTGAAATAAAAGCAGATCATATAACCCTGGCCAGAGAACCTGCTGACTTGTGGATTTTGCCGTTCCAGCAGACGACAAAGTGAAAACCAAAGAAAACAAAAAGAGAGACAAGTACTTAGTGCTTGCAAGAGAACTATAAAAAAAAGCTTTGTAATAAGACAGTGACAGTAATACCAGTTGAGATAGTTGCACTTGGAACGATCCTCCAAAAACTTGTTAAGGCAACTGGAAGAGTTGAAAATCGAAAAACAAGCCAGGACCATCCAAACTACAGCGTTGTTGAAGTTGACCAGAATACTAAGAAGAGTTCTAGAGATCTGAGGAAACGTGCTTTCACTCAAACCCTAGTGAAAGACCATGAGCTAACGGTGATGTGAAAAACTACCAAAAAAGAAATAATAATAATAATAATAATAGTAATAATAATAAGAAGAAGAAGCAGAAGAAGAAGAAGAAGAAGAAGAAGAAGAAGAAGAAGAAATTTAATATTACGGACGGGTGCTGTCGTCAATCAGTGAAGGTGTCACGAGACTAGCGCGTGCGGGCAGAATGACCTGCAAAGTTAGACGTGATTTTAAAATAATCACAGATGAATTACCACGTGTTTCACTGGTGGCATCGAACATTCGAGGATCTTCAATTTGTTCTCCAGAATCTCTATATAAGAAAATAACGAGATTTTGGCAGAGTTGAAGGCAGCTTTCAAAACAGGCGAGTCAAAGGTTCCGAGGCCCCGACCCGTCCTACCCAGTCTGTTATGACAGGCGTGTGTCAACAGCCAGCTCTCACCCACACCGCCGTCGCCTACAAGAGGAAGGGAGAAGAAGAACGTAACTAAAGCGGACTTTTCGAGTGCAGCGATCGTAGCCCTAAATGAATAATAAACGACTGCTATATTTTTTTCCCTTACCTTCGAGTTTGAGTATTTCTTTTTCTGCGGACTTCTTTCTTTACAGCACAACACGTTGGTCCTATGTTACAGAAAGGTAATTAGTCTCGAAGGAAAACCAGTTGTACTCAGAAGGGGCTAGTTAAATTCATACAACCAGTCTAAGAGAAGGAACACTCAGAGTTCAGACCAGTTGTATTTTGCTTGAAAATTGAGTTAGTGTCGTATCCTTTAGGGTTTGGGTAACTTCATCCATGGTACCTGTATCAAGGAACGATAAGCTACCTGACTTAAACGACCAAAAATTATAAAACTGCTCGTAAACCAAATAGTACACAGCTAGTTCGTAGTAAGATATTACACAACCACATGAGTTGTGCTTGGTTTCGCTCGGCCAGTTCGTCTTTTACGAAAATCTTTCTCTTCTTACTTTGTAGGTTTTTTTATATTCACGCAACTTCTCGTTATATCTCAGTGAACCAGCCAGAAAAGTCACGAGAAGTGGCGTGAATACGAGATTATAAAAAGGCTTACTCAGTAAGAAAGAGATTTTGGTGAGAGAAAAATCGGCCTAGCGAAGCCAAGCGCAACTCATCTAAAACAAAAACTAAATGAATTAAACATATTTGACAGATAAACATTGGCACTGAAAATAGTATTTCACTTCTTTAAAATTTCATAATAATATTCTTTGTAAAAGTAATTTTGGTTTGGTTGGACTGTATTTTACGGCATATGGTTATTTAAAGACATCTTGTTTACACACACACACACACACACACACACACATGTAATTTGTTAGTGACTCGAGTGCAGGTAACATAATTTTTAAACGAGCCAGAGCTCATTTGTTATCGCAATTAAATGGTTTCAAGTATTGTAATCCAATACTAATAATTCTATTGAATATTAATAATACAATTAAATGGTTTCAAGTATTGTAATCCAATACTAATAATTCTATTAAATATTAATCATACAATTAAATGGTTTCAAGTATTGTAATCCAATACTAATAATTCTATTGAATATTAATCATACAATTAAATGGTTTCAAGTATTACTGAGTCTAAAAATTCAATTTGATATTAATCATTTGTTTACACACAAGTAAATGATTTCAAGTATTGCACACACAAAATATTTTATTCAACATTATTCATTCATTTGTACACAGTTAAGTAGTTTCAAGTATTGCAATCAAATGCTAATAATCATATTTAAGATTAGTCATTTGTTTGCACACAGTCAAATAGTTTCAAATAAAGGGTTAATTAGTTCTCTTCGACTCATAAACGAGAACCTAACAGGTCCTGCTGCTCTGGATCAGAGAAGACCTGGGAGTAATCGCAATAAAGGGTTACTCAACATTCTCCAAATCTCTGGGACTGGAGCCTCAACATCTAGTTGTTTAGTGGGGCCTGGAAGGATTGGAAATCGAAGGATCAGCCAAGACCATAAAAACTACAGCATTGTTGAGTTCGGCCAGAATACTAAGAAAAGTTCTGGAGATCTGAGGAAACTTGCTGTCACTAAGACTCCAGTGAAAAACCAACAGTTGCCACTAGTGAGAAAAATTCGCAAGGAAAAAACACGATGGAGGACAGATTACAGCCATCAGAAACAATACTGATAACACGATGGACAACAGAAGACAATAACTTGGTAGCAAAAATGGGAAGAAAAACAACTCTATGGGCGTTTTAAACGACTAATAAACAACATCCCACACGACAAAACATGGACGTGGCTAAGAAAAGGAAACTTTAAGAGAGAAACAGAATCTATCCTAATAGCAGCACAAAACAACGCCGTAAGAACAAATTATATCAAAGCGAGAATAGATAAGACGCAACAAAATAGCAAATGTAGACAATGCGGTGACAGAGATAAAACCATCGATCACATAATAAGTGAATGCAGCAAATATATATGCGCAGAAGGAATATAAGACTAGACACGACTGGGTCGGCAAGGTGATCCACTGGGAGATGGTCAAGAAATTTAAATTTGACCATACGAACAAATGGTATATGCACAACCCAGTACTTGTCCTAGAAAATGACACACATAAACTCCTATGGGACTTTGACATACACATGGATCACCTAATCTCGACCAGAAGACCAGACCTTATAAAAAAAAAAAAGAGAATTTGCAAAATTGTGGACTTAGCTGTTCCAGCTGACCACAAAATAAAACTGAAAGACTGTGAAAAGAAGGATAAGTACTTCGCCCTTGCTTGGGAACTGAAAAAACTATGGAATATGAAGGTGAAAATTATACCAATCGTGACTGGTGCTTTTGGCACAGTCACCAAAAGAATTATTAAAGGGACTAGAAGACTCGGAAATAAAGGGACGAGTGGAGACCATCCAAACTACAGTATTATTGAGAACTGCCAGATTACTGAGGAGAGTCCTGAAGACTTGAGGAGACTTGCAGTCACTCAAACTCCAGTGAAAAACCATCAGCTAAAACTGATGTAAAAAACTCTCAAGGAGTAATAATAAATCAAGTGCAATGGAGACTTTTCCGTTGAAAACAGCTGAAATTCGAGCCAATAAGTAAGTAAACTTTATTCTGCCTGTATGTACTATCAAATGAAAAGAGTGTAGTTTAAATGCTGTCTTTAACTGAACTTAGACAAATGGACGAGAGGACAAGAAAGGTGAAGACCACAGAATAAAACCGAAGGAATGTGAAAAGAAGGATAAGTACCTTGACCTTGCCAGGGAATTGAAAAAACTATGGAACAATTACAGGAATTGTAATTGATGCGTTTGGAACAGTAACTTAAGGATTACTAAAGGGACTGGAGGACTGGGAAGTTGGCGGACGAGTGGAGACCATCCAAACTACTACATTACTGAGAACGGCCAGAATACTGAGAAGAGTCATGGAGACTTGAGGAGACTTGCGGTCACTCAAACCCCAGAGAAAGACCATCAGATAACACTGATGTGAAAAACTCTAATGAGTAAATAATAATAATAATAAAAAAACAAAGGAGCACGAAGGTGACAGTGATAACAATTGTAATTGTAATCGGCACACTTGGAAGAATCACCGAAATATTTGAAAGGGACTGGAAGACTCGGGAATATGAGGAGACTATCCAGACAAAAGCATTTTTAAAATAGGCTATAATACTGAGAGGCGTCGTGTAGACTTGAGGAGACATGTTATCACTCAAACTTTTTCGAAAAGCCATCATCAAACGCTGATGTGAAAAACTCTCAAAGGAGTAAAATAATAATAATAATAATAAATTTCAACTCGACCATACAAACAAATGGTATATGCACAACCCAACACCTGTCCTAGAAAATGACTCGCATAAACTCCTATGGGACTTTAACATACAAACGGATCACCTAATCCCGGCCAGAAGACCAGACCTCATAATAATCAACAACAACAAAAAAAGAGAATCTGCAAAATTGTCGACTTTGCTGTCCCGGCGGACCACAGAATAGATCTGAAGGAAAGTGAAAAGAAGGATAAATACCTTGACCTTGCTAGAGAATTGAAAAAGCTGTGGAACATAAAAGTAGCGATTGTGCCAATTGTGATTGGTGCTTTTGGCATAATAACTAAAGGATTATTAAAAGGCCAGGAGGACTTGGAAGTTGACGCACGGGTGGAGACTATCCAAACGACAGCATTGCTAAGAACGACCAGAATCCTGAGACGAGTCCTGGAGATTTGAGGAGGCTTGCTGTCACTCAAACTCCAGTGAAAAACCATCAGCTAACACTGATGTAAAAAAACTCTAAAGGAGTAAAATAATAATAATAATAATAATGATAATAATAAACACGACTGGTTGGGCAAGGTGATCCACTGGGAAATGTGCAAGAAATTTAAATTTAACCATACGAACAAATGGTATATGCAAAACCCAGCACCTGTCCTAGAAAATGACACACATAAACTCCGATGGGACTTTGACATACACACGGATCATCTAATATCGGCCAGAAGACCAAACCTTATAGTAAGCAACAAAAAAAAAAAAAAAAAAAAAAAGAAGAGAATTTGCAACATTGTGGACTTTGCTGTACCGGCTGACCACAGAATAAAACTAAAAGAATGCGAAAAGAAGAATAAGTACATCGACCTTGCCAGGGAATTGAAAAAACTATGGACCATGAAGGTGACAATTATACCAATTGTGATTGGTGCTTTTAGTACAGTAACTAAAGGATTATTAAAGGGACTGGATGACTTTGAAGTTGGCGGAAGAGTGGAGACCATCCAAACTACTGCATAATTGAGAAAGGCCAGAATACTGAGAAGAGTCCTGGAGACTTGAGGAGACTTGCTGTCACTCAAACTCCAGTGAAAGACCATCAGATAACGCGGATGTGAAAAACTGCAATGAGTAAATAATAATAATAATAGTGCTCTTGATACAGTCACCAAATGATTGATAAAGGAACTGATGGACTTGGAAATAAGAGGATGAGTGGAGACCATCCAAACTACTGCATTATTGAGATTGTCATCGCTTAGTTATTCAAAAACACGCTTCTTCTCCCGTGAGATAATACTGAGGAGAGTCCTGGAAACTTGAGGAGACTTTCTGTCACTCAAACTCCAGTGAAAGACCATCAGCTGATGTTAATGTAAAAAACTCTCAAGGGGTAGCAAGAATAAATAAGACGCATCAAAACAGTAAATGAAGGCTATGTGGTGTCAGAGACGAAACGATCAATCACATAATAAGCGAATGCAGCAAATTTGCACAGAAGGAGTACAAGGCGAGACACGACTGGGTCGGCAAGACGATCCACTGGGAAATGTGCAGGAAATTTCAATTCGACCATACAAACAAATGGTATATGCACAATCCGGCACCTGTCCTAGAAAATGACATGCATAAACTCCTATGGGACTTTAACATACGAACGGATCACTTAATTCCGGCCAGACGACCAGAACTCATAATAATCAACAAAAAAATGAGAATCTGCAAAATTGTCGACTTTGCTGTCCCAGCGGACCACAGAATAGATCTGAAGGAAAGTGAAAAGAAGAATAAGTACCTCGACCTTGCTAGAGAAATAAAAAAGCTGTGGAACATGAAAGTAACGATTGTGCCAATTGTGATTGGTGCGTTAGGCACAGTAACTAAAGGATTATTAAAAGGCCTGGAGGACTTGGAAATTGGCGGACGGGTGGAGACTATCCAAACGACAGCATTGCTGAGGACGGCAAGAATAATGAGATGAGTACTGGAGACTTGAGGAGACTTGCTGTCACTCAAACTCTAGTGAAAAACCATCAGCTAACATTGATGTGAAAAACAGTAAAGGAGTAAATAATGATAATAATAATAATCATGATAATAATGGTAATAATGATAATAAAGGCAACCAGTCAAGAAAAAAAACTGAATTCAAACCAGTTATACTCGGAGGATAATACCAAGATACCCTTGGGAATTATACAAACCCTTTTATCTTTCCAATTATCGGTTAAACAGTAACATTACTGTTCTTCTACAAGGATGGCTTAGACATTGAATAATTCACTAAGGTTGATATGCCATTAAACAAAGAAAACAAAGAAAACTTTTGACTCCCCCTCGTATATTCATAGTAAGAATTTGTCATCGCTTAGTTATTCAAAAACATGCTTCCTTTCCCGTGAGTTAATTTCGATAAAGTCTGTATCCAATATTTGAAAGGAATTCGTGTGTAACTCATTAAGAAGAATATCGAAAGAAAATGGAATCAAAATAAAATTCTAACAAAATAATAAAACCAATGATCACGTTCACTAGGCGAAATAATTGAATATTTTCAATAATTACCTGTTGTCTCTTTGGCGAAAAATTAATTTCACATGAAAAAAAAAAAAAAAAAAAAAAGTCTGAAATGATATCTGGAGGATATTTGCTTTTTCATGCTTCTTTTGTCAAGTTTGAACATATAAGGTTGCACCGTAATGATCTTATTGTAAAGACGAGGTTTATTTTTAACCGAATAAAACAATAAGCGATTCTCGCTTTTCACCTTCTTGAGACAAATTATTATAACCACTGTATTAATATATAGAAAACTCTGGAATTTCCAGGCTTTCTTTGACTATTCGCTTTCGTTCTTTCTTTCTTTCTTTCTTTCTTTCTTTCTTTCTTCCTTTCTTATTCTATCCTGTGTTTATTCGATTGTTTATTTGTACCTTTCTTCCTTCCAATGTTCGTTTTCTTTGTTTCTTTGTTTCTTTGTTTTGTTTCTAATAATCTTTTTTAACCCTTCCATTCATTCGTTCTTTCCTTCACAATTCACGTTTTATTTCTTTTTTCTTTCTTTCTTTCTTTCTTTCTTTAACCCGACGATTCATTCATTCTTCCTTTTACTATTTCCTCTTTCTTTCTTTCTTTCTTTCTTTCTTTCTTTCTTTCTTATATATTAAATATATGAGTTCTAAACAAATTTCGTAGATAATGTTTTTAAACGAGCCTGAGCTCATTGTTTTTTGTACAAAGTTAAATGGCTTCACTTATTTATATCTAATACAAATAATTCTATCTATTATTAATCATTTGTTTGCACATAATTTAATGGTCTTAAGTATTGATATCTAACACAAACAATTCAATTAAAAACCCAGCCAGTTGTTTACACGCAGTTAAATGATCAAACAGTTCTATATTGAACTATTTATTTTACCATGTCAACAAAATTAGATAGCTCCAAGTATTTCTATGTATCCCTAACAATTCAATTAAACATCAGTCATTTGTTTACACACTGTTAAATGATTAAACTTTTCGATTTCAAACAACTCAGATTAGCATGTCATTTGTTTGCAGTCAGTTTAAATATCAAAATGGACAGTGAAAATGTCAAACAGTTCTATTTGACCCATAGATAGGACCCTATTAGGTGCTACCACTCTGGGCCACTGTGGACCTGGAAGCGATGGCAATGAAGGCGTACTTAACATTCCCCAAAGTTCATGCATTACTGGAGCCTCACCATCAGATTGTTTAGTGTTATATCCAGGGCACTCGTTGTGGGTGTTAGTTCAGTTTAGCATAAGTACACTGTTTAGTTCAGGTCCAGTCGGCTGGGGCTGCTGAATACACTCTCTGCATCTTTGCAGAGGGCTAAGATCCCTTTCCCAACGAGTGTCCCGAATAAACAATTTGATTGTTCAAGTAATGCGGGAACTTTGGGGAAGGCGGAGTACCCCTTTATTGACATCACTTCCAGGTCCACCGTGGCCCGAAGTAATAACATCAGATAGGGTTCTATCTATGGGTCAAATAGAACTAAACTGAGCACTTATGCTAAACTGAATTGCTCGAAATAGAACTGTTTATATGCATAAAATATATTTGGGATAACATAATCTACAATGGTTGATATGCCATTAAAACAAACGAAACGAAACTAAACCGCTTCGTTCTATTAAAACCCATCTATTGCGTAGGTTTTATAACCTATTATTACCCTAACCTATTATTTGTACTTTTTACCTGGTATCGTTTACCTCTGACCTGCTTATCTGGTAACTTTTACCGGGTATTTCACATCTTTTACACACCGTCTTTTAACTTTAATCTTTTAATTAAAAAAAAAATTATCCATGTATTTTAGATGACGAAGTTATTTTTAAAAAAGTTTTAAAATTTTCCTTGATGATATTACCTATTTTAGATAGAGATTTTCTTTTCTAAACAGGTATAATTTTTTTATGTAGCCGATATTCAGATTATAAAAAAAAAACCCAGAAAAGTTATTATAACTTTTTCGAGGTATTTCAATTTGGCATATATGTTCACATGTTAAAACAGCTCATATTTACCTACATTCAACAAAATTTCAAAAATTCTTTTAATGACGTTAAAAGTTAAACTGCACTACGTTTTATATATAATTTATATGATATACAAATAATTACGTTTAAACAAACATATAGATTTATATATAACTACTAGTACGATTTCTCATCTCTAATGTAGATATGCAGTAAAAAAAATGTTGAAAATCAGTAAAACTTATATTTCAATGCAAATGGTTGCCGGTCAACTTAACTTCCGTTCGCCTGTCTCAACCGGAAGTATCGTCAACTGACAAATGGATCAACTGCACGGGTTTACTTTTGCCGGCAAAGCGCTTTTTTCATTTTTTATTTATTTTTTGTTTTTCTTTTTTCTTTAGCCTATCATTTTGTAACTTTTTTTTCATTGTTTAAATTCATTTTTTTTACATTTTCTCATCCCTTGTTTATGACATTGTCTTCCATCATTTAATTTAATTTCTTTCTTTTTTTACAATCCATTTTTTTACTATCCTTTTTTTACCACCCTTTTTTTACTATCTATTTTTACACTCCTGTTTTTAGTATCCTTTTTTCAAATTTTCCTCTACTGTCATTCCGTTAGGATTTCATTCGCTTACATTTTCATGTCATCCATTATTTCTTTTTTCTTTCCTTTTTATTTATTTTTTTCTTTCTGATATCATTTCACTTCTTTTTCTTCTTTATTTTATTAATTGATTTCCATTCATGTCATTCCTTTCTCCTTTTTTCCATATCTTATTCTCCTACATTTTTTATTATTATCAAATCCATTCATCTATATTTTTCTTTCTTTCTTTCTTTCTTTCTTTCTTTCTTTCTTTCTTTCTTTCTTTCTTTATTTCTTTTTCATTTTTTTTTCCTATCTTTCGGTTAGGATTTCATTTTTTTCTTTCTTTTCATATTACTTTCTTTTTAATATTATTTCGTTTTTATTTTTTTCTTATTTTATTCCTACATAAATTCTTACTTTTTAAAAATAATTTCCCTTCCCATCGTTCCTTTCTTTTTAGACATCCCTGTATCGTCAATAGCTTTTTCTAAAAAAAATTTATTCTGTCAGATTTTATCTATTTTCATTTTTTCTTTATTTTTCTACCATTTTATTTTTTCTTCAATCAGCTTAGCTATCCTAGTCTGCTGGGACTGTAGAACACACTGACTGCATTTCTGCAGACGGGTAAGACCACCTTTAAACGAGTGTCCGCATATGACGATGGTAAGGCTCCAGCTCTGGAGCTCTTGAGAATGTGGAGTAAATGCCGTTGCTCCCAGGTCAGTTCTGATAGGGTCCTATCAATGGGTTAAATAGAACTGTTTGATATTTAAACTGTGTGCAAACAAATGGTATATGTTCAATTGAATGGCTAGAAATAGAACTCTTCGACCATTTAACTTTGTACAAACAAAGGACTGATGTTTAATTGAATTTTTAGTGATATATAGCAATACTTGGAACGATTTAACTGTGTGGAAACAAACGAGTTATCAGTATTGAATAGCAATACTTGAAACTGTGGACCTAAATGTGCCTAAATCAAATAATTGGTATTACATAACAATACTTGGTACCATTTGACTGGGAGCCAATCAATGAATAGTGTGGAATAGAATATTTAGTGTTAAATAACAATACTTACAAAAACTGAATGAATAGTGTTGAATAGAATATTTAGTGTCGAATAGCAATACTTGTAAAAACTGGATGAATAGTGTTGAATAGAATATTTAGCGTTAAATAGCAATACTTGTAAAAACTGAATGAATAGTGTTGAATAGAATATTTAGTGCTGAATAGGAATACTTGTAAAAACTGGATGAATAGTGTTGAATAGAATATTTAGTGTTAAATAGCAATACTTGTAAAAACTGAATGAATAGTGTTGAATAGAATATTTAGTGCTGAATAGCAATACTTCTTACCACTTCAATGTCTGCAAACAAATGATTAATATTGAATAGAATTATTATTATTGTTAGTGTTAGATAACAACAATTGAAACTATTTAATAGTCTAGAAACAATAGAAATACTAGCGCGCAAGCAAATAAGTTCTAATTTTAAAATGAAATTACCTACATTTACCTCCCTACCATTTGTGTATATGAATTTAAATGTGTCCAAATAAATGACTCGTATTATTTTACATAGCAATACTTGAAACGATTTAACTATATGAAACAAATGATTAATAGCAAATAGAATCAATATTTGAAACCATTTAACTGTGAGCAAAAAATGAGCGCAGGCTTGTTTAAAAGTGTTATCAACAAAATATGTTTACTAATCATATGTATTTAATACATAGTTATGAACAATAAATATCCTACAATAGTTTTGTTCAGTTGACTGGGGCTGTAGAATTCACCGACTGCTTCCCTGCAAAGGGGTGAGACCGCACCCAATGAGTGTCCTAGATATGACAATAAGCAATCTGATGATGAGGTTCCAGTAATCCTGGAGCTTTGGGGAATGTGGAGTACCCCTTCATTGCCATCACTCTCAGGTCCACTCTGACCCGGTGAGGTAGCACCTGATAAGGGTCCTATCTATGGGTTAAATAGAACTAAACCGTGGTTTAAGTTCACTGCTTTTTACGTTTAAACTGCATTTTTATGTTAAAATTAATTGTTTAAAATAGATCTGTTTTGACATTTAAACTGCGTATTTATGCTAAAGTGAATTGTTTAAAATAGGACTGTTTTGACACCTAAACTGTGTACTTATGCTAACTGAATTATCTGAAATAAAACTGTTTTGACATTACCTCTGTGTATTGCCCAGTCGGCTGGGGCTGTAGAATACACAGACTGCACCTCTGCAGAGAGGTAAGACCCTCCCAACGAGTATCCACTAAACAATCTGATGGTAAGGTTCCAGTAATGCTGGAGCTTTGGAGATTTGGGGAATGCGGAGTACCCCTTCATTGTCATCGCTCCCAGGTCCACTCTGACTCGGAGTGATAGCACCTGATAGGGCCCTATATATGAGTTAAATAGAACTAACTGCATACTTATGTTAAACTGATTCTTTGAATTAGAACTGTTTGACTAAACTGAATTGCTTGAAATAGAAATGTTTTTGACAATTAAACTGTACTTACATTTAAAATGCGTGCTTATGTTAAACTGAATTGTGTGAAATGGAGCTGTTTTTGACATTGAAATTCTACTAACACAAAACTGAATCGTTTAATATTAAACTGTTTTGACATTCAACTGTGTGTAAACAAAATCTATACTTATACTAAACTGAATTGGCTGAATTAGAACGTTTTGAATAAACTGAATAGCTTGAAATAGAAATGTTTTTGACAATTAAACTATGTACTCATGCTAAACTGAATTGTTTGAAATAGAACTGTTTATTTGCATAAAAATGGATTCGGCATTAAATAACATTCAAAGGTTGATATGCTTAAAAACCCAACCAACCAACCAAACAACCTACAATAGTTGATATGCCATAAAATCCAACCAAACCAAACTCTTTTAGCTGTTTCTCCTTTTTTTTTTTATTTCCTCTTCCTTTCATTATTTAAGAACTGCTTCCTTTTCATTCTGTTCTACGATTTTGATTTTTAAAATTTTTTTGGTAATTTCCGTTTTTCTGCTATCATTTATTACTTTTTTCCCCTTCTTTATATTTTATAATCCCTTGTCTCATCTTTTTTATTTATTTTTGATTAGATTACTTCTTTCTTTCTTTCTTTCTTTCTTTCTTTCCGACCTTTAACTTTTCATTCAATTCATTCATCTTTTTCTTTATTTCTTTCATTTTATATTACTTTCTTCTTTCTTTTCTTATATTCGTCTCTTCTTTCTTTCTTCTTTAATTTATTTGTTCATAATTTCTTCTTTTTCAAAATAGTTCTTTCTTCTTTCCTTTTTTCTTTTTTTTTCTTCTTTTTCTTTTTAGCATTTTTTGTATCACTTTTATTGATTGTTTTTATCCTTTACTTCTTTTTCCTCTTTCGGATTCAACTGATTTTGATTCTTTCGATCATTTTTTTCTTTAATCATTTTAGCCTTTCTTTTTTTCTTTCTTTCTTTCTTTCTTTTAAATATACTTCCTCTTTATTTTTCTTTGTTCTTTCTTCGTTTTCATATTATTTATTTATTCATTTCTTTATTTATTTGATATAGATTCATCTTATATGCTTACTCTGTGCCCGTGGGATAATGGTTTTCGTCGTAGGAATCGGAAACTGCAACACGAGTTCAAATCCTAGACGATGCTGATTGTATTTCACAGAGTAAATCATTCTCCTTTGAGCTATGAGTAGGGCAGGCTGGGTTCTTTAGTCTTGGTTAGGCAAACAGTCTAGGAAAAAGAAAACTCTGAAAAAAACTGACTTTGTGTCACATCCTGCGGAGGGGTTGGTATATATGTATATATATGTCGCTCTGTTTGTCGTGCTTAGGATATGGTGACTGTATCCGCTGTCATGAGTATAACATTAAACTGAATCCAGTAGTGAGGCTTCAGTTTTGGGAATGTTGAGTACCTCTTTATTGGCATTACTTTCATGTCCACTTTGACCCGGAGTGGTAATATCTGTTAGCTGTTGGTTAGTTGTTTGGGTTTTATGGCATATCAACCTTTGTAGGTTATTTAATGCCAAATTCATTTTTATACAAATAATCAGTTTTATTTCGAACAATTCAGTTTAGTATGAGTACACATTTTAATTATCAAAAACATTTCTATTTCAAGCTATTTAGTTGAGTCAAACTGTTCTAATTCAAACAATTCAGTTTAGCGTTAGTACAGTTTCAATGTCAAAAACAGTTCTATTTCAAGTGATTCAGTTTAGCATAAGTACACAGATTAGTTTTATATAACCCATTGTTAGGGCCCTATCCATATTTACCGACCCCTCGACTCGGGCAGGATATGGCACAAGGTCAATTTTTTAAGCGGAGTTTAACAGGTTTGAATTCAGGGTTTTCCTTCTCCAATACTAGTTGCCTCACCAAGGATGAAGAACCTAGTCTGCCCTACTATTTTACCCATAGCTGGAGGGAGAATAATTGTATTCATACCTTTCCCAAAGGTATTAGTGCAATGGGAAATGTAATCAGTCTCGTCCAGGATTTGAACTCGTGTTGCCGTGTCCATTTCCAACGACGATAACCATTACACCACGGGCACCTCCGGCGGTTACCACTCCGGGTTAGAGTGGATCTGGGAGTGATGGCAATGAACGAGTACTCTGCATTCCCAAAAGCTCCTGCATAACTGGAACCTTACCATCAGATTGTTTAGTGTCATATCCAGAACATTCGTTGGCGGGAGGGTCTTACCCCTCTGCAGAGGAGCAGTCGGTGTTTTCTACTGCCCCAGCCGACTGGGCAATATCTGTTAGAGTTTTGTCTATGGGTCAAATAGATCTAAAGGTGCTGGAAGGCTGGGATGAAAGATTGTAATAAGTGAGCTCGAACTCCAGTCGCGCTATTACGTTCACTTTTGGAATAATACCCTTAGGAAACGAATGAACCCTCTTATCTACCCACCTGTAATGGTTTAAGTGGTAATCCAACTGTTCTACTAAAAGGACTGCTTTGGCATTAGATAACCTATGAAGGTTGATATGCCATAGAACAAAGAAACCAAACTAAATACATCTGTTTGAAAATTATTTGAATTAGATAGGACTACCCTATCATATAAACGTAAGTAAAAACTACCTATCATATAAAATGTAGTAAAAACTACCCCATCATATAAACGTAAGTAAAAACGACCCTATCATATAAAATGTAAGTAAAAACGTACAATGAACTCACTTTCCTCACCTGTATGTATAAAATATAACCCTGGATAGGTTAACATGTCGTTAAAATCAACCAATCAATCATACAATATGCTTTACTCTTTCATCTAGCATTGCTTCGTGTTATATATTTGTCGAGGCTGTCCATCGATATTCGAGGAAATAATTGCACCTTATGTATAGAAACAATCTGCACTGAGATTTCGATTTTTTCCCCCTGATTAACAAGTTTTATTGGCTTGACAATTTCATTGAGAAGAAGGGAGTTAGTGGTTAAGGTACAGTCAAGTTATCACCCTCATTAACTATGGGACAGCAAAATGTTAATATTTTTTTTCAAGATATTCCACTTGCTTCGTCTTAATTATCAGAAATCTTCCTAAGGGTCATTTTCACGAAAGTTTTTTTTACGATAATGGTCAAGGCATTAAGGAACTCGGTAAGAGATGTCAAGCAGTTTACTACAACTACTAATACCTCTACTACTACTACTACTCTACTCTTTGGGATTTTTTAAGATATCGGCATCTGCTGGTGGTCTTTCAATTTCATTGGAATCTGCGTGATAACAAGTCTCCTCAGGTGTCCAGTACTCATGGCGATTCTTCTTCTGATTTTGATTTCCAACATACGCTTCCTAGTACGCCAAGTAATATTGGAATCACCCTAAGTATTTGTCTTTTGGCTTTCTTTCATTTTAACTCTGTGGTTTTCTAGAACATCAAAATCCAGTAGATGTTTGTTTCTTTGGGTTTTATGGCATATCAACCTTTGTAGGTTATTTAATGCCAAATCCATTTGTATACAAATAAACAGTTCTATTTCAAACTATTCAGTTTAGTCAAACAGTTCTAATTCAAACATTCAGTTTTTTTTGTTTACACAGAATTAAACGTCAAAGCAATTCTATTTCAAACAATTCAGTTTAGGGTCGGTACAGTTTCAATGTCAAAAACAGTTCTATTCCAATCAATTTTTTAGCATACAAAAACAGTTCCATTTCAAACAATTCAGTGTAGCATGAGTATGCAGTTTAAATGTCAAAACAGTCCTATTTCAAGCAATTCAGTTTGGCATAAGAACACAGCTTAATTCTATTTGACCTATAGATAGGACCCTATTAGATGCTACTTGCGAGCGATGTCAATGAAAGAGTACTCCACAATCCCCAAAGCTCCAGTATTACCGGAACCTTACCATCAGATTGTTTAGTATCATATCCGGGAACCTCGTTGGGGGTGTCTTACCCCTCTTCAGAGAAGTAGTCAGTGTATTTTACAGCCCCAGCCGATTGGGCAATCCAGTAGATGATAAGTTATTTTCTTCTTATTAATAAACACTATGTCAGGCCTTCTAGCTTGGTTAGGTGATCCTTTCGTATCACAAATTACCAGAGAATGTCTCATTTCAAAAGACAGAGTTTGGTTTGTACATATAACATTAATTAGTATGGTCAAATATCAATTTCTTGCACGATTCCACTTTACCCTTGATCCTTACCTTATAATGCTAAGTGTTAAGCAAGGCGGCATCAAGTACCATTTTTGACTCTTTGGTATGACTCGACCTGGGATGGAACCCCGGTCTTCTGGACCATTGGCGAATACTAAAAACAGTTAATTTCAAACATTTCAGTTTAGTATAATTCACAGTTTAGTACTATTTGACCTATATATAGGACCCTATCAGATGCTACCACTGTGGGCCAGAGTGGACCTGATTGTAATGGCATCGAAGGGGTACTCCGTAATCCTCAAAGCTCTAGGATAATTGAAGCCTCACCAACAGATTGCTTAGTGTCATAATTAGGACACTCATTGGGTGAGTCTTACTCCTCTGCAGAGATGCAAGTCGGTGTATTCTGCAACCCAAGCTGACTGGGCCACTTTCGCTTCGATATGATTGGACGTTATGACATTATTTTTGATGTTCTCAAAAGAGATTCATTTTCTCTCTTGAGGTTATTATTATCATTATTATCATTATTATTATTATTATTATTATTATTATTATTATTGTTGCTGCTGTTGTTGCTTTTTTAGTTTTGTGATTTCTAATTTTATCAAGTTACAACGTGAAACTGGGAAGTAGAGTTGTTAGCTCATCGTTTTCTAAAACAGAAAGTTAGGGGCAAGATTTACAAATCAAACTAAATGGTGAGAGAACAAGATGCTGGGTCGAAAGGTTGGGAACGAAGATAAGCAAGAAGAAAAATGAAGGAAATTTAAGAAACTTGATTTTTACAGCATGTCAATCTATGTAGGGTTATTTTATGCCTAGAGATTCGGAAATCTCAAGTATTATACATTTATATTTACATTTTTATGCATTTTTTTCCTAAGAATTTTTTGCTCAAAGTTATATGATATCAAATATTCCAAATATTGATAATTTCATGGTTTCAAGAAATTGTTTCTATTAAATAATCGTTATTTGTTTGCACACAGTTATATGATTTAAAGTGTGTAATAATAATTCTTAGTAAACAATTATAGATTCAAGTAACCATTCTAATTTACAGTTATATGACATCAAGTACTTTAAACAGATCTAATTGCTGATGTAACCCTGACAGGTACTACTAAGTCGGTTTAGGGAGAACTTTGGAACAATGGCAATGAAGAGGTACTCCACACTTCCTACATCTCCAGAACTGGAGCCTTATAATTTAATAAAGTTTAATTTTATTCTCAGCACACCCTTTTTTGATGGAGGGGGCTTATCCACCTGCAGGGGATATACTCAGCATATTCTAAGCGCTGCCACAGGACAGAAGAAAGTTATAATACACGGAATCGATACCAAATGTGGAACTATACTGGTAACGGTTCTTTATTGTGGCCTTCGTTCCGTGACCACCACGTGCGTTTCTAGGTAGTTTGTTTATCAATCCCCTATCTGCCCACGTTGTGTTTGAAAGATACATACATAGGTAATGACACAATTCACCCGGAATTTCTTCTGACAGTCGGGGTGGTTCGTTGGAGCAAGTTGTTTGGGTGTTGGCAACTCGAAGACAAGAAGTACTCTCCGTCAACAATTAACAATCGTTTATTGGAACGTATAGGTGTAACAATAATATGCCCCATATATTTAGAGAAATTGTCGGTTATTTATCCAGATACAAAGGCATTCAATGTTAAGACTGCATACAGTAGCACTGAAAGAGAGAAATTGTAAGGGTCTATGAAAAGAGACACACACCCAATTGAAGACTTCTCCATCTGCTTCTTACTGAACTCCAACTGACGATTTTTTCAAAATTCGCTAAATTTTATATATCTAAATTTAGATCATCGTTAAAGTGATGTCATCTCACTTAGTTATCGCGTTATCTCACACGTGTCCCCAATTTTTTGCTATGTTTTTCATTTACTCACTCAAACTTATGACAAGACATGAATCTATTTTGTTTACATTTGGTCTTTCTGTGCAGAGATGACAGGTGTCCCTTATCCTGGTCGCTGGTGCAGTCGCTTTTACTATACAGTTTGACTTAGATTTCCAGTCGAAGATTTTAGCTAACTTAACAACTAATTGAAAACCTCGAGGCCCGATCAAACAAGATAATGAAATAATTGATACAGAAATTAATTCATAAAGTAAAAGAGACAAAAGCCGAATAAATGAAGAGAAAACTCAGAAATAGCGATATAATTAGATGATTAGCTTATTCATCTGCTATAGTGTGAGCGTGTTGTTCAATGATAAATAGAACTCTTGAGCCAGACAATCTTAAGAAATATACAGGGTGGAGAATGGATAGAACTTTAAACGGCAATAAAGAGAATAAAGCTTACAAACTCACAAATTGGTTGGTATCTGGTCTCCAAACAATTTCCAGTTTTCTGCATTTAGAGAGAAGCAAGTGAAATTCTGTCCTTGCTTTTACTAAAGGTCGACGCATTGACCCCTCATTAATAATTGCTAGTTTATGTGACTGAGTGTTAGTGACTAAAAGATGTTATCAGGCAGACATAGAAATATAACTTTTTTTTCAGAAGACAAAGAAAAAACACAGAACAAAGGATAACTTCGAAAAATTTAGTTATTTTTACTCGCAAGAATTTCACTATACACTGCTAGATTAAAAAAAATGCCTTTCACTGCCCTTCCCTGCTAGATTCGCTCCTGCCGTTCATTGTCTTTCCCACTGGATTTGAGCTTGCATTTTACTGCCTTTTCCCGCTGGTTTTGTACGTACCTTTCTCTGCATTTTCCTGCTGTGTTCACTCCTGCCGTTCATTGACTTTCCCACTGGATTTGAGCCAGCATTCTACTGCTTTCCCCACAGGATTTGAGCCTGCGTTTTACTGCCTTTCTCCACTGGATTGGAACCTGTCTTTCACTGTCTTTCCCACTGGATTTTATCATGCCTTTTTCAGCCTTTTTCGAATGGATTTGAATCTTACAATCTGTATTTCACTGACGCACCATGGTGGATTTTAATCTGCCTTTCACAGCCTTTCTCCGCAGGATTCGAACTTGTCTTTCACTTGTAACCTGCCAAAAGGATACTGAATGAGAAATAAATAAAACGGTGGTTGGAAATGAAATCGAATTCTCTATAACATTAACAAAATACAATACTCGCCAGCGGCGTGAAGAAGGTAAACCACTGCCACTGATGAACTACTTAGCATATTTTCCCCTTCACAATAGTGTCCAAGGTATTTATGAGGAATGGGACATACCCATTAATGTTCATAAATAGGGTACAGGGTGGAACGATAAAATTGTCGCCCTAGAAAAGACATGCTTCCATTTCCGTTTGATAAAAACCGTTTTTTTTGTTGCAGACCATCTACTAGTTGGCCAGTTGTGTACAAATGCCAAGAGCGATAGGAGCCTTCTATCCTGTCTGAAAGTGAGACAATGTTCAACAAGCGAGATCGGAGATGCGCCGCTGTACAACTCATGCTCTCTACCGATCCAAGTTATGACAACAGGACCATTGCCGGCACCCTCAAAATACAAATCTGATATGCCACGAATAACAGGGACGTGCCCACGGTGATGAAAACAAAGTTTCCGGCTACGGTTATCGTCTTTGGTGTGGTTTCAAGTGAGGGCCACATCATGCCACCTCACATCTTTGAAGTCGGCTTTAATGTCAACACCAAAGTGTACCTGGATGTGCTGAAGAGTGTGGTGATCCCCTGGTGCAATCAGGTGGCCGGTGGCAGACCCTGGGTGTGGCAGCAGGACTCAGGACCGGCCCGCCAGTCCAAAGAGACCCAGGCTTGGCTTCAGGAGTGCTACGACTTTGTACCCTTCTCTCACTGGCGCCCCTCGTTCCCCGACCTGAACCCACTGGACCACTTCGTTTGGTCATACGTCAAGAACGTCACCAACATGACCTCCCACAACACCAAAGCCAGCCGAGTATTCGCCAAGCTCCCGCTGGCGCTTGTGGGAAAGGCATGCTCTTAGTTCCGGATCCATATCGAGGCGGTGATTGAGGCTGAAGGCGGCTACATTGAATAGATATCAGCTCTACTACATAATCAAGTTACCTGAATTGATTTTTTCAATAAAAACTTTAAAATAAAGCTGTAGTGTTGTTTTCTTTAGGACGACAATTTTATCGTTCCACCTTGTATATAACACTTCCTTAGCTGGATTCCCACCTGCCGTTCACTTTTTTCCCTGCTGGATTCGAACCTAACTTACACTGCCCTTTCTCGCTGGATTAGCACCTGCCGTTCAATACGTTTCCTTACTGGATTTGAGCCTGTTTTTTTTTTACCGTGCAGCGCTCATTAAGCATGATAATGCCAAGTCCAGTCATATCAATATAAACAAGATAAGGCTTATCGTCGTAGGAAATGGAATCGGCTTCTCGAGTTTAAATCATAGATGAGGCTGTTTGCTTACTAATTCCATTAGGAGAGGCATGAATCTATCATTTCCCCCGAGCTATGCGTAAAATAGTACATTTGGTTTGTTTTGTTGGTTTGTATGGCATATCAACTTTGGTAAGGTTATTTAACACCAAATCCTGTTTATACGAATATAAGTATACAGGATTTTTAAGAAAGTAGATGGGTTTGTTTTGGTTCCTATTTTGTTGATAATATTTTTAAACGGGTCTTATCAGTTAGTGCAGTGCCCGTGGTGTAATGGTTATCGTCGTTGGAAATGGACACGGCGACACGATTTCAAATCCTGGACGAGACTGATTCCGTTTGATAAAAACCGTTTTTTTTTTGTTGCAGACCATCTACTAGTTGGCCAGTTGTGTACAAATGCCAAGAGTGATAGGAGCCTTCTATCCTGTCTGAAAGTGACACAATGTTCAACAAGCGAGATCGGAGATGCGCCGCTGTACAACTCATGCTCTCTACCGATCCAAGTTATGACAACAGGACCATTGCCGGCACCCTCAAAATACAAATCTGATATGCCACGAATAACAGGGACGTGCCCACGGTGATGAAAACAAAGTTTCCGGCTACGGTTATCGTCTTTGGTGTGGTTTCAAGTGAGGGCCACATCATGCCACCTCACATCTTTGAAGTCGGCTTTAATGTCAACACCAAAGTGTACCTGGATGTGCTGAAGAGTGTGGTGATCCCCTGGTGCAATCAGGTGGCCGGTGGCAGACCCTGGGTGTGGCAGCTGGACTCAGGGCCGGCCCGCCAGTCCAAAGAGACCCAGGCTTGGCTTCAGGAGTGCTACGACTTTGTACCCTTCTCTCACTGGCGCCCCTCATTCCCCGACCTGAACCCGCTGGACTACTTCGTTTAGTCATACGTCAAGAACATCACCAACATGACCTCCCGCAACACCAAAGCCAGCCGAGTATTCGCCAAGCTCCCGCTGGCGCTTGTGGGAAAGGCATGCTCTTAGTTCCGGATCCGATACCAGCTATGGGTAAATAGTAGGACAGACTGGGTTCTTCAGCCTTGGTGAGGCAACTAGTCTAGGAGAAGGAAAACTCTGAATTGAAACCTGTTAAACTTCGCTTAAAAATTGACCTTGTGTCATATCCTGCCCGAGCAGAGGGGTTGGGTAAATATGCTCAGTGTATTCTACAGTCCCATCCGACTGGGCGAAGAGTTAAATGTTTTCAAATATAGTACTTAATTAAATAGTTCTATTTGATCATAGGTGAGACCCTGATGGTTGCAACTACTCCAGGTCAGAGAGGGCCTGAAAATATTGGTTGTGAAGGAGTACTCCATATTTCCCAAAGCTCTAGGACTGGAGCCTCACCATCAAATACAGTTTAGTGTTATATCTAGGTTACTCGTTAGGAGGATCTTAGAGGTGCAGTTGGCCCCAGATATAAATCGTTATATGGCTATTTCTATATTGCCTCATCAATTCAAGTTATCTTCGAATTATTTGTCGTATGTAGTTTAATATACATGTGAGATTTTGGTCGAATTTACAGTAGCCTCTGGATATGAATCATTGTTTGAATCGTCCAATTAGAATTTGAAATATTTCGGTGCAAATGTTTAATCTTTTTAATAAACATTGCCATATTTAGAATTGTATGCATGTAGACACACTGTTAGGCAAGACATTTACTTTGCCCTTACTTATAGATCCACACTGAAACGGACTGGTTTTACCTCTTAGGGTCCAATTTATGGATAAAATTGATTCTGAAGAAGAAATGTCACACATAAAAAAAGGTAAATATGAACATTCAATAAACACGATTCTCTAACATCTAAGCATTTGGTTGATTTGCTGCAATGATCAACAGATCTATCAGATTGATCCACCTATTTGATCATCATTATATGCGCTATATTTGTAACCTTGTGCCATACTAAATTAAGCTTAGTAAATATATGTGGTGCTTGACTATAGAGCATTAGTAACAAGCTAATTGCTTTTTCTTTCTTTCTTTCTTTCTTTCTTTCTTTCTTTCTTTCTTTCTTTTGTTATAGAATATACCGACTACATCTCTGCAGAGAGGTAGGACCCCTCCCCCTGAGTGTCCCCTGGTTATGATAATGATTGCATCTGATGGTGAGGTTCCAGTCCTAGAGATTTGGGAAATGTAGAGTACTCCTTTATAGCCATTACGCGCAGGTCCTCTATGATCCCAAGTGGTAGTACCTATAAGGGTCCCATTTCGGGGTCAAATAGAACAAGTGTTCGAAGTATGACAATAATGATGTTGAGGTTCTAGTTTTGAAGCTTTTTCCCGGAGATGTAGTATCAGTTAGGGTCTTATCTATGAGTCAAATAGGATTATAAGTGTTAGATAGCAATACTTGAAACCATTAAACTGTGTGCAAACAAATTACGCCGGGCTTGTTTAAAAATAATTTTACTGAAAAATATTTACTTACAAATCTTATAATATATAAGTATAAAACAGTATTTGGTTAGTCTGTTTGTTTGGGTTTTATAGCATATCTACCCTTGTCGGTTATTTAAGGCCTAATCCGTTCTTATAAAAATAAACAGTTCTATTTCAAACAATCCAGCTTAGCATAAGTACACAGTTTAATTGTCAAAGACAATTCTATTTCAAACAATTCAGTTTAGCGTAAGTACAGTCTTGATATCAAAAATATTTCTATTTCCTACAATTTACTTTAGCATACAAAACCAGTTCTATTTCATACAATTTAGTTTAGCATAAGTACGCAGTTTAGTTCTATTTGATCCATAGATAGGACCCTATCAGATGCTACCACTCAGAACCAGAGTGGAGCTAGGATCGGTGGCAATCCCCAAAGCTCCGCATTCCCCAAAGCTTCAGCATTACTAAAACTTCATCATCAGATTATTTAGTATTATACCTAGGACACTTGTTGGGGGATGGGTTTTACCCCTTTTGCAGAGATGAAGTTGGTGTAATCTACAGCCCCAGCCGACTGGTCAAAACAGTATTCTGCATTGAATAACCAACAAGAATTGATATACCAAGCAAACCAAAGCCATCGGGGTTTTTTTTTGTTAAATGAAGCTGAAGTATAAAGTTTTTGAGTAATTAACCTGACCTATTTAGGCATAAAGTAACACTAGACGGGTTGACATACCATAAGAATCAATCAGTGAACTAATCATATTTATAGTAATATTGACGTCAGTTAACATTATTAAGAACAATGCGAAGACTTTTGATATGTACACCTATCGGGTCTTTTTTAATCGGAGATGACTTTACGATTGGAATTTTTAATCAAAACTATTCTTTTAGGCAGTCTGTCAGTCAGTTTCTTACATTGTATAATACCACCTATTCTTAATCACTTCCCACAACATTGCTTCCTTAGAAAACATCTCACCAGACAGATTTCGCTTTATCATACTTCAAATATTTACAATTGGATTTGAATTTGGATTTTGTCCAGGCCAAAACATCTACCCTGTTAACCGAAGAGAACAGTTTGTCAGTAGATGGTATGGGTGATTTCTCAAGAATATTAATGTATCCTCTAGCATTGATATGCTTGTCATATCGAATTAGTTCATCATTTTCAGAAGACGAGAAAGCTGCTTACACTATTATGCAACCATTTTTAATTTTAATGGGTTTTTTTCAGACATTTGGCAATAATTTTGCCTCTGATCTGAGACAACAATATCACGATAAAGGTAAAATTTTAACTAATCTGTTTATATTATTTTATTGAAATTACAATATTTTACAGGTAAATACAATCTGTCCCTAGCATTCTTTTTGTTATAGTTCTCCCAGGTAAAATCTTCCTATAACCAGTTTTGAAGTCTTTAGCTAAGTTGATCAGATTTTTTTCCGTCTATGAAAGCAGCGAATTTTATTTGTTGGTCATCACATTTTGCGGTGGCTTTTGGACGACCAGAATCCATTTTTCTTGTGGAAGATTAGGTTTTTGCTTATCCTATTTACCAACCCCTCCGCTCGGGTAGGATATGACACAAGGTCAATTTTTAAGCGGAGTTTAACAGGTTTCAATTCAGAGTTTTCCTTCTCCTAGACAAGTTGCCGCACCAAGGCTGAAGAACCTAGTCTGTCCTACTACTTACCCATAGCTGGAGGGAGAATAATTGTATTCATACCTTTCCCAAGGGTATTAGTGCTATATGAAATGCAGTCAGTCTCGTCCAGGACTTGAACTCTTGTCGCCGTGTCCATTTCCTACGACGATAACCATTACACCGAGCACCTCAGGTTTTTGCTAATGAAGACCAATTCTCTTTGCAGTGAACAAGGGTGTCTGTATCTTTTCACTATTTAAAAGAAAAAAAAAAGAAAAAAACAACATTGCATCCCATTCTGTCTTCTTCTTATAGTTCTAATTTTTTTAAATCTTTGCGTCAAGTCAAAAATATCTCTGTGTGCGAACAGGCTTGTATTAGTACGGCGAAACTTTTGATTTACACCGTAGGTATTTGATTAATATCAGGTTCTGCTTTGCAGGGCGGTGTTTATCACTTGTTGCCTGAAGCGCCCCTTAAGGTTAATGCCAAGGGGATCATTCATTTTTGTGACTATCACTCATGAGTCTTGATTCGTGCCTACCTCCGACGATGAAATGATTTTATGTCAAATCTGACTTGGCGGGAAGCAGGATAAATTCTTGATTAACATAATAACGCTGAAGTGTGAAATACTTTTAGAAGTCTGAAAAAAATCTGTCGTATATGGTCATATATACATGCAAAGGCATGTATACATCAGGGGTTTTTGTAATGTAGTTGTTTTCTAAGGTTAGCTTTGTTGTAGCACAACTATATGGAACCCAGTGAGTTGCTAGCTCGGCTTGTTAACAATAACAACACTTAAGACGTATTTGACCAAGAATAACGCAAAAGATTGCTCATCTGCGATATATCAATAAATTGCAAAAATGGCATTGGTCCCAAAATCCAAAATTTCATCTAAATTATGCATATATTGTCTATATACCAAAGAAAGAAAGAAAGAAAGAAAGAAGGAAGTAAAGAGAGACGGAAAAATAAAAGAAAAAGTAAAGGAAAAGAAAGAAAGAAAAAAA
The DNA here is from genome assembly GCA_963585895.1 of Sepioteuthis lessoniana. Classification (NCBI taxonomy): domain Eukaryota; kingdom Metazoa; phylum Mollusca; class Cephalopoda; order Myopsida; family Loliginidae; genus Sepioteuthis; species Sepioteuthis lessoniana. The sequence goes on along the minus strand of OY757929.1, from coordinate 53,763,485 downwards.
AGAAAGAAAGCAAAGAAAGGTATGGTTAAGTCATGCTTAAAACAATAGTTCTGGTCAGATCATCAAAGTTAAGCATATTCCTTAACTTAAAAATCACCTTGATTAACTTTAAAATCGTTTTTCTTAACCTAAAAATCAATTTCATTAAGTTCAAAATTCTCTCCTTCAATTTAAAAATCAATTTCATTAAGTTCAAAATTCTCTCCTTCACCTTAAAAATCAATTTGATTAACTTCAAAATTCTCTCCTTCAATTTAAAAATCAATTTCATTAACTTAAAAACTGTTTTTCTTAACATAAAGTCATCTTTAATTTCAAAATCCTCTCCCTTAACTCCAAAATCATTTTCATTCACACAAAAATCATATCCCTTTACTTAAAAATCGTCTTTAATTTCAAAATCCTCTTCTTCAACTCAAAAACCATCTCTCTTAACACAAAAATTATCCTCATTAACTTCAAGATCCTCTCCTTTATCTTAAAAATCAGTTACATTTACTTAAAAACTGTTTTTCTGAGATTAAAAATCATCTTTAATTCCAAAATCATTTTTATTAACTTAAAAATCATTGGGCGCACTGGATTTTGTAATGGTTAGCTAGCTAGACTAGCAAACCTTCACGAGTGAGTTCTAGTATCCTTGTGTGCCCCATTCATACGGCCTTGTGCCACATCTGAGCAAAAAGCTTAGTAAATTATTGAAAATCAACTTCATTGACTTCAAAATCCTCTCCCTTAACTTAAAAATAATCTTCATTAATTAAAAAATCACCTTCCTTAATTCAAAAATATACTTCTTAAAACTATGAAGTTATTTACATCTTAAACTGCATATAAACAATATCTTATTCTTATATTTCGTTATTTTAAAGTTTTTTAAAAATAAGGTTTCTTGATTTTCTTCTATGAAAAAAAAAACAGGAAAGAAGTACAAAATTGAAATTAGTAAATATTTTTACTGTAAAAAGTTAAGAAAGGAATAAAAGCAGACCATCAAAGCAATAAAAAATTTACGTCATTAAAAGGAACGGAACAAACAACTAAGCTCCCCCCCCCCACCCCCACCCCCTACAAAACAATCGAGCGATGCGTTCAGTTGCTTTTGAGTCTAGATCTTTTTTGCCCTCTATAAAGCCAATAAAACCGTCACGCAAAGGTTTTCTGTTTTAATCCACTTTAGGAAAAGCCACTGCATATAATTTGCAAGTCCGCCTTACCTTTCTTGGTGGTCGCTTAGGAGAGAAAGTCAAAAAAAGAAAAAGCATCAAGTCATAATGATTTTTGCTAGCTACTTTGCCATTAAACGTCTTTGATACAAAATCTATGTAAAGCATTTTACAAAGTAGGATGAAAAGGAGGGGGTGGAATCATTTTATCTCCATTAAAACGTTTGATGTCGTCAGTTCAACGATTTGGGAAAGTAAATTCATTTGTCTGTATATTTGCCACTTTGCATTCTTTTTTCTTCCTTTTTCTTTTCTTTTTCTCTTTTTCATTTCTTTTTTTCTTTGTTTCTTTTTATTCGGGTTTCTTTATTTTTTTGTTTCTTTTCTTTTCTTTTCTCTCTTTCATTTCATTTTTGTTTGTTTTTTTTCATTTGCGTTTGTTTGTTTGTTTCTTTCTTTCTTATTTCCGTTGTGTTTGTTTATTTTTTGTTATTTTCTATCCTTTTTTTCCTTCTTTTCTTTTTTTTCTTTCTTCTTTGTTTTTTTTTTCTTTCATTCTCGTTTCTTTAATCTAAGTTGATTTTCGTTCCTTCTTCTTTATTTTTTCCTCGTTTCTTTCTTTTTCTTTTTTTCTTCTTTCCTGTTTTTAAAAAATTTGCTTCTTTCTTTCTTTCGTTCTTTCTTTCTTTCGGATTGTATTTTTGAGTTATATACACAACACTTTTTCTCATAGATTATTTGAAAATGCTAGTACTAAATAGAGAAAATTCACTTTTTCCTAACTTTTCACACACACACACACACACACACACACACACACACACACACACACACACACACACACACACACACTCTCTCTCTCTCTCTCTCTCTCTCTCTCTCTCTCTCGCACATGCAAGAAAATATCTCCGTGTGCGAGAAGGCTTGCATTAATTCGTTTCATCTGTTGAAATTTTTGAATAATATTTGTCCAATGACTCTATGTTTACAATGTGTCATACATTCTTTTCTTTATCGTAACCTATTGTACATATTTCTTTTTACCTCATCTAACTTGCTCACACACACACACACACACACACACACACACACACACACACACACACACACACACACACACACACACACACACACACACACACATATCCTCCATATGTATATGTTAAAATCTATCTATCGGAGCTTGTTCGTATATACTTACATATGATTATGTGTGTATGGATATCAGACCTAACCGATAAAATGAAACGCAGTTTCTTCCAGGCAGCGGTCACATCGATACTGCTATATGGCTGCACTACATGGACGCTAACAAAACGGCTGGAGAAGAAGCTAGAAGGCAATTACACAAGAATGCTACGTGCAATCTTGAACAAGTCCTGGTGGCAACACCCTACAAGACACCAACTGTACGGGCACCTGCCCCCTATCACGAAAACTATTCAAGTTAGACGAACCAGACATACAGGACACTGCTGGAGAAGCAGGGACGAACTCATAAGAGATGTACTCTTATCGACCCCCACACATGGCCGTGCAAAAGCAGGACGACCAGCACGAACATACATTCAGCAGCTATGAGGACACGGGATGTTGTCCTGAAGACCTACCTAGGGCGATGAACGATAGGGAGGAGTGGCGAGAGAGGGTCAGGGATATCCGTGCTACCAGCGCGATATGATGATGATAAATACGTATTTAATATATATATATATATATATATATATGTGTGTGTGTGTGTGTGTGTGTGTGTAAATTCTCCCCTTGTTCATATAAACAAATATATATGTATGTGTGTACGTAAAAATCAATCTATCTATCCTTTCAAATAATGAACACTTTAAATGTTGTCAAGAAAAAGTTTGGTTTCTTTGTTTAATAGCATTTGTAAGTTATTTAATGCAAAAACCACTCTTCTAGAAGAACAGTTGTGGTACTATTTAACCCATAGCTGGGAAGATAAGGGGATTCATACCTTTCCCAGGGGTATTTGTCCGAAAGTGAATGTAATAACGCGACTGGAGTACGAACTGGCTTACAACGATTCCGCAGTTCATAGCTTTAACATATAACACCCTTCAAGAAAATGTGTCTAAGAAATAATTACATTTTCTTCTAAAGCAAAGATGCTATGATTTTATAAGTTCTAATGGAACATTATGCTGTTAAAATGGGTATTATAAGGGATTACTTATTATCAACATTTACAACAGTGAAACTTCATAACAATACGTAACTATCGAAAAATATAAGTAAAGTCGGCGACCGTAGTCGAGGGCGACCAGAAGGCTCCTTTTCAATTGCTACTACACCGAGGTGTACGGGAGGGTTGTACTCCTTTCCCTGGATTGCTTCACTTTACCCTTGATACGTGCGTAATATTGCTGAGTGTTAAGCAAGGAGATATCAAGTACCATTTTTAATGTCTTTGGTATGACGCGACCTGGGATTGAACCCAGGTCTCCCGGACCTTTTGGCGAACACTCTATCCATTCAGCCAATGAGCCGGTTGCAGTTTCATTTCTTAGTTACAGCGTTTCGATGCTGTTCAACTTGGTTTGGTTTGTTTCCTCGCCGCAACACCCCACAAGGCACCAACTATACGGCTACCTGCCTCCCATCACGAAAACTATCCAAGTTAGACGAACCAGACATGCAGGACACTACTGGAGAAGCAGGGACGAGCTCATAAGTGATGTACTTAAAAAGCAAAAGCAGGACGACCAGCTCGAACATACATACAGCAGCTATGTGAGGATACGAGATGTAGCCCTGAAGACCTGCCAGAGGCGATGAACGATAGGGAGGAATGGCGGCAGAGGGTCAGGGATATCCGTGCAAGAGGCATGACATGATGATGATGATGATATGGCATCTCAACCCTTGTAGGTTATCTAAAGCCAAATCCTTTTTATACATATATTAAATATGATTTCTAAACACATTTTGCTGATAACATTTTTAAACGAACCTAAGCTCAATCTAATAGGAATAATTCTATTTACTTCAAACAGTTCTATTTCAAACAATTCAGTTAAGCATGGGAACAAAATTAAATGGTTGCAAGTATTGATATGCAACAATTAAATTAACAATTTAATTAAACCATAGTTTACACAGATGATCAAACAGTTCTATTTCAAACAATTCAGTTTAGCTTAAGTACACAATTTAAATGTCAAAAGGTTCTATTTGAGATAGATAGAGTCCTTTCAGGAGCTAACATTCCGGGCAAAAGTGAACCTGGGAGCGCTGACAATGAAGGGGTACTCCGCATTCCCCAAAGCTCCAGCATTGGTGAAGCCTCATCATCAGATTATTTAGTGTCATATTTAGGATACTTGTTAGGGGAGTCATACGCACCTGCAGAGAAGCAGTCAGTGTATTTTGTTGGTGCAAGCAATGTTCTGAAGTTTGGTTAGGTTTGGTTACTTTGTTTAATGGCATATCAACTCTTTTTAGGTTATTTAATGCCAAATCCATTCTCCAAGAAGAACAATAGTGGTACTATTTAACCCATAGCTGGGAGGATAAGGGGGTTCATACCTTTCCCAAGGGTATTTGCCCGAAAGTGAACGTAATAGCGCGACTGGAGTACGAACTCGCGTACTACGATTCCGCAGTCCAACGCTTTAACCATTACACCACGAGGACACTAAGTTTGGTTGTGAATTATATCTAATGATATCTGTCTTGATGATATGATATTCACTTAAAAATTAAAAAAAAAATAAATAAAAAAACAAACTTCGTTTATTTGTTTCAGAATAAAATTAACTTTTTATTTAAAAAATGTTGGAAGAATACCCTGTTTATTTTATCAGAGAGATTAAACTTCCATTTGGTCGTTAACTTGTCAATAGAAGCCCATGCTTTATCTGTGCATGTTTTGCTTAGTTGAATTTTAAGACATGTCAGCCATTGTAGGTTATTTAATGCCAAATCCGGTTTATTCTTATATATCAAATATATATACTTTCTAAATATTTTGTTGATAACATCTTTAAACAAACTTGTGCTCATTTTTTGCATTCAGTTAAATGGTTTTAAGTATTGCTATGTAACAGTACCAATTTAGCATCAGTCATTTAAGGGATCAAACAGTTCTATTTGACCCATAGATAGGACCCTATCAGGTGCAACCACTCTGGCTCCGAATGGACCTTGGAGCAATGGCAATGAAGGGGTACTCCATTTTCTGCAAATCTCTTAGGCCTGAGCTTCATCATCACATGGTTTAATGTTGTATCCTGGACAATCATTGATGGGGGTCTTCTGCAGAGATGCAGTCGGTGTATTCTACAGTCGCATCCGACGAGGCACACATGTGTGTATCTGTTGACCTGCGTAATGTTATAGATGGTAATAACTATTACTGTTTTATTATTGCACCGGCCCATTGGCATAATGGTTAGAGTGTTCGCCAATGGCCCGGCAGACCTGGGTCCAATACCAAGTCGAGTCATACCAAAGACTCAAAAAATGGTACTTGATCCCACCTTGCTTAACACTCAGCATTATATGGTACAGATCAAGGGTAAAGTGGGGCAATACAGGGAAAGCGCCCTCCCCTGCACCTTGGTGTTGTAGCTATCGAAAAGAGACTCTTCGGGTTCCCCTCGACTCCGGTCGCCAACTTTACTTTTTATTGTACTTGTCAAATCACTCTACCATGACTGCTACTCTGGCAATAAGAACTGTAAACAGTTGTCGCACCCATTGTCAACCTTGACAGCCGACTCCATGTTCTACCGGTCTGTTCTCAAGCTTTTGAGTCATGGTTTTGATTTTATTCGTCAAAATTGGCATTTGGCATTTGACCAAAGGGCTTTTCATTTGGTGTTTGACCAAAGGGCTTTTCAAAATTCATGAGTTATTTCTTTGCCTACTGTGATTCTTGATTAACTTTTGGTCATGAAAAGTTTCCTTCAAGGACCCTGCGCCATTAATTCAACAAGACCCAAACAATCTCCATAAGAAAAAAACACAGATAATCACACAGAATATCATAAGGAACGCACAAGTCGTCTGCCTCGAAGGGAACAGGACACCCTCGTTCAATATGGCGCAGCTAATGTCGAGCGTGTTTTGTCAGCAAAGGAGCAAAGTTACTTAGTAGGTGCCTGCTTGAAGAAGAATTTTAATTATCGCGGCGGAAGTTCAAAGTTACCGATAAAAGTATTTTGTCACAGAAGCAAATCTCTTTTCTTACAATCTCTCACGACAGCCATGACTGGAGTAAATGACGCTAGGAAAAACCATAACAGCGTCACGTAATTAAAACATACAATAAAAAAGACGCCGATAAGTCTATACTAGACGACCTGAGCACTGATTGGGTTCTCGTCGTAACAATGGTCCATGATGATATTAGTATTTCTAATTAAGAGCGAAAGATTATGAATAGCATTTCATAGTTATCTCAATTATGTGTAAAAATAAGTGAATGATAAAAAAAAAAACAAAGATAAAAAAAAGTTAACGTCAAGTTTGATTGCAGATCTCAAAAAGATTATAATCCATAAACTGGACTGAAAATTGAATTATTCTTTAAGAGCATTTAATCCTATTTACCAACCCCTCCGCTCGGGCAGGATATGACACAAGATCAATTTTTAAGCGGAGTTTAACAGGTTTCAATTCAGAGTTTTCCTTTTCCTAGACTAGTTGCCCCACCAAGGCTGAAGAACCCAGTCTGTCCTACTATTTACCCATAGCTGGAGGGAGAATAATTGTATTCATACCTTTCCCAAGGGTATTAGTGCTATGTGAAATTCAATCAGACTCGCCAAGGATTTGAACTCGTGTCACCGTGTCCATTTCCTTCGACGATAAACATTACACCACGGTCACGGTTAAGAGCATTTAATAGCATTGATTTAAATGCACACACATACACACACGCACGCACACACACGATAATGTGCCATTTTTCTGGTCGATTGATTTTAACAAGGCATGTCAACCCGTCTTGGGTTATTTTATGCCTAATGTTGAGAGCAGTATTAAACAAGTCCTGGCGACAGCACCCCACGAGACTCCAACTATACGGACACTTGCCCCCCATCACGAAAACTATACAAGTTCGACGAACCAAACACGCAGGACACTGGGGAGAAGCAAGGACGAGCTCATAAGCGATGTACTCCTGTGGACCCCCACATATGGATGTGCAAGAGTGGGACGACCAGCACGAACATACATACAGCAACTATGTGAGGACACAGGATGTAACCCTGAAGACCTGCCGGAGGCGATGAATGATAGGGAGAAATGGCGAGAGAGGGTCAAGGATATCCGCGCAGGCGGCGCGACATGATGATGATGATGACTATAGAAGGTTTTTGCACACCACCCTATCGAATACTATTTTAAACAGAGCTATTTGGCCCCATTGATGGAACCTTAAAAGATACTAGCAGTTCTGTTCAGAGTGGACCCGGGAGTAATGGCAATCAAGGGGTACTCCAGACTCTCCAGATCTCCAAAACTGGAGCCTCATCAGCAGATGCAGTTTCGTGTCATACAAAAGGCACCATTCTTTCTAAGTTATATATGCTAAGCGAAACGGTTATCGCAGGAGGAAAAAGCATCTGTGATCTGAATTCAATTCTTGGACCAAGCTGTTGGCGTCATAGATCCATCTGTTCTGTCCCTACCATATTTGGGAAGATTGGGTTCTTTAGCCTTGTTAAGGCAGCCAACCAGCCCAGGAGAAGGAAAATTCTAAATTCACACCGACTTTACTCCGCTGAGAAATTGACCTTATGTCACATCCTGCTCGTAGCAGAGCCATTGAGTAAATACATAGATTTGAATTAAACAATTAGAATTTTTGTTATATAGATATGGATGTAAAAATGAATAAAATACTGTCCAGTTGGTACGCAGATCCCACTTAATTGTAATTCAATTGCAAATTGGTCCAGAAATTGCATTATCAAGGTTTATATTTTGAAGTGACAGATAATTACTTTTCCAATATTGTAGTAGGTCATTGTCAGAGAATTGGAACATTAAAATCTATTCTAGTCCCTTTAAGTCATATGTTCATTTCATTTTAGGATCCAAGTCGATATGTCATAAAAAACCGTAAGACTTGTCAGAAACCTTTGACCTTTCATTTTGATTTCATCACTAAAATATTTGAAGAAAGTCGGATTAGTTTTATTTATTGCATTTTCTTTTTTGCTTTTGTGACAACTGTTATTTTGAAATGTACCCTTTTATTTTGAAATGTACCCTGACTGAAAATAATATTGCAACACTCTTCCCTGACAGAAAATCAAATTGCAACACTCTACTCTGAATATGGGTTTCATTGTCCTGAAGATTAAATATCCCAGTAATACAGCTGGATTACCAAATAGAATAAGAGGATTATCAACAATATTCATACCTTTTATAATCCTTAGTGTATTAGTACAGATCTTTAATCTCACAGAGTTCTACAGGGGGGGGTCCTCGTGGTGTAATGGTTAAAGCGATGGACTGCGGAATCGTAGTACGCGAGTTCGTACTTCAGTCGCGCTATTACGTTCACTTTCGGGCAAATACCCTTGGGAAAGGTATGAGCCCCCTTATCCTCCCAGCTATGGGTTAAATAGTGCCACTACTGTTCTTCTAGGAGAATGGCTTTGGCATTAAATAACCTACAAAGGTTGATATGCCATTAAACAAAGAAACCGAAACCAGAGTTCTACAGACAGTTCACTGGTAACAAGATGGCCAAAGAGATTTTACAGTTTACCAGAATATCTGCTATCAATTAAATATTGCGTACCTAAGGGCGCTCATGGCGTATTTGTCGTTGTAGGAAATAGATCTGGTTAAAAATTGCTCGCAGTGAATGCATAAATATATACTGTATGTTGGTCAAAATGTGTTTGTCTTCAGGAGATTGTGGTTTTATTTTACGTCAGTGTATTTTAAAAGGTTTAGATAACATTTTTTCTTCGTTATTATTGTTACTCCTTTTCGAGTTTTTCACATGAGCATTAGCCGACGGTTTCTCACTGGATTTTGAGTGATAGTAAGTCTCCTCAAGTTTCCAGGACTCCTCTCAGTATTCTGGCCGATCCCAACAATGTTGTAGTTATGATGGTCTCCACTTATTTTGTAATATCCAAGTCCTCCATTCCCTGTACCAATTCTTAGGTGATTGAACCAAGAGTACCAATTATAATTGAGATAATCCCCACTTTCATTTTCCATTGTTTTTTTCCAATTCTCTAGCAAGATCGAGGTACTTATTCTTCTTTTCGCTTTCTTTCAATTTTACTCTGTGGTCAGCCGGGACAGCAAAGTCCACAATTCGGCAGATTTTCTTTCTTTTTTTTGTTGATTATTACAAGGTCTGGTCGTCTGGCCGCGAATAGGTGATCCATTTGTATCTCAAAATCCCAGAGGAGTTTGTGCATCTTATTCCTCAGGACAGATTCTGAGTTGTGGATATACCATTAGTTCGCATGGTCAAACTTCAGTTTCTTGCACAATTCGCAATGGATGACCTTTCCGACCCAATCGTGTCTAATCTTATACTCTTTCTGTGCTAATTTGCAGCATTTGCTTATTATGCGATTGATCGTTTCGTCTTTATTACCATTTAACCTACATTTGCTGTTTTGTTGCGTCTTATCTATTCTTGCTTTGAGTGGATAAGTCCTTATGGTGTTGTTTTGTGCTGCTATTATTATTATTATTATTATCGAGTTTTTCACACCAGGTTTAACTGTTGGTCTTTTACTGGAGTCTGAGTGACTGCAAGTCTCCTCAAATCTCCAAGTTATTATTATCATTATTATTTCACTCCTGGTGAGTTTTTCCCCTCACCGTAAGCTCATGGTCTTTCACTAAAGTCTGAGTGACATCAACCCTTGCAATGTTCTCAGGACTCTTCTCAGTATTCCGGCCGATCTCCACAATGCTTTAATTTGGATGGTTTCGGCCCGTCCTCCGATTTTCAACTCTTCCAGTTCTCCTTCCAAGCCTTTGCCGGTCGTTCCAAGCGCACCAATTACAACTGGTTTCACCGTCCCCTTCATGTTCCGCTGCGTTTTTAGTTCTCCGGCAAGGTCCAAGTATATGTCTATTTTTTTCGCTTTCTTTGGTTTTCACACTGCGGTCCGTTGGAAATGACAAAATCCATTGAATGACATTTTTTTGTTAATTAACTCTCCGTCTGGTCTTCTTGCAGGGATTAGGTGATCTGTTCCTATCTCAAAATTCCAGAGAATTTTATCCATCACATTCTCAAGAACTGATTCCTGTTAGTGCATATACTATTTTCTTGTATGGTCAAATTTTAATCTCTTGTACAGTTCCCAGTGGATTCCCTTCCCCACCCAGTCGTGTCTAGTCTTGCACTTCTTTTATTCCACTTTGTTATATTCGCTTATAATGCGATTAACCGTTTCCTCTCTCTCTCATTCTCTCTCTCTCTCTCTCTCTCTCTCTCTCTCTCTCTCTCTCTCTTCACATAACCTATACTTGCTATTCAATTGCGTATTGGTGTCCTCGTGGTGTAATGGTGGAAGTGCTGGACAACAAAATCGTTGTAAGCGAGTTCGAACTCCAGTCGTGCTATAACGTTCACTTTCGGACAAGTGCCCTTGGGAAAAGTATGAACCCCATTATCCTCCCAGCTATGGGTTAAATAGTACCACTACTGTTCTTCTAGCAGGATGGCTTTGGCATTAAATAACCTTTGAAGGTTGATATGCCATTAAGCAAAAAACAAACAAACAACCCCACCAAACAAACCAAGAAACCAAACCGATTGCCTATTATCGATTTTCGCTTTAATATGATTAGTTATTATTGCATTAGTCTGTTCTGCTATTAGAAGAGATTGTGTTTCTCTCTAGAGGTTTTCCTTTCGTAGCTATGTCCATGTTTTCACGTATGCAATCTCATCACTTTGTCGCTGAAAATATCCATGCAGTTATTTTTCTATTTCCTAGTGTTTTGTTATTTTTCTGTTTATTTTTATGCTGCTAATACTGTTGGCTTTATTATTTTTATTCCTAGCGAGATTTCACCCCTGCATTTGCTGATGGTCTTTCAGTGGGGTCTGAGTGACAGCAAGTTTTCTCAGGTCTCCAGGACTCTTTTCAATATTCTGGTCGATTTCAACAATGCTGTAGTTATGTTGGTTTCTAGCTCGTCCTCCGATTTCAAACCCCTTACCAAGGCTTTAGGGATCGTTCCAAGCGTATCACTTACAAATGTTATCCTCGTCACCTTCATGTTCCTCAGCGTTTTTTAGCTCTCAGGCAAGGTCCAACTACTTGTCTCTCTTTTCGTTTTCTTTAATTTTATCTCTGTGGTCCAGCAAAATCCACTCTTATAAACATTTGTTAATTACGGAACTCTCTACACTGGCGAATATTCCATGGGGCCAACGTTCTGGGCGATGGACTGCAGTAGACGTTCTTTATTTACTAGGCTTAGTTAAGTCTGGCTCAAAGCCATGGTAGCCGAGTATCTAGTGGGTATCGATATCGCTTGGCTTGCAAATGGTTTACGACACCCACTCATTACCATGAAGATACAGAAGAAGTTCTGAATTGGTCGATTTACCAAATTATTAGCCAATCAAAATAGAGTTCGAGTTTGTTCGAAAATATTTGTTGGCTTTGAACACGACTTGGGGTGCTTAAAGTAAACAACTGAGAAGGGATAAAAGAAAGATGAAAGGTGGAACACAAATCACTTCGTTTTTCTTTTTAAAGTTACGATAAAGTGTAAGCAGAAGAGTTAAAAATAATGAAAAAATAAATTTAAAAAAATGTTATTTATTCGTTCATGTTCACAGTCCATGAGGCTTTGTTCGGGAGTTTGTAGTGAAAAACAACCAAAAAATAAGACTGAATATGTAAGGGGAATCAAACGTACCTACTTACTCTGGGAATCCGTAAGATAAAACTAAAACTACAAAACGTTAAAAAAGGGACTTCAGATAATAAAATAAAAAAGGTTTTAATGGAACATCAAAATTACAATTTTTAGAATAACATCAATAATTGTAATAACTGATTTACCCGTCTATGGCGGACAAGAGTTCAGAACTTGGATGGCATATACGGTATGATGAAGAGATAAATGTAAAAAAAACTTTTAATCATTTCTAAACAATATCTATTTTGCAGTCTTTGGCATCAATAAAAAAAATGTACACCAAATGTTGAGAAACGGTATTTATTGCAAAAAGATTAATCTACATAAAAGAAATTGTAAGTTAATTTTATTTGTTTAAATTCCATAGATGAAGCTTCATGGTTTTTATCATTGAGAATATTTGGACTATTGTCTTCAATATTCATTGTTATACTCACTACGTTTCGGCCGATATGTCCATCGGCCTTCTTCAGGTATTTCTTGTCGAGTTTGGGGGACTACATAGAATCTCGAACTGAAACTTTTATTTAATGCACAGGGGTAGGTTGGTCCATTAACTATGACCGGGTACAAGTGTTAAGCTATAGTAAGTATTCCTTGTTATTCTTAACTGTAGTGAGGATTGAACCTGCAACCTCCAGATGCAACATTCAGAAGAACTTTTTTACCAAACGCCTTTCATGTGTTGATATGAAACACCAGAGTTCGACATGAAACATCAGAAGAAGACCGAGGGACATATCGGCCGAAACGTTGTGTGTATAACAATGAAAGATGAAGACCGTAGTTCGAATATTCTAAATAATAAAAAAAAGAAGTTAATACTGGTTTGGTTTGGTTTATTGTATATCAGGACACTCATTAGGGTGGTCTTACCCCTCTGCAGAGGTGCAGTCAGTGTATTCTATAGCCCCAGCTTACTGGGCAAACCAATGATAGACTAACTTAAGTAAATGTATATAATAAAGGTGATTTGTTCTTAATGATTTTAATCAAATTTGGTATTATCATTTACACCTTGTGAGTTTTTCACATCAGCGTTTGCTGGGAGTCTTGCATTGGAGGGATAGCATGTATGTAATATTACGGACGGGCGCTGTCGTCAATCAGTGAAGGTATCACGAGACTAGCGCGTGCAGGCAGAAGGACCAGCAAAGTTAGACGTGATTTTAAAATAATCACAGATGAATTATCACGTGTTTCACGACAGTTTCACTGGTGACATCGAACATTCGGGGATCTTCGATTTGTTCCCCAAAATCTCTATATAAGAAAACAAGTCACGAGATTTTGGCAGAGTTGAAGGCAGTTGGCAAAACAGAAAGGATCCGAGGCCCCGACCCGTCATACCCCAGTCTGCTACGACCTATCTGTCAGGCGTGTGTCAACAGCCAGCTCTCACCCACACCGCTGACTCCACCAAGAGGAAGGGAGAAGAAGAACCTAACTAAAATGAACTTTTCGAATTGCAACGATCGTAGCCCTAAATGAATAATAAACGACTGCTATATTTTCTTCCCTTACCTTCGAGTCTGAGTATTTCTTTTTCTGCGGACTTCTTTCTTTACAGAACAACACGTTGGTCCTATGTTACATGTATCCATAACTCTTCTCAGTATTCGAGCCGATCTTTGCAATCCTGAAGTTTGGATGTTCTCAATTCTTTCTCTCACTGTTACATAGCCATACATGAATATGTGGAATGTACATAGAATGTTCATAGCGCACATATAGATAACATAGAAATCCCGAAACACAAAAAAAACACTTGACGACTTCTTAGTTCAGGTACGAAACTTTTTATTACCTTTGAGTTAAAGGTAATTCGACATAAGGAGAGTGACACACAATCTTTCTATGCTGACTTTTCCATCTGCACCCCCACCACCATCACCCGCGGCACCCCGCCGCAAACTACTGGTCTGATCTCGACGAGCCCCGAAAGTCAACCATCTTCTTCGGACGCTAAAACTCAACTAACTGACTTTTCTCAAATCCCTCAAATCCTCCGCGCACGCTTCCGGTGCATGACCACACACACACCCCGGTCATATTTCCTATTTGGGATTTTTATTTTGACATCTCTGATTGACACATCTTCCCCGCGCGTGCATGAACATGTTCATGTTGCTCATGTTGCACCTAACTAACCCATGCGCTAAGCGAAAGGTTCTCAGCCTAACTAAACCGAAAGGTAAGATATATAAAACGAAATCCCTCGGCCATTATATTACATCAATTCCAATTTCTCTTGTCCCCTTTTCCAATGTTAGGGTATCGTTACAAGAACAGTTATAATTAATACCGCCAACACAGTTATGTTCCATAGTATTTTGTTATGTTTTTTAGTTTTCTTTCAAGGGTTAAGTATTTCGCCAGCTTTTCTTTTATTTTTTCCGCTGGAACTGCCAAATAAACAAGATCTTTTTTCGTCTTGTTGATTAACACAAGTTCTGATCTTCTGGCCGGGATTAGGGGATCCGTTTGTATCTCAAAATCCCAAAGAAGTTTTTGCATCTCATTCTGGTTTGTGCATATACCCTTTGGTAGTATGTTCCATACTTAATCTCTTGCATAGCTTCCAGTGGATCCCCTTTCCCACCCAGTCATGTCTAGTCTGGTGCTTTTTTTGCTCTAGTTTACTACATTCGCCAATGTGATTATATCCTGACAATATATTTTCAGAAATCTCAGCCAAAAACACTTATCATCTCGAATTAATATATTTTTGTCTTTTGTAAGGACCTAAAATTATAACATGGTGGATTAATCTTTAACCACTGTGACTATTTGTCAACAGCTCACATACCTTGGCAGCAATATCTCGTCTACGGTAAGCGCAGCCAATATTTGCATAGAAAAGGCATAAACTGCTATTGATAGATTGTCAATCACATGGAAAGCTGATCTCTCTGATTTTCTAATACGAGACTTCTTCCCGGTTGTGGCTGTATCAGGACCACTGTATGGATGCACTACCTGAATTCTAAAAAAATACTTAGAGAAAAAGTTAGACGGGACCTGCACAAGAATACTATCGGCTGTTTTGAACAAATTTCGGAAGTAGTTCTCAACAAAACAGCAACTGTAGGGTCACTTACCTCTCATCTCACAAACCATCCAAGTCAGATGAAGACATGCCGGGAACTGCTGGTGAAGTAAGGATGACCTTTTAAGAATCGTTTTTCTGTGGAGTCCTTCACATGGACACACCAGAGTTGTCCGAACAGTAAGAACCTATATTTATAAGCTGCCGGGAACGGTAGGCGATAGGGACG
>OY757929.1:53678142-53743142 GCA_963585895.1 Sepioteuthis lessoniana | reverse complement strand
TCACCTGTTTTGCCAACTGCCTTCAACTCTGCCAAAATCTCGTGACTTGTTTTCTTATATAGAGATTTTGGGGAACAAATCGAAGATCCCCGAATGTTCGATGTCACCAGTGAAACTGTCGTGAAACACGTGATAGTTCATCTGTGATTATTTTAAAATCACTTCTAACTTTGCAGGTCCTTCTGCCCACACACGCTAGTCTCGTGACACCTTCACTGATTGACGACAGCGCCCGTCCGTAATATTACATTAGTGATACTAACTGTAATTGATGTTTTTGTAACGGTACCTAAAGGCTTGGAAAGGGGTCAAGGGGGAACTGGAAATCAGAGAAAGAATCGAGACACTTCAGACCACGGCATTGTTAAAATAATCTAGAACACTCAGAAGCGTCTTGGATACCTGAGGAAACTTGGTGTCACTCTGATTCTTATCTTTTCTTGCTGGTGAGAAAAACTGGAATGAAGTAATAATAATAATGATAATAATAATAATAATAATAATAATAATAATAATAATAATGATGATGATGATGATGAGGATATTGAAAATGTTGATGATAAATTGTCTGCGTATTTTAAGTAATAATGATAAAAATTAATAACTAATAATAAGGCCGAATAAGAATATCATATTTTGCACGGCTGAAAAAAAAAAGTAACATAATTACAATTATCAAAATAAATAGATAATAGAGATATTAATTAAAAGAAATAATTTTAATTTTCTGATCATGTTCATCTTTTTTTTTAATGTGATTTGAAGTTTATATTGTCAGATTTGTTGAAAAAGGTCAGATAAATATATAAATAAAGAAATAAAGAAAGAAATAAAAAGGCAGATACAATAAAATGAAAGTAAAATCTTTTAATTAACTCGACTCAATAGTGACATGAAGATGTTCGTGTGATCGGGAGGCGAAGAAAATACAGTATATTTTAAAATAACATTTTAAAAACAATATTAAAACATTAAGATTAAAATGATAAAATAATATTTTGAAATAACACTTCTTTATTTGGGCGTTAAACAAGGTAAAAGTTACGCATGCGCATTGGTGAGTTCGTATACTCAGTTAAAAATGTCTGCGTGCTATTTCTTCAGGCAGTTATTTCACACGGTGATTTATATACAAATACACCTGTAAATACAGTGATATATTTACAGAAACGTATAGACATTTGTATATTTATACACATAGATAATATCATATTATATTATACTTTATTATATTATATTATATTATATTATATTATATTATATTATCTGTGCCAGCAGAAATTTAACGTGATACAGATATAAGTTCCCCAATTTATACTATAAATAAAATTCTGAGATAAATCGTGAATATTTTAAAAATTAGTGAATAAATTACAGTAAATATACCCCCCGACAAAAAAATGCAATGTAAAATTATAGTTAAAAAAGAAAGTTTAAAAAGTTAGATGAAAAAACTGAAAATTCAGTCATTAGTCACTCACTTTTGTGGTTAAATATATTTATCTTACTTTTGAGAAACTTAGCGAGTGGTTCGATTTACAATACGGACGATAAGGCTAACTTTGCTGGTTTTGAAGATTAATAATAAAGATATCTTTGTCAGTTTAACGATTTACAACAAGGCTAACTTTGCCAGTTTTACGATTTACAATAAAGCTAACTTTGCCACTTTGCGAGAAGTTCAATGTTCATAACTATCGAAGCTGCGGATAATTAAAAAGCTATCAAGAAACACTCGCTTATGAAAAAGAAAACAGGTTATTAAAATTAAAGTTGTAAATAAACCATGAAATATAGTTTTCATTTTCAATATTTTTTAAGAACCTGTTTACTTTTTCTTTTTTAGTTTTTCAAAATATTTAAAGCACTAAAGTCCATAAGAAATCACTACTTTTACCAAGTTATATAACAAACTGCTCAGCTACTTGTTTGGGTGGGAAGGAACGGTTGATTTGGTAACATTTTTATAATAGGAAACGAACCCAGTCAAATAAATAAATATACACATACAAGTAAAATAATTAGGGACTCCGCTTAATTGTTTTAACAGTCGACCAAAAGACGGTGGAAAAGAAAGGAACATGTATGAGAGAGATAGATAGATAGAGAGAGAGAGAGAGAGAGAGAGAAAGAGAGAGAGAAAGAGAGAGAGAGAGAGAGAAAGAGAGAGAGAAAGAGAGAAAGAAAGAGAGAGAGAGAAAGAGAGAGAGAAAGAGAGAAAGAGAGAGAGAGAGAGAAAGAAAGAGAGAGAGAGAGAGAGAGAGATAGATAGATAGAGAGAGAGAGAGAGAGATAGATAGATAGAAAGAGAGAGAGAGAGAGAAAGAGAAAGAGAGAGAGAAAGAGAGAGAGAGAGAGAGAAAGAGAGAGAGAGAGAGAGAGAGAGAGAGAGAGAGAGAGAGAGAGAGAGAGAGAGAGAGAGAGAGAGAGAGAGAGAGAGAGAGGATAAAAGTAGGTTTCCGAAATCCAGGTCTTCATTGCAGCGGACGCCCGGGCTAAAAATAGAAACGTATCGACAGCAAATCGATAACGAGTTCTGATTGGCTGGAAGGAACTCAAATGAAATAGCCGTGAGGGCGTTGGATGCAGGACAGGAAACATCAAAAGAGCCGGTTGGCTGCGGGATGGGACAGTATAAAGACGACAGTTGAAAACCAGCCACAACGATATGAAGACAGCCGAAATTGGCGGCCTCAGGCTCGAAGCTGTGAGGACGGACTAACCCTAGCCAGCACGAATTAGAACAACAGAAAAAAGAAAGATAATCTCTGGTCTGATTCTGCTTTCTCTCTTCTCACAGCGTTTTGTTTTTCTCTGTCTAGTTAAAGAAGTCGACTCAGTTCATACTCTGTTTCTCTCTTCTCGACCACTACTAAAATGTGTAGTAGGTAATAAACTTTGGTAAAAACGAACCAAGACGGTGTTTTTGTGTGTTCGTAACATCTTTTCATCACGATGGAGGTTATCATGAGATCCGACAGACACTTACGACGTTGTGCTATTCGCAAAGATCCATTAGAACCATGGTGGTACAAATGTCTGTGTAGTGCCATAGCGCTACAAAGAGTATACCGTGAACCGTGGCGGTGCAAGTATCTATGTGGTGGATTAATAGTACAAATGTCTTCACACAAATACACACACACACTCACACACACACATATATATTTATATTTACGATGATTATTAAATAAGTTTCCAGACTTTTTTGTATGGGCACTTTTATTGATAGTACACACATGCAACTCTAGTCCCCTTCGGAGTAATCTCCTTCGGCTGCAATGCACTTGTTGTACCGTTCCAAAAACTTCTGGAAAGCCCCATGGAAGTCCTCTTGTGAGAGCGTGTCAATGACCTTCGTCACAGCCTCTCTCATCTCCTCAATTGTCTCATAACGACAGCCTCTGAGCTTAGGGAATAACCAAAAGTTACAGGGAGCAAGGTCCGGACTATAGGGAGGCTGAGGAACTGTCTTGATGTCCATCTTGGTCAAATAGTCCGTGACAAGGATAGAGTCGTGGACTGGTGCATTGTCCTGGTGAAAATGCCACTGACCCGATTTGAAGAGTGCTGGCCTCTTTCGACGGGATCTCCTCCTGAACTCCCTTAAAACTTCAACATAGTAACCTTAACCCTAGGCCTTTGGCCAATCAACTCTGGTGTATTGACTTCCTTATTCCTTCCACGCCTCTCATAATTCCTCACAGACTCCCTGCCTTCTTTGAATCTCTTATGCCACTCAAAAACTGATGCTCGGTTCATGCAAGATAGTCGAAAAGCAGTCTGAAGCACTCCATACGTTTCTGTGGCATTTTTTCCAAGTTTAAAACAGAATCTTATTGCATATTGTTCTTCTAAAGAGTCCTCACGTCCAGATTGGATTTTTGAAATTCACCAGCTGTGACAATGAGGCTTTAGTAGGGTGTATTCCAATTGCTGCTGTAGCTGTTTATTTGAACCTGAAACGATAAAAGTTGGTCAGTCATCTCATAAGATGTATAGCAATAACATACTGACTTTTCAAGAGTCAACGACAATTTTAAATGCCCATACGAAAAAAATCTGGAAACTTATGGTATGTCCCTCGTACATATAAAGTTACGCATACATGCGTACGTACACACAAACAAGCACACACACACACACACATATATAGTTACACTCAGTAACACACAAACACACAAACACACATATATATATTATTTAAAGTAAAAGCCAATATTCAGTCACATTAAGATAATAAATTTATTTCCATCCTGTTAAGAGCATTGGTATGAATCAAAACTCCAAAAGAATTTTTAACAGGACTTCATCAGATCCAATAAGAAAATAAGAAAGTTTTCTCATTGGATCTAAAGAAGTCCAGTTAAAAGTTATTTTAGAGTCCCTGATTCATATCAATACTCTTAACAGGATGGAAATAAATTCATTATCCTAATATGACAGAATATTGTTTTTTTTCTTGAAATAGTATTATTTGCTCTGTGAATTCATTTGCATTGAGCTCTTTACCGGGAATACTTAAATATTCGAAATTTGAAAAATTCATTTGTCCTGACGGAATTGTTCCCTACTCTGGATTTACTGGATTGAAGAATACCTTATATATATATATATATGTGTGTGTGTGTGTGTGTGTGTGTGTGTGTGTGTGTGTGTGTCATCGTAATTTCTAACAATATATCAATTCCTCTATTCAAAATTATATAATTATATTTCCTGCCCATGAGGCTTATGTTATGTGGACTCATAACTCCGACTTGGGAAGACGTAGCCCCGGAGGTGGCCGTGTCCACTGTAGGGAATACATACCAATAAAAAAAAGACACATTAGGTCAAGTGGTCGTGCAATTTACCATGATTGGTTAGTTCGGCATCGCTTATATGTGGCATGAACCGGTGGCCCAGTGGTAGAGTTTCGGCTTCTGCATACTGTGGTTGTTAGTTGGATGTCCAGTAGAGGAGATCACGGTGTGCACTGCTGATGAGACCTAATAAGGTCGAAACAGCTGTTCAGTGCTCCGTATATCGCATGTAGGTGTTTGCCGGATTTTCTTATTTCTAACAAAAAGGTGTTTGCCGGATTTTCTTATTTCTAACATAATATATCAATTCCTCTATTCAAAATTATATAAATATATATAGTGTAGGATTGTGAAGGAGGTGTCTTCATCATCCAGCGGCTAACTTTCAGGACTGCAACTTTGTTGTAAGCGATTTTGAACTCCAATCGCGCGATACCATTTCCTTTAAATAGCGCCTCTACTGCCCTTCAACAAGGATGGTTTTGGCATTTAATAACCCATGGTATGCCATAAAAATAAAGAAACCAAACAATTGCTGATGAAATTAACAAGTTAAAAAAATCAAATATACAATTAATTGACATGTTTAAACAAAGCCTTTATCCATAAAATCAAAGAAAACGGCTTCGAGTTGACAAAGAAAAAAGCAGAAGGTACCCCGCAAAAGCAATTACCGACGCCGACTACACTGATGACATTGCGATTCTGGCAAATACACCCAACCAAGCCGAAACACTACTACATAGTTTGGAACAAGCCACTGCAAGCATTGGCCTCCATGTCAATGCACACAAAACTGAATATATGTGCTATAATCAAACAGGTGACATTTCCACGCTAGAGGGAACCTCTCTGAAACTGGTAGACGAATTCACCTACCGAGGAAGCAGTGTCTCATCAACCGAAAAAGACATCGACACACGGCTAACGAAGGCATGGACAGCTATCGATAAGCTATCGATCATATGGAAGTCAGACCGGACCGATAAAATTAAACGCAGTTTCTTCCAAGCAGCGGTCATGTCGATACTGCTGTATGGATGCACTACTTGGACGCTAACTAAACGGCTGGGGAGGAAGCAAGACGGCAATTACACCAGAATGTTGCGAGCAATATTGAACAAGTCCTGGCGGCAACACCCCACAAGGCACCAACTATATGGCCACCCACCTTCCATCACGAAAACTATCCAAGTTAGACGAACCAGACACGCGGGACACTGCTGGAGAAGCAAGGATGATCTCATAAGTGATGTACTCCTATGGACCCCCACATATGGCCGAGCAAAAGCAGGACGACCAGCTCGAACATACATACAGCCGCTATGTGAGGATACGGGATGTAGCCCTGAAGACCTGTCAGAGGCGATGAATGATAGGGAGAAGTGGCGAGAGAGGGTCAGGGATATCCGTGTTAGCGGCACGACATGATGATGATGATTATCATATAGATTTTCTGAAAATAATTTGCCCACTTTACAAGGATTAAAAGAATTATCTGCCTGCGAAAGAGTCAAAAGTCTGTTGAAGAGAATCTGTTGGAAACTAATTTTTTGCTAATTGCTTCGAAGAAAACAAATCCTGTGTATGGTTGTGGAAGAATATTATTCGGGGACGTTTCGATCAATTAACACCGCCGGTTTATGAATATAAATATTTACACACACACACCATATGTAAATATGGCTATGCTGCAACACTTATAGAAGATACATAAGCGGCGTTCAATAGCAGTTGTAATTGGAGATACCCAGAGTCCAGTCAGGGCACCTCAGGTGGTGTAATGGTTAGCAAGGTAGACTACACGAGTGAGTTCGATTCTCATTGGGTGCCCCATTCATGCGACCTTGTGCTACATCTGAGCAAAAAGCTTAGTAAATTAATACCCAGAGTCCAGTCAAAAAGCGGACACTACGTCGTAAGCGCAAACAACGCCCCGGTTCTATCTCAACTAATACTGCCGACCTCAGCCAACCCAACATCCTGTTATTTTGATAGCTTCGGTTGAAAAAATACAATTCCACACCACAACACAACACAGCAATTTGGTTGAGTTTGAGAGGGTAATTTTTAATAGTGTTAAAAATTAAAACTTAATTAATAATAATTGGGAATTTAGTGAGAGAGAATAATAAAAACTTATTGTAATAACGAAGAGTACATCATTAAAAGTGATTGAGAGTGTATAAATCTAGAAAGTATTACCAAAAGAAAGCAATAATAAAAAGATAGAATAAAACTAGCAATTAGATATAAGGTTGTATGGAAAATAATGATCGATTTTAAGCATATAAAATACATTCTCACACAGATAAAATAAAACAAAACAGAACAAAACAAAAATCTAATACCAAGAGAGATAATCGTAGCAAACCTTAATTGAATAGATACAAAATTCTGCCGACAAACTCAACGTACCACACAATTCAAAAAAATAAGAATAAGAATAAAACAAAAAGAAATAAAGGAAAAAGAAAAAAAATCAAATTTCAGGAGAGGCTAAAAAACGATACTAAAGTAATTTAATTCCTCTAAAAAGATTAACGTTTGAGGTGACAAATCCAATAAATTTTACAGTCCTACACATCACGATATCTTCCCAGAGGAATAAGACCCCTGACAATTAACGAGGGTTCTGGATATGACAATAAACTACACCCGATGGTGAGGCTCCTGTACTTGGGCCTTGAGGAATGTAGAGTACCCCTTCACTACCATGTCTGTCGGGCCCGGAGTGGTACTAGCTGTTATGCTCCCATCTAATAAAGCTGTTCAATATTTTAGAAAGGATTATTATTATCATTTTTAGTCATTTCAAACCATTCAGCAGACTGAAAACTATTTATATTACATAGGAATGGGTAAGTTTCAGAGGTGTAATGGCTAAAGGGCTGGACAGTAGCCTCGAAGCAGACGAGTTCGAACACTTGTCAATTACGTCCACTTTCAAAATCTGGGAAAGGTATAAATCCCGCAGCTCTAGGTTCAATAGTATCACCGCTGTTCTTCTACGAGGGTGGCTTTGGCATTAAATAACCTATGAAGGTAAATATGCCATTAAACAAAAAAAAAAAAAAAAACTTAATAAATTGTTAATGATAAACACCCATACTTGAAACTATTTAACACTATGCAAAATAATTTACATTAAATTAAACTATTTTTGTTTGATAGGAATACTTAAACAATGTAATTGTTCGCAAACTAATGATTAATACTGAATATAATGACAAGTACTTCATAAGAATACTGCAAATCATTCAGCTGTATCTAAAAAGCAGAAGCTTTAACGATTCGTTTAAAAATAAATTTAACTACAAACTACTCGGCCATGTGTGGGGGTCCATAAGAGTAACACATGGCCGTGCAAAAGCAGGACGACCAGCACGAACATACATTCAGCAGATATGTGAGGATACGGGATGTTGTCCTGAAGACCTGCCTAGGGCGATGAACGATAGGTAGGAGTGGCGAGAGAGGGTCAGGGATATCCGTGCTACCAGCACGACATGATGATGATAATCCTATTTACCAACCCCTCCGCTCGGGCAGGATATGACACAAGGTCAATTTTTAAGCGGAGTTTAACAGGTTTCAATTCAGAGTTTTCCTTCTCCTAGACTAGTTGCCTAACCAAGGCTGAAGAACCTCGTCTGTCCTACTATTTACCCATAGCTGGAGGGAGAATAATTGGATTCATACCTTTCCCAAGGGTATTAGTGCTATGTGAAATGCAATGAGTTTCGTCCAGGATTTGAACTCGTGTCGCCGAGTTCATTTCCTACGACGATAACAATTACACCACGGGCACATGATGATGATGATGGTGATGACAAACTACTCGCTTACAATACATTGATTGTCATCCACAGACATACTGTTTCGTTGTATCACAACTCTTCTTCAGTGTGGCTAAAACCGCAAGATGCTTCGAAGTGAGATCGAAACCCGGCTGATATAAGTCGGACATCTTACCCCAGTGTCATCATCATTCACAGCGTAAGTGAATTGGTTTAGTTTCTTAGTTTTAATGGTATATCAATCTTTGAAGGTTATTTAATGCCAAAGTCATCCTTCTAGAAGAACGGTGGTGGTACTATTTAACCCATAGCAGGGAGGATAAGGGGTTCATGCCTTTCTCAAGTGTATTTGACCGAAAGTGAACATAATAGCGTGACTGGAGTTCGAACTCGCTTACTACGAGTCTGCAGTCTATCGCTTTAACCATTACAGCACGAGGACACCCCCACAGCGTAAGTGAAAGAACTTTTTACGTATATCTTTCTACATATATGTTATCGGCAATCTGGTGTGTTCAATTCTTGGGAAGAGCAATTGTATTTTAGCGTATAAACTGGATTTGACATAAATAATCCACAAGGACTGATATGCCATAAGAAATCAGCCGGCCAGCCAACCAGTCGACCAACAACTACATATAAATAATAGCTTCCACCAGTCAATTATGTAACACTTTCTATTGACGTCAGTTATAACCATCCAGCTCAGCTATGAGTTAAACGGTATCTTTGCTGTTCTTCCAGAAAATGGCTTTGTCATAAAATAACTCTCGATGGTTAATATGCCATTAACCCCCCCCCCACCAAAGAAAACTGAATCTAACCATCTATTAATTGCTTAGCATCTTAATTATAAGTCTATTGCTAAAAGATTATCATCCAATTTCATCGATTAATCAGTATTTGATTATCATCATCATCATCATCATGTCATGACGCTAGCACGGATATCCCTGACCCTCTCTCGCCACTTCTCCCTATCATTCATCGCTTCTGGCAGGTCTTCAGGGCTACATCCTGTATCCTCACATAGCTGCTGTATGTATGTTCGAGCTGGTCGTCCTGCTTTTGCTTGGCCATATGCGGGGGTCCATAGGAGTACATCACTGACGAGTTCGTCCCTGCTACTCCAGCAGTGTCCTGCGTGTCTGGTTCGTCTAACTTGGATAGTTTTCGTGATGGGAGGTAGGTGGCCATATAGTTGGTGCCTTGTGGGGTGTTGCCGCCAGGACTTGTTCAATATTGCTCGCAACATTCTTGTGTAATTGCCGTCTTGCTTCTTCTCCAGCCGTTTAGTTAGCGTCCAAGTAGTGCATCCATACAGCTGTATCGACACGACCGCTGTTTGGAATACACTGCGTTTAATTTTATCGGTCCGGTCTGACTTCCATATGATCGATAGCTTATCGATAGCTGTCCATGCCTTCGTTAGCCGTGTGTCGATGTCTTTTTCGGTTGATGAGACACTGCTTCCTAGGTAGGTGAATTCGTCTACCAGTTTCAGAGAGGTTCCCTCTAGTGTGGAAATGTCACCTGTTTGATTATAGCACATATATTCAGTTTTGTAGCTGCTGTATGTATGTTCGAGCTGGTCGTCTTGCTTTTGCTTGGCCATATGCGGGGGTCCAAAGGAGTCCATCACTGATGAGTTCGTCCTTGCTTCTCCAGCAGTGTCCTGCGTGTCTGGTTCGTCTAAATTGTATAGTTTTCATGATGGGAAGCAGGTGGCCGTACCATCACCCAATTACAAAGATGCTTTCAGGAATTTCGCTTCAATCAATAATTTATTATACGCCCCTACGTATATTTTAAAGAAAATGGAGACATCTCCGCATTAATAGGCAAACATCTGAGTCAGACCAATCGGCTGGGGCTATAGAATACACCAACACCAGCTTTGCAGAGAGGTAAGGTTTGGTTGGTTTCTTTGTTTAATGGCATATCAACCTTTGTCGGTTATTTAATGCAAAGGTATTCTCCTAAAAGAACAGTAGTTGTACTATTTAGCCCATTGCTAGGAGGATAAGGGGGTTTATACCTTTCCCAAGGGTATTTGCCCGAAAGTGAACGTAATAGCGAGACTGGAGTACGAACTCGCCTACTACGATTTCGCAGTCCATCGCTTTAACCATTACACCACGAGGACAACCACCAGAGAGGTAAGACTCCACGCCAATGACTGTCGTTGATATGACACTAAACTATCCGATGCTGAAGATTTAATTCTGGAGTTCTGAGGAATATACGGGGTGGAACGATAAAATTGTCGCCCTAGAAAAGACAACATGATTCCATTTCCGTTTAATGAAAACCGGTTTTCTTTTTTTGTTGCTGACCATCTACTGGTTGGCCAGTTGTGTACAAATCCCAAGAGCGATAGGAGCCTTCTATCATGTCTGAAAGTGACACAATATTCAACAAGCGAGATCGGAGATGCGTCGCTGTACAACTTATGCTCTCTACCGATCCAAGTTATGACAACAGGACTATTGCCAGCACCCTCAAAATGCAAATCTGGATTGCCACGAATAACAGGGACGTGTCCAGGGTGATGAAAACAACGTTTCCGGCTACGGTTATGGTCTTTGGTGTGGTTTCAAGTGAGGGCCACATGATGCCACCTCACATCTTCGGAGTTGGCTTGAAAGTCAACACCAAAGTGTACCTGGATGTGCTGAAGAATGTGGTGATCCCCTGGTGCAATCAGGTGGCCGGTGGCAGACCCTGAGTGAAGCAGCAGTACTCGGCGCCGGCCCACAAGTCCAAAAAGACCCAGGCTTGGCTTCAGAAGGAGTGCTACGACTTTGTATTCTTCTCACACTGGCCCCCCTCCTCCCCTGTCCTGAACCCACTGGACTACTTCGTTTAGTCATACGCCGAGAACATCACCAATATGACCTCCCACAATACCAAAGCCAGCCTGATCACCGCCATCCGCCGAGTATTCACCGAGCTCCCGCCGGCGCTTGTGGAAAAGGCATGCTCCCAGTTCCGGATCATTATCGAGGCGGAGATCGAGGCTGAAGGCAGCTACATTGAATAGATGTCAACTCTACTACATAGTCAAGTTACCTGAAATGATTTTTTTCAATAAAAGATTTAAAATAAAGCTGTAGTGTTGTTTTCTTTACGACGACAATTTTATCGTTCCATCCTGTATGTGTTGACCAACCCCTTCACACGGGCAGGATGTGACCAAGTTCAATTTTTAAGCAGAGTTTAAGAGGTTTGAATTCAGTGTTTTCCTTCTCCAAGACTGGTTGCCAAACCTAGGCTAAAGAACATCAGTCTGCCCAACTATTTACTCATAACTGGAGAGGGAATAACAGGATACATACCTTTCCCAAGGGTATTAGTGCTATGTGAAATGCAATCAGCCTCGTTTAGGATTTGAACTGGTGTCGCTGTGTCCATTTCTTATGACGATAGCTATTTCACTACAAGCACGTCCTGGAGAAATTAGTTTTCATTCATTGCCATTACACCCAGATCCACTCTGAGTCAGAGTGATAGTACCTGTTTGGTTCCCATTTATGGGTCAAATAAAACAATTTCATTATTTACTACATTTGAAACCATTTAATTTTGTGCAAACAAATGACTGATGTTAAATTGAATAATTGGTATTACATGTTGCATATTGACCCTTGACAGATACGCCAATCAGGGAATCTCAAGGTAGGATGTTCGAGCTATATAAACAGGAAGACAGCGATGCGTAGATGCAAGCAGCTCACGTGGGTTGACAACCGGAAAATAATGAGGCGTTATGTAATTATATAAATACGGTCAATCTCGCCGTCTCGTAGTGAGTCAGTTTCGTGCAGTCTCGTTCTCACAGAGAGAGGCCAGCTAGTGTCCAGAGGGGTCAGTGGTCCTCCGGGCCAAGAAGCAGAAGAAGTGCTAAATCTAGCCCTGAATATGGAAACAGCGTTGTTAAGAAGTTATAGGTTTATATAGTAGTCCTCCGTCTGTCTCCGTCTTCCTGTCTCTCTCTCACACTTACAGAACTTCGATTCTAACAAAGAAGAAAGAGACTTATATTCTTATAACTATGTGTTATGGTCCATCACCCCTTCATACATCACGGCCATATAACATTACATGGCAATACTTAAACCCGTTTAAATGTGTGAAAGTAAAACGATTAGATTTAGCAGTACGTGAAACCATTAAACTGGATGCAAATAAAACTATAAGTGTTAGATAGCAATACTTGAAACAATTTAGCTGTGTGCAAAAAATGAACTCTGGCTCTTTTAAAAATTGTCACCGAGAAACTATTCGTTCATAAATCATATATACAGGAAGTCTGAAAATAGATGCAACCCATAAATATGATAATTCATATTGCATCAAGTCATCTTTCATTTGAGACTTAAAAAGCACTCATATCATTTCAGAAACGTCAAACCAAATTACACGGGCAGAAATTAATTGACTTTATCCTACAGGGCACATGAAAGACCAAGTTCCTGGGAACGTCTTCGGGGAGACTTTTTCGGACTCCTTCCGACAGAATCTGTCACTGCATCTACATTGTTAGGACATCATGCAGTCAACTTCCAGCCAGATCTGGGATTTTCTGCCTTCTTTTTGAGATTGTTTACTGAACCTGTGGTTTGAAGTTTGTGTACCCAAAGATAAATTTGGTTTTCAGGGGATAAAAACAGGACATGGCATTAAATAACCTACAGTGGTTGATATGCCGTAAACCATAAGCAACTCGCTAATAATCTGAAATTAGTAGAAACGTTCACAAAGCTCTATAGCAGTATTTCATCTATTGAAACTGATGTCAACATACACCTTGCGAAGGCATGGATTGATCATATGGAAATCTAATCCCTCCGATAAAATAAAGCGGGATTTTTTCTGTGGTTGTGTCCGTACTACTATGTGGATGTACCCCATGAACACCGCAGAGAAAAAAGTCAAGAATGTTACGTGTTGTTTGGAATAGATCCTGGAAACAGTACATCCCAAAATAGTTGCTATTTGGCCACCTGCTTTCTATCTCACAAACCATCCAAATAAAACAAACGAGACCTATTAGGCACTATTGGGGAAATACAGATGACCTTCTCATCTGGACTCACACCCAAGGACACACCAGTAACAGCTGACCAGCAAGGACTTTCATAGATCAGTTCTGATGCAGTCGTATGCTGTCTAGAGGAACATCGGGAGAGATGAACGATAGAGATGGATGGAGAGAGAGAGAGAGAGAGAGAGAGAGAGAGAGAGAGAGAGAGAGAGAGAGTGAGAAGAAACTTCGTGCTATCAGTACGACTTGATGATAACGATACAAATGCCAAATCCAACGTGGTTGCAAGATTTCTTTAATTAATAGAAGAACATTTCGACAGACTTGGTTCTTTGTGGACGCTCTTTAACAGAAGTCTATGAAGCTGAGCAATTCATTTTGAAGAAATTAGATTATAAGGGCCATTCAATACTTCGAGCTCCACGCGCTTTTCGCAAACACCAGACACCATTGTTCTCCAGCAAGCCTATACATCTATTATAGAAGTGCCCTTCATATGCTATCAAAAGCATTTAGTTGGACACCTTACTTGGATAAGCAGTTGTTCCATGGATACTTGCAACGCGGTAGAGGTCCAAGACATGAACTTAAGAAACGTTTTAAAGATTTCAAAAAGAACTTGAGAGCGCTAAGAATGGATATTGGACATTGGGAGCAGATAACGATAAATCGATCAACTTGGAAGAAATTAATCTGTTAAAACCGTAATATATATCATCATCATCATCATCATCATCATGTCGCGCTGCTAGGACGGATCTCCCCGATCCTCTCTCTCCACCCGACTTTATCGTCCATCGCTCCCTGGAGGCCTTCCAGGCTACATCCTGTATCGGCACAGAGCTGGTCGTCTAAAATTTGCGCGTCCGTGTGCAGGGGTCCACAAGATTACATCGCTTATGAGTTCGTCCTTACTTATCTATCAGTGTCCCGCACGTCTATTTCGTCTAAATCGGATAGTTTTAATTATGTGTGGTTGGTGGCCGTACAGCTGCTGTTTTGTAGGGTGTGCCTCCAGGACTTGTTCAATATGGCAGCATTCTTGAGCAATTGCCCTCAAACTTTTTCTCCAAACGTTTAGTTAGCATCTATGTTGTGCATCCATATACCAGTATCGACACGAGTGCTGCTTGGAAAAAAAACTGCATTTTATTTTATCGGTCAGGTCTGACTTCGATAGCCTGTCGATAGCTGTCCATGCCTTTGCTAGTCACGTGTTGATGTCATTCTCGGTTGATGAGACGTTGCTTCCAAGGTAGGTGAACTTGTCCGCTAGTTACCGAGGACCGCCTTTTAATGTGGAGATGTCGCCTCTTTGATTAAAGTAATATATATATATATATACTTTTTTACTGAATGTTTTTCTCCTAAACTCTGCATCGTTTGGAATTGGTTAATAGCAAACATCATTTTAATCAAGAAAAATAATTTTGAGGCTATGCAAAATAGCAGCATATCAAATAGGAGTGTTCCAGGGTTGAAAAGAGTTCTGTCGTCAAATTTTTGCCGTCTGAAAAGTGCAAACCATGTGAAATTTACAGAAGTATGTATGATGTATACAAAGAAGTATGTTTTAGTGAAAAAAGATAAAAAAATTAACAAATGAGCTAAACAGGGATTTCTTACAGCGAACCTGAGTTAAAAAGACAGTTCATGCTGTGTAAACACACTCACTCTCTGGTAAAGAAAAAGGTCCGGGTGTAGCGTTTAGTAGAGAATGTCATTTTGACAGCATTTTGGGATATTAAAGGATCCATTACTACTGATTCCCTTGAAAAAAAAAGTGCAGCTCTAAACACTGCTTCTTACTGCCTACTCCTTAGACAATATTTCACCTTATTTATTGAATGAACCTAACTGTAACGAGCCAATGATTTCCCTTAAATGGAATCTGTCTCGCTGATAACGTGGTTTACTAAGCACCTATCAAAGAAGAAACGGTTTATTTTGGTTCAATCTAAAATAGTTTCGAATCTAGACCGTATAACCATAATATGATTTAATCCTATAGAAAGTTTAGTTTGTCGGTACGGATATGACACTAAACTGCATCTGACTCTGAGGATTCACTTCGGGAGATCTAGGAAGTGTGGAGTATTCGTTCATTGAAATTACTCTCAGGTCCACTCTGACCCAGAGATATAGTACTTGTTAGACTCCCATCTATTCGTCAAATAGATCTGTTTAAAAATCATGCCTATTCGATTATGCTTTGAGAAAAAACATCTCTTAATAAACAACTACATAAAACGTCGATATAAACGTACAATGAGTGCAATTCCCTAACTTCTAGGCATAAAACAACCCAAGATGAGTTGACATGTCGTTAAATCCAATCAATAAATGAATCAATTAAATAAAACCTGTAAAAACAGTACATCCTTGTGTAGATATTATTGGTCTCTCATTGGCCTTGAGGGCAACGTGTTCGCTAATGGTACGGGAGACAGGGGTTCAATCCCAGGTCGAGTCATTCCAAAGACTTTTAAAAAATGGTACTTGATGCTGCCTTGCTAAACACCTAGCATTATAAGGTACGTATCAAGGGTAAAGTGGAGCAATCCAGGGAAAAGAGTAGCGCCCCCCTCTATACCTAGATTGAGGCTATGCAAAATAGCAGCATATCAAATAGGAGTGTTCCAGGGTTGAAAAGAGTTCTGTCGTCAAATTTTTGCCGTCTGAAAAGTGCAAACCATGTGAAATTTACAGAAGTATGTATGATGTATACAAAGAAGTTTGTTTTAGTGAAAAAAGATAAAAAAAATTAACAAATGAGCTAAACAGGGATTTCTTACAGCGAACCTGAGTTAAAAAGACAGTTGAAAAGGGAGATTTCGGGTCGCCCTCGACTACAGTCACCAACTTTACTTTCTTATTAAAGACAAGGAGAGTCGATCTTTACACATTAAATGGTCAAGCATTCTAACGCTTAGTGGTTTTCGATGTAATTTGAGTTTTGAAGAAAAAATACAGATACTAATATCTGAAGATAAAGGTCAATCGTTGAACAAATACAGTGAATTGTTCACTAAGTGTAGACAAAAATCCAAACTTTTGTTAATAATTATGGCACCTGATTGGAGTTTAAGCAGTCTTTAAGTATTTTTTTCTTTTTCAATGAATTATTATCATTGTACCTTTTTTTGCGCTGTTATTTATTATTTTTTTTTTTTTAGATATTTTTATGTTGATTTGTTTATTTGTTTGTTTGGGTTTTATAGCATATCAACCTTTGTCGGATATTCTATGCCAAATCCATTTTTATAAAAATAAACAGTTCTATTTCAAACTATTCAGTTTAACATAAGTACCAGTTTAATATATATATATTAATATATATATGTATGTGTGTGTGTGTGTATGTGTGTGAGAAAAATATACAGAGATAATGAGTTAGGAATGATTCTATTTGAGAATACATAGGAGGATTCTTATAAATCTCCAAGAGTGCTCAGTGTATGACAATATATGAATTTCTTACAGAGCAAATTTCCATATAATTGAAGAACTACAAACCGTCGTTAGGTTATTATAAATTTATTTCAGCGGGCAAAGAGAAACCAGCTTCTTCTGATAGCCGTCACTCAATGGAAAGAACAAATGTTATATTTTTCAATGGACTCTCTCTCTCTCTCTCTCTCTCTCTCTCTCGCTCAATATCAGGTCGAGTCATACCAAAGACTCAAAAATGGTACTTGATGTCTCCTTGCTCAACACAGCATTATAAGATATGGATTAAGGGTAAAGTGGAGCAATTCAAGGAAAGGAATGGCGCCCTTCCTTACACCTCGGCGTAGTAGCTATTGAAAAGAAGCCCTCGAGTCACCCTCGACTATGGTCGCTAATTTTATATATATATATATATATATATATATATATATATTACAATAGACTCTTCACTTCTGACTCTAAGTCATCGTATGAGTCGTTTCACAACTTGTTGGAATGAATTCAAAAAGGCACCATATTTTCCCAAGTACTTTCAATGTTATGGTCGCATTGGGCTGTAGAATACACCAACTGCATCTCTGCGGAGGAGTAAGACTACCATAACGAGTGTCCTGGATGTGACACTAAACAATCTGATGGTAAGGCTCCTGTAATGCATGAACTTTGGGGAATACGGAGTATCCATTCACTACCATCGCTCCCAGGTCCACTCTGGCTCGGAGTAGTAACAACTGATAGGGTCCTATCTATGAGTCAAATAGAACTAAACTGAGTTCTTATAGTAAACTGAATAGCTTGAAATAGAAATGTTTTTGACATTTAAGCTGCGTACTTATGCTAAACTAAATTGTTTGAAATAGAACTGTTTTTACATTTAACTGTGTGTAACCAAAAATCTGTGCTGATACTAAACTGAACAGTTTGAAATAGAACTGTTTGTATTTATAAAAATGGATTTAGCATAAAATAACGTAGTTATAACTTGCTTTTAAAAAACGGAAATTGTTTATAATTCAACCCAATGCATGTAGTTACATGACATACTTTTCCAAGATATAGCATACACAGCTAAGCTTGTTTACTACATCTGTTAATTTTTAAGTGGTCACTCATCTTATGGTTAAGCAGGCACATCACCGCTTTAACTTCGGTGGTCTAATAGGAACCGATACTTTCAGTGGGACTTGAATATAAACTTAAATTTACAGCTTGCTATTAAACTTTCCTGTGATCGACTACATTGGCCCCAGTTTGCTTGGAACGCCAGCTATTGTTTAAGTAATCACTCATATTAATTTTCAGTCGTCTCAACGCTGCTTAACTTGGTTGATCTTGCGGGAACTAGTGCTTTTAGCGTGACTTAATATAAGTCTAGATTTAGAACTTGTTATTTATCAAGCTTTCTCGTGATATAGCACGCAGGCTCCAGCTTGCTTTCAACACAATTGTTTAAGGTAGTCACCCATATCAGTTTTCAGTCGTCTCAACGCTGCTTAACTTGGTTGATCCTGCGGGAACCGATGCTTTCAGCGTGATTTGAACGTATGTCTACTTTTCTGCATTGTTGTTTCAAATAGTTTCCCATATGTATTTTTGTTCGTCATGTCTTTGTCTAAATTATTGTTTGGTTAGTCATTGGCTTTTATTCTATCCTTATTTACCTTTGTATAGATTTTTAGATGATTACATAAAAACGAAAACTTGCTAAAAATATTCTTTTTACATATTCAAACATAAAAATTCTATTTCGTGATACCAGCTTAGATTTCGGGATTTTCGATGTCTTCAAAAGATTTATATTTGATTAAAATTTCGTGACTTTCAGACAATTAATTTTATATTAACTGTAATTTTTCTTATTTTCAGAAAATGTTGGAATTTATTTTGTATATATATATATATGTATATATAAGTTACTGATTCTTTTCTAGACGTTTTCTTTTTGAAAATGACAAGGATTTAGTTTTTAGAGTATATTAAGCTGTTTGGCAAACGAAATGTTACAACTGTGGCACAACTACAGTCCAAAGTCTCTGCTAGAATAGTCCGAGTACAGGTACTTTCAACCATTTTTGGTCATTATTAAGAACGGCGTTATTCCTGTGTTGTGGAGTGTTGGACTGATTCTGTGCTCAAGGAATTTTAAAAGTGGGCCTGTTCTTCATGTGACGTCATGTTTGAATGCCTCAAACAATTTGTTCGTTTACAAAAAGCGAAAAAATGCTTAACTCTAAAAACTTTACACTACACATTTATCAATGATCTGTTCAAGTCTTCGTTTCAATCGTTTAACTTTTGGATGTAAGGAATTTAGGAAGGCACCGTATTTTTCCCAAGTACTTTCATTCCTAACTGGAGCTATCATCTGGGAACAAATAATAACATGACAAAATCAATGACGAATCGTATATATCTATATAAGGAGAAGGAGGAAGAACAAGTAGTAGTCAATGTTCTTCCTCCTACTTTTGTATACAAGTTATACAAGTCAAGCATGACAGGAGAGTGCACACGACCCTTTTTAAACAGAGACTGCTTGCTCCCTTTCCTAACGTGTTCACAGCACCATCTTGTATTCAATGAAGACCTCACCGATGCTCCAACAAAGGCTTGTGAACTTAACTAATTCTGTCAACCGGGACACGCAGCCCAGATTGTGAGACACTACTTCATCAGAAATGCCACGGTATTCAACGGGTAACCTGCAGGATGCCAACAAGACTTCGTACCACTGATGCTGCTTGCCTTGGAAGGTCCCAGTATCAAGCACCAAAGTCAAAGCACAACACCAGGGGCACTGAGAATCGTCCAGTTTCTCAAGTTTAACAGCCTTATGCACCGACGGACAGCTACAGGCAGTACACCTCGCTAAGTCAGGCACACCACAAATAAGGAGATGCGAGTTCCAAATGACATCAGCCAAATATCACGAACACACAGGTGCAAGACAGATCTTGTCGACAGGTTGGCATACATCTTCTATGATCGGGTCTTGTTTATTTTTATACAGCTTGGGAATAGTGCCTGTCACTTCTACCACCAGGAGCAAATAGTCTGCTCTCTCAAGAGGAGAGGCAGAGTCTTCACGACTGCAGCACAACTACAACCCAAGTTCCAAAGCGGTAAATCAGTCATTCCATGGAACTTCCAGTTCTCTAATGTGACTCCCTACCTTCCCTGTAATTGACAGTGACTGCACCATATTTAAACTCGGAATTCGAGCAAAAACGGCCTAAAAAATTGACCGTTTACCTCCTACTCGGCAGATGTTCTATCCATCATCAGAAGCATCAAGAAAACCCTTGTTCTGGCCATCAGCATGACATCCCTGATCAGCAACAATGAATTCTAGCAACATGCTAAAAATAGTATCTCAGGCTACAACACACTCATGTTGCCCAACAAAAAACTTTTCTAGAGGGGAACTCTCCAAAAGCTGCTTACTACGCAAGCCAGTAGAATATGCCAGCCAGTCGGGCGATCTGTCCCACCACATGTTATATAGTGACCCTCGACCGAGCCGTCAATCAAGAGATGCACTTGTGTAAATAAGCGGAGGAACAGCGGAAGCAGGTGAACGTAAGACGATTATATAACCAGGTGCCACAGACGGCTTGGGTCAGTTCCAGTTGGAGTTCGAGTTAGTTGAGGACAAGATGCCAGCGTGAGAATCAGCTTGCAAACTGAGGGCTTGCGGCCCTCAGTGACCCACGGTCGAGTAACCTCAGCCAAGATGAGGAAGAAGTGCTGCTATGGTCAGAAGAACTTTGAGCCAAGATGAGGAAGAAGTGCTGCTATGGTCAGAAGAACTTTGAGTCAATATGTAGCAGTCTGTTCCCGTCTCCAACTCTCCTCTCACACACAAGAAACATCACCCTTTCGGGAATAAAGTGTGAGAGGTTTATTTTTATAAAGAAGTGTGTTCGTTCGTTCATTGAAGTTCGTCATTATGTTTGATTATGTTTCCGCATATATTTGTATATGTATATGTATGCGTGTATAGTATACAACACACATTACACACTTTTCCTGGCGAGCGCTTACACTATGCCTATGATCAAGGACTCCATGGATGAGATCAGGCTTGAAGTGGACTATCTCAAATCCGGTCAGACTCCAGTAGTCACATTTGAACAGCCGCTGTTTGCATTGGAAAAGGAAGTCCAGTAGCCGCATGAGTAAGTTTGTCATCTTTTTAGGCGGTCTTCTTATCGAGATGGCAGTATTAAAGGCTCTTTGTGACTGGCTGCAAAGGAGTGAATGAGTGCAAGCAATGGTTCAGGCAGAGATAACCAATGCCGGAACAGCAAGCGCCTTCCTACGGGCATCCCATGACAGTTGAACCAGAAGGGCTTATCAAGTGATAGACGCAAACCTGGTGGAGAAAGCGTATTACATAAAAGATAACATCCTCAGAAACAAGCTGAAACGCTTCGGTATGCCACCTTCGAAACCTACGGGAAAGAGCAAGTAGCTGATTAAGTTCCTCAAGAATGACGGGGACCTGTTCTCCAGTCTGTATATTGGGCACCAGAACCGGGATGGGAACATAGAGTAATACTTTCAACTTGAACACAAAGTCTGCCCCACTGCTCTATCAGATGGTGGTGGCATCTAGCTGGGTGCCAAAAAAGATCATCTCGCTTGTTTAGAAGACCTCAGTCAGGTAAAGTCTGAGGTTCCTCCTTTGCTAGATCGAACGATCATCATCCAGATGTTGAAGCCAGCAACTATAAAAAGTTTCAAAGAGTATGCACTGCAGTTTTGTTTGTTCTGCTTTCCCTCAAAACTCCTTCAAGCCTCGCGGATCAACCTGGTGTGGTCCCACTACAATAGAGACTCTTTGAATGGTACAGAAAGAGACAAGCGTTGTCAAGAAGTAAAAAAAATAAGTGAGGGTGGGGCAATGATCCCAGATAACTGGGTCAGCTTATGCCATCGAGAACAAGATATGTTCAGCTTCCCCTCTGGTGTCCTTTATGACTTATTTCGACTTAAAGACAAGGAACTGGTCATCTCTAAAGAAGATGATATTTTTTTGTTTTTTTGTTGGGGGCAGGGAGGTGTTGTTTTTGATTTTTTATAGTCTTTGTACGCCTGGAATTTATCAGAACAGAAGAGGATGGTCAACTTTAAAAAATCTTTTATTTCACGCTGTCATCCACAAAAGTACTTGTACAACGCCACTCCGACACGGTTTCGAACACACACACACACACACACACACACATATATATATATATAGAGAGAGAGAGAGAGAGAAAGGAAGATGAGGAGGTGATAATATTGTTAACACTGCAACACTTGATACAAAAATCAATCTCAAAACGAGTACTGATTTTCCTTTCATTCAGACGAAATTTTTTTTCTCTTGCAGAAGATGATATTTTTCGCAAGCCATCGGGTCTAGATACTGTAGCCCTGGCTCTTTGCAACCATGTCGAAGCTGACAGCTACATGACGTTGCATGCCACCCACGCTGTTCGCGATTGCCATAAGAAGATCTTTCTCTTCACTGTTGTCCTGGCACTGCATCTAGCACGCACCCAAGAGAAGAAAGCTAAAGTGTGGATGTACGGCACGAGCAAGGTTTTCCGGTTCTTCGTAGCCCATGAGAAGGAGCAGACTTTGAACCCTGAGAAAGCAAAGGTACTAACGATCTATTATGCTTGGGCAGTCTATGACATCGTCTCCTGCTTTGTTGGACATGGCAAGATGATAGTGTAGGCAACTGATCTAGACACTCAATGACCTTTCTAATGCACAAGATTATAACACATCACACAATATGTCCCTGGCCTGACACATAGATTACACAACTAATAAAAAATTCATGTAATTTTTGTAAAGTAATAAACTTCAAATGGCAAGTGTCAAAATTTGAGCCCAATCAGATTATTAGTTTACAAATTACAGTTATTTAAGCGAAGTTACTGATACAAATATAAAAAAAAAATTGGAAAAATCTAAATTTCATGTGTTGATAAATCATTGCTTTCCGATGGGAAAAATACTGTTCAAGCGAAGCAAGGGCTTGATAAGTGTTATTAGGACACTGCTCCGTCGGAAACTACGGTTAATAAGTGGTATGCTGACTTTAAACGCGGTCGTACAAACACAAATGATACTGAACGCTTAGGTAGCCCAAATTCGCCAGTTGTCCTGAAAAACATTTTAAAAAAACTTCACAATGTCGTTTGGCCGACCGTAAATTGAAGTTGCGTGAGATAGCAGAGGAGTTGAAAATATTAGAAGACAGTGTATTCACCGTTTCACATGAACACTTGTCAATGAGAAAGCTGTGTTCAAAGTGGGTGCAACATTTGCTCATCGTCGATCAAAAACAACAACGCGTTGACGATTCAGAACGTTGTTTGCAACTGTTTCAACACAAAAAAAAAAAATAAATAAATAAATAAATAAAATGAGTTTTTGCGTAAATACGTGACAATGGATGAAACATGGATCCACCACTTCCCTCGGCAGTCAGCTGAGAGGACAGAAGCAGGTCAAAGCCGTCTAAAGGGATCAAAGACGCAAACGTCAGCACCAAGGTTTTGGCCTCCAGATTTTGCGATGCACAAGGTAGTTTGTTCATTAATTACCTTGAGAAAACTAGTCTAGGAGAAGGAAAACTCTGAATTCAAACCTGTTAAACTCCACTTAAAAATTGACCTTGCGTCATATCCTGCCCGAGCGGAGGGGTTGGTAAATAGTACCTTGAGAAAAGAAGAATCATCAATAGTGAATAATATATAGCATCATCAGTGTGTTTGAGAAAAAAATCGCCAATAAACAAATGGAAAAGAAAAAAGTGCTCTTTCACCAATACAATTCACTGTGTCACAAGTCGATCGCAACGATGGAAAAAACTACATGAATTGCACTTCGAATTGCTTCCGCACTCACAATATTCTCCAGATCTGGCCTCCATCGACTACTGGTTGTTCGCAGACCTGAAAATAATTCTCCATGGAAAGACATTTGGCTCCAATGAAGAAGTGATATCGGAAACTAAGGCGTATTTTGATGCCAAAGACAAATCGCTCAAGAAAAAAGGCATCGAACTTTTAGAGAAGCATTGGAATCATTGTATCACCCTAGAAGGAGACTATGTTGATGAATAAAGTCGAATTTTGCCAAAAAGTTATTGTTTTATTAGTTATGCCCGGGACTTATTGAGTGATGTTTAATGATGAAAATACCATCGAGAGGTTCTTTATCTTGCTTTACGACAGAAAAAACATCTCAACTGATATTGACAAGGCACACCACAAACTGTTTTCAAAGAAGACCAGAGTCCACCAACAAGTGTCACCCCCTGAAGCAGATGCCTGATGAGCAATATGCCAGGGTGGATATATATGGGTTCAAGCCCTGGTTCTTGTATCGACATTGCCATCACTAACCGATTGAGGTTGGATCAAGGCCAGTGACGCGTAGGAACGTTTCTGGATAACGCTTCTCGAGGCATCCAAAGCCAGCTGGGAGCTTGTCTACTGCAAATAACAGAAGTGTTGCCTCAAGAAGTGCGAGTGAAAGAAGGCCAATGTGGAATGTGCACCATTGTATGTTTGCGAGGAGAAGTACTCTCAGAACTGAACTCGCAAATTTAAGATGAAGATTCGGAACTGTTCCAGATTATCCAGGTACTCTAAAAGAGAAATTATCAGCATATTGCATTTAGCAGATTATATCTTTAAATTATAATGAAATGTAGTAGTGTCTCTTGATGACAGAAGCGTAACATTTGACTTGCTCACGATTGAACAGATGAGAGCCAGCCAAAATAATTATCACTAAATAAGGTTAAAGTGAAACAATCATGACATGTGGACAATTGGATGAATGTGATATTCAGTGAGGAATCAAGAATGAGAAAATCCTCGTAACTTAGTGGCTAACGTGCGAGTTCGAACTCCAGTCGTACGATTACGTTCACTGTGGGACTAATACTCTTGGTAAAGGTATGAACTACATAATCTCTCCCCAGCTATGGGTTAAATAGTATCACTACTGTTATTCTACAAAAATGCATTTGGTACTGAATAATCCACAAAGTTTGATATGTCTTTAAAGAAAGAATA
The DNA here is from genome assembly GCA_963585895.1 of Sepioteuthis lessoniana. NCBI lineage: Eukaryota > Metazoa > Mollusca > Cephalopoda > Myopsida > Loliginidae > Sepioteuthis > Sepioteuthis lessoniana. Next base: position 53,717,953 of record OY757929.1, on the reverse strand, counting down.
TGAAACTGAATTAACAATCTACTTCGGCTAAAGCTTTTTCTCCACACGCTTATTCAGCGTCCACGTGGTGCATCCATATAGCAATATTGACACTATCGCTGCTTGGAAAAAGCAACGTTTTATCGTTTGAATGAAAGGAAAATCAGTACTCGTTTTGGGATTGATTTTTGTATCAAGTGTTGCAGTGTTAACAATATTATCACCTCCTCATCTTCCTCTCTTATTGGACAGGTCTGACTTCCTTATGACCGATAGTCTATCGATAGCTGTCCATGCCTTTGCTTGTCGCGTGTTGATGTCATTTTCAGTAGATGAGATGATGTTTCCGGGGTTGGTGAACATGTCCACCAGTTTCAGTGAACCACTATTTAGAGTGGAGAAGTCGCATCTTACAGCAATTACACAAGAATTAAACAAGTCCTGGAGGCAACATCCAACAAAACAGTAGCTGTACGGCTACCAACCACCCATCTCGAAAACCATCCTAATTAGACAAACCAGACATGCAGTACACTGCTGGAGAAGTAAGGACGAACTCATAAGCGATGTACTCTTGTGGACCCCTTCGCATGGACGAGCAAGGGTTGGACCGCCAGCTAAAACCAATCTACCACAGCTCTGTGCTGATACAGGATATAGCCTGGAAGACCTGCTGGAAACAATGGACGATAGAGACGAGTGGCGAGAGAGGGTTAGGGAAATCTGTGTTAGCCGCATGACATCTTAATGATGAAGATATTGGCTCAGACGATTAAGCTCGAACTTTTGTCTGGTATCATTCAAATGAAACATAAAGATGACTGCCTGAAGAAAGCAAGTAAATTTCCAAAGTCATTCATGATATCAGGTGGCATATCATTTCATGGACCAGGATAGATGGCAGTCATTACCTCGATAATTGATGTACATATGTATGTATATTGACATATATGAATAACTGTTGACAGACAGACATAGGAATAAAGTTAGATAAAATTTCCATAACTTAAATGAATCTAAACTATTCACAAGGAATATCAGCATTTGATATCTGATCATGGGTTTTCTTGTCACTATTTCAACTTCAATTAGTATTAATATGTGAATTATAATCAGCAGAATCTCCCAAAATGTTAATAAGACCTATCTGAAAATTGATTCAAAACACTCAATAACTAAAACCTTCAGCAGTTACCGTTATTTAAATTCTCTGTGTCTTTTGAGAGTCTGCTAGCGACTATTTTGAAAAATGTCCGCTACAGATGTCGGAGGGCAGTTGGGTAACGGCTTAGCATCCGGATTTTTTCATAAAATATTGTTGTATATCTGTGCCAAAATTGGTGTTTTTATCAAAAAATGCATTCCAAGTTTGCTAACCCGCAGTACTATATTAAAAAAAGAGTTATTATGTATATATATATTGGAGGTGCCCGTGGTTATCATCGGAGGAAATGGACACGACGACTCGAGTTCAAATCCTGGACGAGACAGATTGCATTTCACATAGCACTAATGCCCTTGCGAAAGGTATGAATCCAATTATTCTCCCACCAGCTATGGGTAAATAGTAGCTCAGACTGTGTTCTTCAGCCTTGGTGAGGCAACTAGTCTAGGAGAAGGAAAACTCCGCTTAAAAATTGACCTTGTGTCATATCCTGCCCGAGCGGAGGGGATGGTAAATAGGATTATATATATATATATATATATATATATATATATATATATATATATATTAAATGTCATATTTTGTTTTTTCACTTTCACTTCTTTAATAAAACTATAAAAATGATTGATTGATTGATTGATTCTAAAAGCATTGTCAATGATACTATTTCCAATGTCAACACCAGTTATACTTAGCATCATCTGGTATATATAATATGACTTACCGTATTAAAAAAAGACTTTGTCGACATACTGAATTTCTTTAATTGGAATCATTTTGAGATGAGGCTTCTTAATATGAGAACTAATTTTTTTTATTAATTGCAGACTTTTTGTCCTCATCTTAGTAGTTTTTGCGTTGTTTCCTCTTCACCACGTTTCGGCCAAATTTCACCACTGGCCTTCTTCAGGTGATTAACCACGACCTTGGATAGGAAATATGGCCGAAACGTAGTGAAAAAGAAGCAACACAAAAACTACCAAGATGAGGACAAAAAGTCCGGAATAAATAAAAATTAGTTCTCAGATTACTGAATTTCTGTTTGTAATTTGCATATCTAAATTTTTTTTTAAATAAAGCTATGAATATGACAAAGGAGGAAAATTTTAAAATAATTCACAAAAATATATTATTTAAAAGTATTTCTTAGATATCCTACCTCCGTACAAATGCGATTTTTATGATATAAATATGTACAGTATTCATTTGCAAGAGAAAAAAAAATTCGTTTGAATAAAAGAAAAATCAATACTCGTTTTGAGATTGATTTTTGTATCAAATGTTGTAGTGTTAACACTATTATCACCCCTCCTCTTCATCTATCTATCTATCTATCTATCTATCTATCTTTATGTGCGTGCGTGTATGCGAAACGGAGTGGTGGAGTTGTACAAGTATTTTTGTGGATGACAGCGTGAAATAAAAGAATTTTTTAAAGCTGACCATCCTCTTCTGTTCTGATAAATTCCAGGCGGACAAAGACCATAAAAAATAAAAAACAACACCTCCTCGCACCCCCCAAAAACCCAAAACAAACAACAACCAAATAACAAAATAAAAATAAACAAAAGCCGGGAAGAAAAGCAGAGCAAAAATTAAAAAAAAACAAAACAAAACAAAGCAAAAAACAAACGAACAAACAAAGATCTAAGCCCAGGAGATCTCCATGGATCGGCGTAGAACTGTCCTGGGTTGATGAATGCGGAAAATAAATAAAAGATGAAAACTATTGATAAAAATCTCATTCTCAATAATTACCCCTCTCTTTGTACTGACAAAAATTATACCCATGTGTGCACCTCGTACACACACACACACACACACACACACACACACACACACACACACACACACACACACACACACACAATATGTGTATGCATTCTGGATCATACATCATCATCATCATCATCATCAGGTCGCACTGAAAGCACGGATTTCTATAAATCTCACTCTCCATCCACCCTATCATCAATTGCCCCCGGAAATTCTAAACTACACCCTCTGTCGGCACAGAGCTGATGTGAATAAGTTCTTGCGCGTCGGTCAACACTTGCAAATCCATAGAAGAACGTCACTTATGAGTTTGTCCTTGCTTCTACTGTAGTGTCCCGCATCTCTCGTTAGTCTAACTTGGATGGGTTTTGAGATGGGAGGTCAGTATCTATCTATCTATCTATCTATCTATCTATCTATCCTGACCTCAGCCAGTTCGGGAATCTAGTCTGTCTAGCTATACTGATGAGTTCTGATAAAACGAAACAGTCTGTCTGTGGATGACAATATATATGTTCTCCTACTCCTGTGGGGTTAAGCTCTCTAGCGAAAGAAGTAATGGTTGCCACTAGCGTAAAGCAAGGCTCTCCAAGTGAATTGAGCTCTCGGTAGCCGTTAAGCAGATAAATGTAAACAAAAACAAATGTGATATATAAGCGTTTAAATTTCTTTCACTTGCGCTGGTTTCCTCGTGGCTGGGTGGTAGAATCTTGGATTGGCGTTACAGTCAGCCAGGTTTCGATCCCAGCTTTGGGAATATAGCTTGTCTAGCCACACTGATGAGTTCTGATAGAACGAAACAGGCTGTCTGTGGATGAAAATATATATATGTGTGTGTGTGTGTCTGTTGTAATGGTTTATGGTTATCACTTGCTCACTTGGTGAACCAAATTTTTCGGTATTATCAAATAGTGCTCAATATCGGTGATAGAGATTTATACATATGTATGTATATATATATCTAAAGATGCATGCCATCATATGTTCACATATACGTTTTATACGTATGCGCAGGCGACAGCACACACAGAAACACATTATGGCACAGTCTGCTTGCGCTGCAGAGGGTTAAGACTCCCCCAACGAGTGTATTGGATATCATCATCATCATCATCATCATATCGTGCTGGTAGCACGGATATCCCTGACCCTCTCTTTCCACTCCTCCCTATCGTTCATCGCCCTAGGTAGGTCTTCAGGACAACATCCTGTATCCTCACATAGCTGCTGAATGTACGTTCGAGCTGGTCGTCCTGCTTTTGCGCGGCCATGTGTGGGGATCCATAAGAGTACATCTCTTATGAGTTCATCTCTGCTTCTCCAGCAGTGTCCTGCATGTCTGGTTCGTCTAACTTGAATAGTTTTCGTGATAGGGGGCAGGTGGCCGTACAGTTGGTGTCTTGTGGGGTGTTGCTGCCAGGACTTGTTCAGGATTGCACGCAGCATTCTTGTGTAATTGCCATCTAGTTTCTTCTCCAGCCGTTTTGTTAGCGTCCATGTAGTGCAGCCATATAGCAGTATCGATGTGACCGCTGCCTGGAAGAAACTGCGTTTCATTTTATCGGTTAGGTCTGATTTCCATATAATCGATAGCCTATTGATAGCTGTCCATGCTTTCTTTAGCCTCGTTTCGATGTCCTTTTCTGTTGATTCGACGCTGCTTCCTAGGTACGTGAATTTGTCTACTAGTTTAAGAGGGGTTCCTTCTAGAGTGGAGATGTCCCCCGTTTGGTTTTAGCACATATATTCCGTTTTGTGTGCATTAACATAGAGGCCTATGCTTGCTGCTGCTCGTTCCAAACTATGCAGAAGAGTTTCGGCTTGGTCAGGTGTATTTGCCAGTATCGCTATGTCATCGGCGTAGTCGGCGTCGGTAATTGTTGTTGCGGGGTATCTTCTGCTTCTTTTCTTCATCAGCTCGAAGCCATTCTCTTTGATTTTGTCAATCGATGCACTAAGTACGTAGTCTAGACAAATGATAAAGAGGTACGGGGCCAGTGTGTCCCCTTGTAGTACTCCTGCTACAATGTCAAAGTATTCTGTGTCTCCATCCGGTGATCGTATTTTTACTTTAGTGTTTCTATAGAGAATCGTTATTGCCGCTACGGTTTCTTTAGGTATGCCGTACGCTAGTAGGATTTGTTCCATCTTTCCTCTGTGAATGGAGTCGAAAGCCTTGGTAAAGTCGACAAATATTAATGTCGCTTGTAGGTTCTTTGCCCGTACACCTTCAAGGATTCTGCGGATGGTTAATATTTGTGAGGTCGTGGATCTATTTCTTCGGAAGCCATTTTGGTTTTTTCTAAGTATGTTGTCGATTTTGGGTTCTATTCGGTTTCGTAGTAGGGCATTGTAGATTTTGGCAGCTATGGATGTAAGTGTAATGCCTCGGTAGTTTTTGGCTAATCCGAGGTCCCCCTTTTTAGGGAAGGGGAGTATGCATCCCTTCATCCATCTATCTATCGGATTTTGATTGTATACTGCGTTGCAGTGTCGGAGCAGTATGTCGTCGAATTGTCTGGTCTTCCATACTTCCGGTGGAATTTTGTCCAGCCCTGCAGCTTTCCTATTTTTAATTTTTCTGAGAACCGAGTCGAGTTCTTCTTGTGTGAACGGTCCTAGTTTAATGTCTAATTGTTTGCTAATTATTCTGGTGATTGGTTCATGCGTTATTTTTGGTAGGTTTCCAAGTAAGTTTTCGAAGTGCTGTTTCCACAGTTTTATTCTTTCTTGTTGGTTTGCTGCTTTAAGTTTTGCTTTGGCTGTGTTCTTTCTTCTGCTCACTTCATTTATTGTTTGCCAGGCTATTCTAGATTGTCTATCTTCCACCGAGTCTCTAATCTTATCTATCTGATTTTGAATGTATTCTGTCTGTTCCTTTATATATATGCCTGCTAATTGATATTGTGCCGTTTTTAGTTTTAAGGCATTTGTGTTTGTTGGTTTTTTTTCGATAGTTTTTGGAGGCTGTTTTCACTAGTGCACGTTTTTCTCTCACTGCTAAAGTTTCCCATGGGACTCTATATTTAGTTTTAATTTTTGTTGGAATGTATTTTGCTGCTGCCTCGAGGTGTGCATTGACGAAATTTTCATATTCGTCGTTTGGTGTACTTTTTTCCGTCTTTTCTTGTAGTGTTTAGAATCTGTTTCTTAATTCTAATACGTATTTATCTCTTATATCTTTGTTGTTTAATAGGGCCCAGTCATAGTGTTTGGTGGTCGCTGTTCGTTTGGCGTTTTTTCGTAGGCTTAACCGTATTTTCGCCGTGACTATTCGGTGATCGGTGGACACACCCTCAAAAGAGGAGTATGCCTCGCAATTCAATGCACTATTTTCCCATTTCTTGTTTATAAGGACGTAGTCTATCTGAGCTTTAGTATTGTTTGCATACGTGTATGTCCATAGTTTGCCCTCTCTTTTTTGGTAGTTTGTATTGAGGCATGCTAATCTATTTTCTATCATGAAATCTGTTAGATGTTGCCCATTCCTATTTGACGTGTTGTGGAGGCTGTATTTGTTGTTTCCGTTTTTCCCGATTTGGGCATTCATGTCTCCGCCAATGATTAACATGTTGTGTTTCGGGATGCTACGCACTAATGGGGATAACTCATCGTAGAAGGTGACTAGTTCATTTTCTTCACTAACATTGGTGGGGCTGTAGCATGAGATGATTGTTACTCTGGGGTTTCCGTTAAATGTAGCTGCCATCATTCTAGGTTGTATTTTCTCAACGCTATTAAGCGTTTTTAATGCTCTAGGTCCTATAAGTAATCCTACCCCTCCTACTGCGGCGTTGACAGAGTTTTTCCATGCGGATACAGTGGCGAGCGACCAGCCATTGCCAGTTTCGTGATATTTGATATCTTCTGTGTGCGTGTATCTGTGTTCTTGTATGCATATTATGTCTATCTTATGTTCTTCGGCCGATGCGATTAGCTCTGGGAGTTGTCCTATTCTATTTAAGGTTCTTAAAAAAAAAAAAAGAATGAAATGAATTCCCCCCCCCTCCCAGTAGACCGCCTCCCAAAGCTACCAAAAATTTCAGTAGTAAATAAAAGTCAAAACGAGGAAGAAGCATTTGAACTCAGGAGCCAACTGGAAGTAATATATCAATATTGGTCAGTATGTCTTTAAGTCCTATCAATTTAAAATGCTGAATTTTACAAAATGTTATGCTGTATTTTGTTTGTGAAATAATGCTTAAACTTTGCGTTTTAAATGTAGACACGCTTACTCTACTATAAAGCCAAATTGATGTTAGACTTTCCACATGTCAGCGAACAAGGCAGAATGTTTTTGAATGTCTTCTATCGAATAATTTAAAAATTCGTAAAGAAAGCCCTAACAGTAGTTTAGAAGAAAAAGAAAAAGCCTAAAACACGTAATGCTACCACAGCCCCCCCCCCCCAAGAAAAAAAAATTTTTAAGCTCTATAATTCCTGAAGCCTGCTAGGTTCCCAACTGTAGTTAAAAAAAAAAAAAAATGAAAAACCTAGGAAAATTCCAATACAGCAAAAAAAAAAAAAAAGCACAAGTCAGTACCAGTGAAAGTCATACGAAAGTACCTTAATGTTGGACTTTAACTAAGTTAAAACTTAAAACTTAGACCAAAATTACCCTCCCCGTTTTGTTTGTTTTTTTTTTTTTTGCGTACACATGGGAAGCAGCATGATGTACGTAAAGGTATTTGAATAAACCCATGGACGACCAAACTCAATACCTAAACGGGTCCTGGACGAGAGTTTGACGACTTTACGATCAGGATCGCTAGTTCGATCGGGGAACTCCTGCTGCTCCTCTATAAGAGTGGCTTCTATAGAAGAGAATAAAACAGCCATCGAAAGATAACCATGACCCACACTCAAACCACTTACACAAACCGCATCGCTCTTCGTGCGGGTAAAAAAGGGGCGCGTCCTGCTGAGGTTGGAGCCCTGGGCTCGTTGTTCGAAAAATCAGCTACAGAGCTCAAACAATCAAAACTACTAAAATGCAAGTATTGGATATAATACTGAAAAATCTGATGGTGACGCTCTAGTCTTGGAGCTTTGGGGAATTTGGAGTACCTCTTCATAGCCATCACTCCCAGATCCACTTTGGCCCAGAGAGGTAGAACTCGATAGGGGTCCATCTATGGGTCAAATAGAACTGTTTGACATTTAAATTGTGTACTTATGCTAAATTGTTTAAAACAGAACTGTTTTATCATTTAATTTTGTGTAAACAAATGACTGATGTTTAATTGAATTATTAGCGATGCATCGTAATACTTGAAAACATTAGACTGTGAGCATGCAAATGATTAATCATATTTACCCAACCCCTCCGCTCGGGCAGGATATGACACAAGGTCAATTTTTAAGCGGAGTTTAACAGGTTTCAATTCAGAGTCTCCTAGACTAATTGCCTCACCAAGGCTGAAGAACCTACTCTGCCCTATTATTTACCCATAGCTGGAGGGAGAATAATTGGATTCATACCTTTCCCAAGGGTATTAGTGCAATGTGAAATGCATTCAGTCCAGGATTTGAACTCGTGTCGCCGTGTCCAATTCCTGCGACGATAACCATTACACCATGGGCACCTCTATGCTAATGATTAATAGTTAATTGAATTATACATATTAGATTGAAATAAGTGAAACGATTTAACAGTTTGAAAAAAATGAGCTCTGACTCGTTTAAAAATGTTATCTACAAAACATGTTTAGAAATTATATATTTAATATATATGTATAAAAAAGATTTGGCATCAAATAACCTACAATGGTTGATATGCCATAAAAACAAAACAAACCAAACCAAACAAGCACACTAACATTCAAACACACTCAAACTTAGGCACACATACACACAAACAAAATACCCATTCTAACGCCACCTAAAGAAAAGATTAACCATATTAATCGGTCTTTTGTTGATAACCTTTCACTCTGATGAACGTGTAAAGCAAGAAACCCTGGGTCACATACACTACAATGTAATATATATATATATATATATATATATATATATATATATATATATATATAATCCGAGGAAAAATCCAAGGGGTAAGAATATCCAGTTTGAGTGCTCAATGCAAACGGCTATCGATTGTATGATTACTTTGGGATTAAAAATGCATCAAAACTCACGTGCAGAGCAAAAATATTTTTATATAAAAATAAAAATAAAAATAAAGAATTCAATTCTTTGGTGTCATAAATTTATTTCAGGTGTATGATGACCTTCTTCAAATGGCAAAAGAAAACTACTGTTTAGTATTTGAATAACGTTTAGGTATGTTTGAATTGCTTCCGGTAATAAGAGAATTAAAAAAAAATTCTCTTCTCGCCGGAACTTATACAAAAATAAATAAATGATATTCTAATACTAAACAGTATTTTTTTTTCACCATCTGAAGAGGGTCATTATTGACCTGAAATAAATCTATTATGACTCCAAAGAATTGAATTTTTTATTTCGGTAGAGTGTTCGCCAATGGTCCGGCAGACCGGAGTTCAATCCCAGGTCGCGTCATACCAAATACTTTAAAAATAGTACTAGATACCTCCTTGCTTAACACTCAGCAATATAAGGTACGTTTCAAGGGTAAAGTGAAGCAATCCAGAGAAAGGATTAGCGCCATCCCCTACATCTTGGTGCCGTAGCAATTGAAAAGGGAGCCTTCCGGTTGCCCTCGACTACGGTCGCTAACTTTACTGTACATATATATATATATATATATATATATATATATATATATATTACTGAAATTCTCATTACGTTTTTATGCATAAACTTCAAAAATAAATCAATTTCAAACATAAATGATAATTTTGTAGAACCTGTATTCGCTCTGAATCTCATAATTTTTATTATGCAAGGTCATTATGAAATGTTGATTGGAATGTTCCAATTATATATGAGGGTGTTTTTTGATTATATATATATATATATATACAGAGAGAGAGAGAGAGAGAGAGAGAGAGAGAGAGAGAGAGGGAGAGAGAGAGAGAGAGGGTCTATATGAGTGAACAAAATACGTAGGTGTAAAAAGAAAAATCCGAAATTTTTATATTTAGTTTTTTTTAATCATATATATATATATTGAAAGCCGACAAATTTAATATTAATAATTTTATAATCCTTATATTCCTTAATTATTTGATATGAATGAAAATTGGCTAAGTTTACTGACTCTTCCTTTGACAAATTAATTTTCCGTTGAATTCGTAAAATCTTTCTTTCCAAAAGCGTGGTTGGCTCTACGCAACATTTCACCGTCATAAATAAATCATCTGTGGCTAGCATCTTCAACTTCTGGGCCCTCATACAGGTGTTGCCCTTGACATTTAGAAGTGTTCTCCAAGAGTGGTTAATCCACTAAGGCTGGCTATCCCTATCTGCGTTACTCGCTAATCCATAGCTGGGAAATGAAGAGATGGATGACTACCTATTCCAAGGTTGTTTTTTTTTTTGTGAGAAGAATGTATTTACCCAGCCCTTCACCACGGGCAGCATACAAGATCATTTTTTAAGCGAATTAAAGCTGGTTTAAATTCAAAGATCTCCTTTTAGACTGGTTCCTTTACCAAAATTAAAGGGCCTAGTTTGCTATATTGTGACCTTACTGGTGAGAACAAATGGATTCATGACTTGTCTATGGATATTAGCCCAAAGGAAAACGAAAACAGTCATATCAAAGATTTGAACTCGGATACTCAATTACGTTTCCGACAACAAATTTAAATGACCTCGGTCGAAATTTAATTTTCTGCGCTCTCTCTCTCTCTCTCTATATATATATATATATACATATGTGTGTGTTTGTGTGTGTGTGTTTGTGTGTGTGTGTGTGCGCGCGCTCGCGCGTGTGTGTGTGTAATGCAGAAAATTAAATTACGACCGCATTTCATCAACTGAAAATAACATTAATATGAGACTAGTGAATGCATGGGTTGCAATCGATACGTTATCAATCATATGGAAATCTGACCTATTCGATAAGATAAAACGCATTTTTTGCCAAGCAGTGGTTGTGTCAATTCTACTATATAGATACACCTCATGGACGCTGACTAAATGTATAGAGAAAACGCTAGACGGGAATTGCTAAAGAATGCTGCGAGCTATATTGAACAAATTCTGGAAGCAACATCCCACAAAACAAGAGCTGTATGGCCACCGACATCCCATCACTAAAACTGTCAGGGTAATTTACTCACGCACACGTGAATTCCAGCTATAAATAGCAGCAGGGACTGCTGTTTGGTGGAAGGTAATATTCCAACAGACACTCCTGGTAACACTCTAATTTGTATATATTGTATTACTGTTTTTTGTTAATATATTTGTTTAACTCAATTTCTTTCTTGTGTCTTTATTTCTGGCCCCTCACAAGGCCACAACAAAAACGACCCAAGTAAGACGAACGAGACATATGGGACACTGCTGAAGAAGTAAAGATGAATTCAAAGCAACAATCTCCTATGGACCCCTTCACGCGCACGTGCAAGTTTTCGACGACCAACTAGAACTTATCTAAAACAACTCTTTACGGACATGGTATGTAGTCTAAAAGACCTTCCGGAAGCGCTGGATAATGAAGACAAATGGCGAAAGAGAATCTGAGAAATATGTGCTAGTAGCCCGACACATGATATATATATATATATATATATATATATATATATATATATACACGAGATAGGTCAATATGATATGAGCCAATAGTATTTTATTCTGAAAATATTATTGCATAATATTTGATCCACGTGATTAGTGGGATAGTTTTAGGTCAATTGTGTTGTTATGTAGGACACTATCACGAAATATAAATATCTTTATCGTAGTCAGTGAGACAGGTTCTATTCAAGGGGAATCATCGGCTAATACAGCAGTTACAGTGGGGCTCATTCAATAAATAAAGTGGAATATTGCCTAAGGCGTCGGCAATAGGAAATAGTGTTTAAAGCTACGCATTTTTCAAGTACATTAGTTTTAATGGATCCTTTTATGTCCTAGAATACTGTCAAAATGACATTCTTTACTGACCGCTACGCCGGGAACTGTTTCTTTACCGGAGAGTCAGTGTGTTTACACTGCATGGTCTGTCTTTTTAATTCAGGTAGTAAAAATTGTTGTAAAAATTTCTTTACTAAAACATGCTTCTTTGTACACATCATACATTATTCTGTAAATTTCACGTGGTTTGCACTTCACAGTCACCCAAAATTTGATGACCCAAAATACACCAACTGCATCTTTACAGAGGGGTTAGACTACCCCAACGAGTGTCCTGGATATGACTCAAAACAATTTGATGGTGAAGCTTCAATAATACTGGAGCTTTGGTGAATGCTGGATACCCCTTCATTGTTATCGCTCCCAGGTCCACTCTGGCCTGGAGTTGTGGCATCCGATAGGGTCCTATCTATGAGTCAAATAGAACTAAACTGTGCACTTAAGCTAAACTGAATTGCTGGAAAGAGCCCGGTTTTGACATCTAAACTGCGTGCATATGCTAAACTGAATTGTTTGAAATTTAATTCGGCGTTAAATGACCCGAAAAGAGTTGATATGCTAAAAAAAAACCCCAAAAAACCAAAAAACAAAACAAAACAAAACAAAAAAAACTAAAACCAACCAGCCAACCAACCAACCCAAAATTTGGCGATAGACCTCTACTCAAGCCTGGAACACTCCTATTTGCCGCCATTTTGAATATTCTCGAAAACGAATATTTTTGAGAGATTAAGATAATTTTTGCTATAAATCATTTCTAAATTACAGCAAGGAATAATTGGTTTATTCAACTTTTTGCAATGTCTTTCTTTCCCTCATAATATATCATATAGATTTTCCCCCACAATTTTGAGTTTAACAACATCGATTTTTCGACGATGTTTAGCGAAATACCACAATTGAATGGAACACATTATTGTACTCTCCTAAAACGTGATCTCAATGTAATCTGCAGCCAGATGACAAAGTAAGAACTTAGCTTTATGTCGGTTTTTAAAATAATTTTGGATTAGGGAATCCAACAGTTTTTTTCTTCGTCACGACAGAATGGTAGTTAAATTTTTTAAGGTAGTCATTCATCATCATCATTTCATGCAGCAGGCACGGATATTCCTGACCCTCTCTCGCCCCTTCTCCCTATCGTTCATCGCCTCTGGCAGGTCTTCAGGGCTACATCCCGTATCCTCACATAGCTGCTGTATGTATGTTCGAGCAGGTCGTCCTGATTTTGCCCGACCATATGTGGGGTCCATTGGAGTACATCACTTAAGAGCTCGTCCCTGCTTCTCCAGCAGTGTTCTGCATGTCTTGTTTGTCAAACGTGGATAGTTTTCGTGATGGGAGGCAGGTGGCCGTTTTGTTGGTGCCTTGTGAGGTGTTGCCACCAGGACTTGTTCAATATTGCTCGCAACATTCTTGTGTAATGGCCGTCTAGCTTCTTCTCGAGCTGTTTTGTTAGCGTCCAAGTAATGCATCCATTTTGTCGCATGCACAGTTTATAGTGGGGTATTGCGTATATTTGCATTTGGATATGTTCAGAATTAGACACCGTGTTTTTTAAGCATACATCAAATTTCGATCAGGTCAAATCTTCATTCTGTCATAGTGCAAAGAAAGGGGGCAGCTTTGTAAACGGGTTACCATGAACTCGATTTATAGTAATAATTACTGCTTCTTGCTTCCCAATTACCAAAAACATTCATCTATGTCAGATATTTCACCCGGAGACTTGTATACAGCAGAGTGAATGAGCATTTTTTATTGGATTGCATAGAAAGACGACAACGCTGATATATATAAAAGATTAATCTACTTCCTTTCTTTTCCATTTATAACCCAAAATGTATGCATGGTTAGAGTACGGGTGGGTCGAAGAAGACTAAGTTGCACACACAGGAGCAAGGATACGAATCTTCAGTGAACTCCTCTTTTCTTCGCTCTCCCGGGTCGAAATCTTGGTTATATAACATGCCGGACGTCCACGCAAATTCTCGAGGTCACACTTCCTCCAGCCCACCGTCAACACAGGGCACATGATCATGATTCCTTTTAGCATCCCATTCACGCAATTTACGCAGCGCTCCCGCCGCGAACACCTGCGTCATGTTTACTTTAGGTACCAGGCGCATTTCCTGTTATTTTTGTTCAACCAGGGTTTGACTTCCGCCGCTGCATCGACAGATGTTGAAGACGTCTTCAAGTCAATATGCAGCATCTTGTGTTTAACAGTTTGAAAGCCCCGTTTTTGAAGCTTTGATAACGACTACTCCTTTCCTGAAAGATAGTTTAGAAACTCACGAAGATTGCCGGGTGGAATTATTAACCAATTGATAAACAAGAGAGCGAGACTATAACAGTGTTTGTTCTTTTTTTCAACAGGATCAAGTGACAACTTCTTTGTTACCTTATCCGTTAACCTTTTCAAGGATTCATAATTAAACATAACTCCTACATCTTGTCTACCTCAGTTATCAACATTCTCTCTCGGAATTGAATTACCATGACCAGAAAATCCGGCGAACACTTGTGCGTGACATTTGGAAACACTGGACAGCTGTTTTGAGCTTCAGAGGTCTCATCAGCAGTGTATACCGTGATTTACCCTACTGGAGATCGAACCAGCGACCACAGAATGCTGAGCCGAAACTCTGCCACTGAGCCGCCAAGCCACATCGTACACAAGCGAAGCCAAATTAACTAGTCATGGTAGTTATAATAAAAAAAGAAAATGTACATTCTTTCTCGGATTTAACATGCATGTTGATCTTCGACAGTGAGAAAGCAGGTCAGTTAGTGTGTGAATAAAAATTGTGCAGCAGTCGATGTCACCTCTACCAACAGAAGATAGTATTCTTCACCTACATTTTTCCTGTACCACTGACTCAAAGAAAGGTTAGTCCAGTCGGCTGGAGCTATAGAATTCACCAACTGCATCTCAGAACAAGGGTAAGACCCCACAATGAGTGTCTTAGATTTGAAATTAAACAATCTGATGGTGAGGCTCCAGTAATGCTGGAGTTTTGGGTAATACGGAGTACCCGTTCATTGCCATCACTCCCAGGTCTACTCAGGCTCGGAGTGGTAGCACTTGATAGGGTCCTATCTATTGATCAAATAGATCTATTTGGCATTTAAACTCAGTGCAAAAAATATCTTGAAAAATTCAATTGCTAGAAATAGAACTGTTCTATTATTTAACTGTGTGTAAACAAATAACTGATGTTTAATTAAATTGTTAGTTATACATAGCAATACT
Organism: Sepioteuthis lessoniana; assembly: GCA_963585895.1. NCBI lineage: Eukaryota > Metazoa > Mollusca > Cephalopoda > Myopsida > Loliginidae > Sepioteuthis > Sepioteuthis lessoniana. Next base: position 53,702,768 of record OY757929.1, on the reverse strand, counting down.
TGGAACCATTTAACTTTGTTAACTTATGCTAAATTGAACTGTCAAAAATAGAAGTTCGATTTTTTACCTGTTTGTATCTACAAATGTGTTTACAAATTATAAATTTAATATATATGTAAAAATAGGATTTGGCATTAAATAGCCAACAACGGTTGATATGCCATAAAACCCAACCAAACCAATCAAAGAATGGCTTAATTGGATTTAATTTGGTTGCGTCGTTTAATGGTATATCAACCTTCGTGGCTTATTTAATGCCAAAGCCATCCTTGTATAAGATTAGTAGTACTCATAGCTGGAGGGATAAGGTGATTTATACTTTTTCCAAGTGTTATCAGCCCAAAGGTGAACATAATAGAGTTCGAACTCGCTTACTACTGGAGTGGTAGTACCTGTTAGGGTCTCATCTATGAGTCAATTAGAACTGTTTTATCATTTAACTGTACGCAAACAAATCATTGATATCAAATAGACTTATTAGTTTAGATTGCCATACCTGAAACCATTTAACTGTGTGCAAATAGAACTTGTAGTGTTAGATAGCTATACATGAAACCTTTTCTCAGCAATGGGTTAAATAGTACCCCAACTGATCTTCTACAAGGATGTATTTGGCATTACATAACCTACAAAGGTTGATATACTATAAAATCCCCCGAAAACAAACGGAAATGAAACCGTTTAACTATGTGCTAACAGAACTACTACTAGAATTAGATAGCAATACTTGAAACCATTAAACCATTTGGCTCGTCTTAAAATGTTACCTACAAATTATTCGTTTAAAAATCATACGTATCAACAGGATTTGGCATTAAATAAAAACCAAGGGTTGATATGCCATTAAACATTAAAAAAAACTTGGGTCGTAGGAGTTTCAGGGTTCTAAGAGTCAAGATCTGACAAAGAAAAGAAGCAGAAGGCCCCCCGCAAAAACAATTACCGACGCCGACCACGCCGATGACATAGCGATACTGGCAAATACACCCAACCAAGCCGAAACACTACTGCATAGTTTGGAACGAGCCGCCACAGGCATTGGCCTCCATGTCAATACGCACAAAACTGAATATGTGTGATTTAATCGAATATGCAACATCACCACACTAGGTGGAACCTCTCTGAAACTAGTAGACAAATTCACTTACCAAGGAAGCAGCGTCTCATCAACCCAAAAGGGCATCGACACGCGGCTAACGAAGGCATGGGCAGCTATTGATAGCCTATTGATCATATGGAAATCATACCTGACCGATAAAATTAAACGCAGTTTTTTTCAGGCGGCGGTCGTATCGATACTGCTGTATGGATGCACTACTTGGACGCTAACTAAACGGATGGAGAAGAAGCTAGACGGCAATTACACAAGGATGCTGCGAGCAATATTGAACAAGTCCTGGCAGCAACACCCCACAAGGCACCAACTATCCCCCATCAGGAAAACTATCCAAGTTAGACAAACCAGACATGCAGGACACTGCTGGAGAAGCAGGGACGAGCTCATAAGTGATGTACTCCAATGGACCCCCACATATGGCCGAGCAAAAGCAGGACGACCAGCAAGAACATACATACAGCAGCTCTGTGAGGATACGGGATGTGGCCCTGAAGACCTACCAGAGGCGATGAACGATAGGGAGAAGTGGCGAGAGAGGGTCAGGGATATCCGTGCTGGCGGCACGACATGATGATGATGATGAAGAGTCAAGATAATTATTCTTGCGAAGTAATTATCCATATTATATATTTGTTGTAAGATGGTTATTCAGAAAATAACAGACGTAGAATCATTTCAATTAAAGTTTAGAATAATTATTTGTATTTTAAAGGTCGTTTTATTTTTCAATCATCTATTTGGTAGGGATTACTAAGTTGTTTTCACGGAGCATGGAAAACAGAAGATGGTTTTTGGTTCGTTCGATTATCTCAGATATACTCGAAAACTCCTAAAAATGAATCGTTATTTCGTATAAATATTTAATTTTATCATTTTCAAGATGTGAAAGGATAATATTAAACTATTTCTACATTTTACCATTAGTCACATTACGTATGATTCAAATAATCATATTTCTAGGCCCGTTCAAACGTAAAAAAAAAAGATTTTTTAAAATTCCGAATTTGAAACAAAATTTCTCGCAAAGATCCTTTATGGTTCAACTTAAAAAAAAAAGAAAAAAAGTTCGAGTGAACGACCTATATGTTCATTCTAGCACATTTAACTCCACTTACTAACCAATGTGGCTTGATGCACTTTTTCAACACAAAAAGTCAACATTTGCGCGACATTTTAGCCACATACTCGTCTCTTTCTTTTATTGAAGTACAATTTTTTAAGTACGGTTTATTTTTGGACACATCTCGAAAATGGGATGATTAGTTTAGAAAATAATGTTTTATTGTAGAAAACTTGTTCTATTCAACAGCGTCATTGAGCTGCCTCAATATAGCATGCTATTATTTTACTTCTTGAGAGTTTTTCCCACAAAGTCTCACTGATCCTATTTACCCAACCCCTCCGCTAGGGCAGGATATGACACAAGGTCAATTTTTAAGCGGAGTTTAACAGGTTTGAATTCAGAGTTTTTCCTTCTTCAAGACTAGTTGCCTCACCAAGGCTGAAGAACACAGTCTGTCGTACTATTTACCCAGAGCTGGAGGGAGAACAACTGGATTCATACCTTTCCCAAGGGTATTAGTGCTATGTGAAATGCCATCAGCCTCGTCCAGGATTTGAACTCGTGTCGCCGTGTCCATTTCCTACGACGATAACCATTACACCACGGGCACAAAGTCTCACTGATAGTTTCTCACAGAATTCTGAGTGACAAAATCTCATCGGGTCTCCCGAACTTTTCTACGTATTCTAGCTGATATTAACGCTGTTTTGGTCCAGATATCTTGTACCGTTCCTCTGATCTTTATCTTCCCACATTTCTTTTCCAAGATGTTGTGAACCGTTTCAAGGATACAATTATTTGGGTTTCTTCACTTACTGCGAATTTTACATACTGGTTTTAACAAATATTATTTCACTTAAGTTTGAGTGACGGCAAGTTAATTTTTGTCATTTTCAAGACGTGGAAGTATGATAAATATTTCATATTAAAACTATTCATATGCAGGATATTCATTTAACTAGTACAGTGATTCTAAAACTTTTTTGGGGTGTCTTCGTGATGTAATGGTTAAAACAATGGACGGCGAAATCGTTTTAAGCGAGTTCGTACTACTGTAGCGCTATTACGTTCACTTTCGGACAAATACCCTTGGGAAAGGTATGAATCCCCTTATCCTCCCAGCTATGGATTAAATAGTTCCACTACTGTTCTTCTAGGAGAATTGCTTTGGCATTAAATAACTTACAAAGATTGATATTGTTGTATAGCCACATAATACATATGCATGCAGAATCAAAACAACGACACAATAAAGACGAGCCACACTGTTCTTTAGAAAAAATATACCTCTCACTTTATTTGAAAGGGTTGTGTGTGAGAGGGGGTTGGAGACCGAACAGAACTGCAACATATTGACCCCCATTCTTATTGCCATCAGCGTGTCTTTCCCGTTCTCCTGGGCTGCTCAACCGGGGGCCTGGGGGCCTGTTGGTTTTCTCTACTGCTTCTTATCTCCAACTCATCTGATCTCCAACTGCTTGACTTCCTGTCTTCACCCGGGTTATATAATCGTTCGACGCCCACTCTCTTCTTGATGGCGTCACAAATCGCATTCATTCAACCCGTCCACGATCAAAGTTATAATATCCTGATATTCCTCGACCGGATGCACCTGATATTTACATTGGTATATTTCTTATTTTGACAGTCCGGCCGGGTCGGAGGTCAATATGTAACAATATGCCATTAAACAACCAAACCTACAACACTTTTCTGTCAATGCCTCCTTTTTAACATATGTGAGAATGTTACCCCTTCTACTTTCAAGATTGTCTGTCTCAGAAAATCCTTACGGTTTGGTTTGGTTTCTTTGTTTAATGGTTTCTTCCCCTTCGTGGGTTTTTTAATGCTTAATCTATCTTTTTAGAACAACAGTATTACTATTCAAACTATATCTGAGAAGATTATATTATCATCATCATCATGTCGGCTCATCAGCACGGATATCCCTGACCCTCTCTCGCCACTGCTCCCTATCGTCCATCGCTTCCGGCAGGTCCTCAGGGCTACATCCCGTATCTATACAGAGCTGCTGTATGTAGGTTCGAGATGGTCGCCCTGCCTTTTCTCGGTCATGTGAAGAGGTCCACAAAAGTACATCACTTATGAGCTCGTCCCAACTTCGCCAGCAGTGTCCCGCATGTCTGGTTTGTCTAATTTTGATAGTTTTCGTGACGGTTGGTTGGTGGTCGAACAGGACTTGTTTAATACAGCTCGCAGCATTCTTGTGTAGTTGCCGTCAAGCTTTTTCTCCATCCATTTTGTTAGCGTCCATGTAGTGCATCCATATAGCAGTATCGACACGACCGCTGCTTGGAAGAAACTGCGTTTCATTTTATCGGTCAGGTCTGACTTCCATATGACCGATAGCTTATCGATTGCTCTCCATGTCTTTGCTAGTCGCGTGTTGATGTCTCTCTCGATTGATGAGACACTGTTTCCTAGGTAGGTGAACTTGTCAACTAGTTCTTAATTTATTAAGTTTAACGTAGTATTTATTTTAAATGTATCGAAGAACACTTAAGGGAAACTCAATGCATTTATATCTATTGTAATGAACACTTGAAACTTGTTGGCAGACATTTTGTTTTGAAAATCTGTACTTTTGCTACACAAAATTCAATTTACAGCAATTTATTTCCATAATAAAATGATTTCATACTTCTCGATAAAATATGAGGTAAATTTGGGTAAAGATTACTCTCACGAAGTACACACACCGTTTAGCTTCTGCTGAACTAGTGAAAGAGACAGATTGCCAATATGTATAGCATCTTTCGATATCTTTGTCCTGTTTCAATTGATTTCATTATTCCCAAGTTTTGAATGATGACATTAACCTAGATAATTTGATAATGTAAATAGAAATTATAATTTCCAGGTCTTTTCAGACAGTGTTAATGGCACCATTATTCTTATTTTCACTATACATGAGTTTGTTACACCAGTTTTAACTGGCGGATATTCACTGAAGTCAGATTGATAACAAGTTTTGTGCAAGTAAACCATACTCCATACTTACCTGACTTATCTCTGTTGATTGCCCAGCCGGTTAGAGCAGTAGAATACACCGACTGCAACTCTGCTGAGGAGTAAGACCCCTTCCAATGAGTTTCCCGGATATGACACTAAACAATATGATGGTGAGCTTCCAGTAATGCTGGAGCTTTGGTGAATGCGGAGCACCCCTTCATTGCCATTGCTCCCAGGTCCACTCTGGCCTGGAATGGTAGCATCTGATAGGATCCTATCTATGGGTTAAACAGAACTAATTGCATATTTATGCTAAACTTAATTGTTTGAATTAGAACTGTTTGACTAAACTGAATAGTTTGAAATCGAAATGTTTTTGACAATTAGACTGTGTACTTACATTTAAACTGCGTGCTTATGCTAAACTGAATTGCTTGTAATGAAACTGTCTTTGACATTGAAACTGTACTTACACTAAACTGAATTGTTTAATGTAGAATTGTTTTGACATTTATCTGTGTGTAAACAAAATGTGTGTTTATACTAAACTGAATTAATTGAATTAGAACTGTCTGAATAAACTGAATAGCTTGAAATAGAAATCTTTTAATTGTTTGAAATAGAACAGGTGCATAAAAATGGATTCGGGTATTAGATAACCTACAATGGTTGTTATCATTCAGGATTTTCGGACTATTGGTCTTCGTCTTTATTGTTATTTCTTCAACGTTTCGGCTGATATGTCCTCCGGCCTTCTTCGGGTGTTTAATTTTTTAGCCGAAGCTTGATGATTTTTATCATTAAGGGTTTTCGGACTATTTCCACAATGTTTCGGCTAATATGTCCTCTGGCCTTCTTCAGGTGTTTGTCGAACTCGGGGAACCTACACGGAACTTCGAACTACGTCCTTTATTGAATCCACGGGGGTCGCCTGTTCTGATTCCGTTACCCATTACCGGGGTACACGTGTTAAGTATTCCAGTATTTGTAGTTTTTATCATTAAGGGTTTTCGGACTATTGTCTTCATCTTTTATTGTTATTTCCACAACGTTTCGTCCGATATGTCCACCGGCCTTCTCAGGTGTTTGTCGAACTCGGGAACCTACACGAAACTTCGAACTATGTCCTTTATTCATACCACTGGTACCCGGTTATGGCTAACGAAATCAGAACAGACGACAGTCGTGGATTCAATAAAAGACGTAGTTCGAAGTCCCCGAGTAGGTTCCCGAAGTTCGACAAACACCTGAAGAAGGCCAGAAGGGACATATTAGCCGAAACATTGTGGAAAATAGTCCGAAAACCCTTAATGATAAAAATCATCAAGCTTCGGCTAAAAATGTAGATAACTACAATGTTTGATATGCCCATCAAACCAAAAACAACCTACCAACTTATTTCGGTTCTGATTTAGACTTATTTTCTAAACAGAAGAAGTACGATTATGAGGAAATGAAGGATAAATAAAGAAATGCAATTTTGAAGGTTGTACGAATAGATGTTTAAATGGTCACCCCTGTTTAAAATCTTGAGAATTGGGATGTTTTTAAAATAATTTTTACAAATAGCAATACAAGATGTAAGATGTAGCCATTTTCATTGAGGCCAACCTGGGAGAAAAAAAACTGGCATGCGAAGTAAGAGGTCGATATTTGATAAACTATGAGAAAAATGGCTGTCAGTGATCTAAGAAATTATGCACGGTACGAAAAATAGGAACGTTAACCATCTTTGACTGATGAGCCTACCATATGGAGATGCCCGTGGTGTAATGGTTATCGTCGTAGGAAATGAACCCGGCGATACGAGTTCAAATCCTGGACAAGACTGATTGCATTTCACATAGCACTTGGGAAAGGTACGAATCCAAATAATTCTCCTTCCAGCTATGGGTAAATAGTAGGGCAGACTAGGTTCTTCAGCCTTGGTGAGGCAACTAGTCTTGGAGAAGGAAAACTCTGAATTCAAACCTGTTAAACTCCGCCTTAAAAATTGACCTTGTGTCATATCCTGCCCGAGCGGAGGGGTATGGTAAATATGATGAGCCTACCATGAGCGCATGCCTATAAAAAATTATAATAATTACCTAAAACACTAAGAAGAATCCGAGTGATCTGAGGAGATTTGCTGTCACTCAGTCTCCGATGAAAGACCATAAAAAAACGCGTGAAAAACTCGCGAGGAAATTATGATTAGGAGATGCAAATGATATATTATTTAATATATGTACAGCTCTTTCTTCGATATTGAGCACTGTTACTGGAAAATTATGACTGGTAACCATTTATATATATATATATATATATGACCTGAAATTTTATCGTTGCAGATACGAAGTATTAACGCAAAATTCTTTTGACTATTTCGATTTCTCCAAAATCTTCCTTTTTCTGCCTGTGAATTGGCGTCTAATGACATGCATGAAACCAATGGTGACAGATAACCATCCCTGCAATAAAACCTCTCCCCACCTCTCTCTCTCTCTATATATATATATATATATAAGGCCTAAAAAAGATTATCATCTCACCTCTTTTTATATTAGTCATAACTAAAAGTTTCACTTATCAAGTAAGATACATTCATTTAATGAAACTCAGCTGTTGATTCGTGAAAGTCTTAGTCATGAAACTAACATGAAAGAAGTGAGAACTTAATTTCTTTTTGCTCTTATTTGTCTACTCCGCTGCCCAGCATTTGAGCACTTTTTGATATACAAAAACGTTTTTTTAAAGGATTTTTTTCACAAGTTATATATATATATATATATATATATATATATGAAGGTAAATTGTTCTTAGTTTCGTGTTCGTAGGTAAAACCGATAGTAAATTATATTGTTTATTTCATCCGTAATTTTTGTTAAGCCATTAGATTAAACAAAATAGAACCTACCATAGATATTGTATACTAGAAAGTAATAACACCTTACCTATTTTAGATATATAAAAGTTCGCGATCGTAGTCAAGGGCGACCCGAAGGCTCATTTTTCAATAGCTGCTACACTGAGGTGTAGAGGCGGGGGCTACTCATTTCCCTGAATTGCTCCACTTTACCGTTGATCCATACCTTATAATGTTGAGTGTTTATCAAAGAGGGAACAAGTAATATTTTTTAAGTTTTTGGTATGACTCGACCAGGGATTGAACCCAGGTCTCCTGGCGAACACTCTAACCATTATGCCAATGAAATGTTTTTTTAGATTTAGATAATTAATAAATAATGACGACAAATTAGAATTTTAAGTTTATCTTTAATTCACACACACACACACACACACACACACTTGCAGACACACACACGCACACACACACACACACACGCACATGCAGACACACACACACACACACACATGCAGACACACACACACTAACACACATTTTTTTGAAAGGATTTGTTTGTTTAACTGTATGATATTTGTCGCTGCCTCCCGCCAGACAGGACTTGACACAAGGTCAAAAGCCCGAAGGTTGTTAGTTTAACTGTATATGAGTGAGCGTACAATAAGAAAAATAAAAAAAAAGAATTTGTTTCCATCATGATAAATAAAACTCAAGATATCTCAATATTTTATTTCCAATAATTATATATTTATTTACATCTTATATAATTCATATTTAATTCCAATTTTAATAAGTTAGATACGTAACCACTTTCTTCCTCTTTTCTATATAATTGATGGGTGTGATAAATCAAGTGTGTGTATGCGTACATGTGTATGCTTGTAAGCATGGTTATCTATCCGTATGTATATATGTGTGTTTGTGTGTATTTATGAGTGTTTGTGTGTATATATGTGTTTGTGTTTGCGTATGTTTGTGTATGTGTGTGTGTGCCTATTTGCGAAGGGACGATAACTATTCCGATGATGAAGGTAGAGTGTACAGGTAAAGGTGTCTGAGGGTTAGATATAGGATGTGATGTTTCTTCTATTTGTTGTTGTGGTTGTTGTTTGATCATCATGTCTTTTTCTGGCTGTTGTTGTAGTTAAATGTGTTTCTCTTTTTCTTCTTTTTCATTTTTTTTCATTTTTTTTTTTAAATTAAGATATTTGTTTCATGTCTGCGGGAATAACACCGGGTTGATCGGTATTATCATCAAAAGAACGTGGAATGTCGTCAAATAGTGTCAACTCCATATTTGGGTTTGTGTCTTGAAGCCATAAATGATCAGGGTCTGCAAGAAAGAGAATGAGAAAATTGACATAATTTAGAATAAAAAGTTAACAATCTTTATGCAGGCACAGCGACATTTTCTTTTTTGTTAGCGTTAGCTCAATGTAAAGCATTTTCAATTTTTGCTTCTCTTTGACTAGTTCAGTGTTAATGTATTGGTCCCATTTTGGTGTGGGGTTGTGTAAAGGTTGTTTTATTAAATACAACAAATAAAAGTTAGTGTTTATAATACTATGACATGCAATTTTTAATCTGGACTGCGAAATCGTAATGAGTGATATGTTTATTTTTTTAATGGCATATCAACCGTTGTAGGTCATTTAATGCCAAAGCTATTCTCCTAGAAGAACAGTAGTGGTACTATTTAACTCATAGCTGGGAGGGATAAGGGGGTTCATACCTTTCCCAAGGGTATTTGCCCGAAAGTGAATGTAATAGCGCGACTGGAGTACGAACTCACTTACTACGAATTCCGCAGTCCATCGCTTTAACCATTACACCACGAGGACACCCCCGCGTAGTGAGTGAGTTCGAATTCCAGTCACACGATTAAGTTCACTTTAGGACTAATACCCTTGGGAAAGTTATGAATCCTGTTATCCTCCCAGCTATGAATCAAATAGTAGGACTTCTGTTCAATTCTACAAGGATGGCTTCGACATTAAATAGCCCACAAAGGTTGATATGCCATTAAATACAGAAACCAACCAACCATGTTTAATGGCATATCAATTCTTTGTGGGTTATTTAATACTGAAGCCATCTTTGTAGATAGACCAGTTTGAACATGCCCTTATTTTTGCAAATTTTCTGAAAGATATCGACCACTCTTCAAGGACTATCTGCCTGTGAAAGGATTAAATTGAATAATAGTATAAATTTGATAAAGAAATCGATTCAATTTAACCACTTCTAATCGGGATATTTTGGTAACGTCACCTTGGAAAAATATCTCGTCAACTGCACTAAGACAATCATTTTTTAATCATTTTTTAATTGCCTATATCCACATTTATGAAGTATCTGGAGTCAATATTTTATTTGCTGCCAGAGCATGAAGACACGGGATTAAGATATTTCTTGAGAAATATCTCGTCAACTTCCCCAGAATAATCAATCGGGTAGGAAATTCGTACCCATATCATACACAAGGTATATACATATTCTTAACCAGGCGTGTGCAACAGGCTGCCCGCGGGGCACAATCCGACCTGTTTGACGAATTAATGTTCTTGCGACCTGTTTTTTTTACCAAGTGTTCTAATTTGGAATTTGTTTCGTAGCCGTAAGACAAATTTTACAGTTTTCCATTTGACTCTACAGAATGTCAAGAATGTCGCATTTTAAAATTTCAAGCAGATAGAAACTTTATTTTGAATTCAAAGGTTGAACTTTTTACAGTTACTATTGATAATCGCAGATAAGTTTTTAATAAAATCTACTTATTCTATTTGAAATGGTAATCCAATGTTGTGTGCAAAAACTTACTTTTTATTTGCCCTTTATGATCTAAAAATCTATTCCCGTTCTATTTATAACTCAATAAAATAGTTTTCATCAGATTACATATTTTTGAAGGTGACTGGCTCAGATTATTGTTCCAGTGTTCGAAAGTGGCCTATCAATAATTAAAAAATATTGCTCACCACAGAAAACAAGGATCAATAAATTATAATCGACTGACAACATTTTAAACAGTTTGCGAGATCATCAAGTTAAGATTAAATAATAAACTATTCAGAGTGCGGAAGCAAAATATGGAATGATTTTAAAAAAAGAATTTTTAGTCTGATTTGTCCAATTTTTGCCCCCCCCAAAAAAAACAAAAAAGAAAAAACGTGATAAATCTAAATTTTCATGATTAGCTCTATTGTTCAAGCACTTTTTCATTAAAATTCATCCCAATATGAGTGAGCAAGAAAAGAATCGACAAAGAATCTATGATTTGCTTAACGCCGAAACCAAGCCAAAAATATTTCCGGAATAATTGGAGTTTCTTTATGACCTCCATCAAACCTAGACATTAACTCCTTTGTTTACTCTATATGGGGCGTTGTAGAAAACAAATGCAACTTCCCATTCAAATATTGGTTCGCTTAAGACTGCTTTTAAGGAGGAATGGAATAAAATGTCTGAAGAGTTTATTTTGAAGACAAGCAAATTGTTTCAAAGGCGTGTTGATACAATAATTGAAAAAAATTTTATTATTATACTAGAATATTCCTTATTTTGCTTATGCACCCTGTACTATTTGCCAGACCAAGTTTAACAGATAATCATATTTCAAGAGCATTATCTAATGAACGACTTCTAAGATCAGAAAGTTAAGCCTGTCTTGTCGTTTGGAGCTGCAGAATACACCGACTGCATCTCAAGCGTGGGATAACCCCTCCAGCAAGTTTCCCAGGACACTAAACTGCATCAGGCTTCAGACTTGGTGCTTTAGACAATATGGAGTACCCTTTCATCACCGTAACTCCCAGGACCACACTGACCTGGGTTGGTAGTACCTGTTATTGTCTTATATATATATATATATATATATATATATATATATCAGTAATGATTACATATAAAATTAATCTAATGATTGCATATCTAATTACATTGAAAGTTTCGTATATATTTACAATAATGAATGTATTTATAATTAATCTAATGATTACGCATCCAATTAATCTCAGGATTAGATATGTATTTATCGCAATGATTAAACATATAATTAATCTAATGATTACGCATTTAATTAGTCTTATGATTACTTAGTAAGACATCAGCTAGATGGAGCAACTATTGCCACTTGCCTAAGTTGACTTGCACCACACAAGTGACAGGTTAAAATTTGGAAGTTATTTCTATCCCCCCCACACACTATATATATATATATATATATATATATATATATATATATATATATGATACGTGTGTTTATCCAACGCCAGAATTGCTAGTCACACGAGATCTAATGACAATAAACTCTTAATAAATCGGTTCATAAAAAGTCTTTCTGCAGCAGCCTAAAGGAAACTCGTGTCAATTCCGTGACAAATATGTGGGTCTGCAGCAGTTTTAAGAAGTCATATGAAGGTATACGTGTCAAGGACGATGAGAAAGACAGCTAGCTCTTTGTCACACAAACAATAGTGTTTACTGAGGAGTCCCACACGGTCTCAAGGGTACTCTTAACCAATAAAGGAAATGGACTTCTACCCCAAAGAAGTTGCAGTTATCATTGTACATATATATATATATATATATATATATATATGAAAAGTGCACTCAGTTTTGGACAGTTACATATTCATATTTTTGATTGCGGAGTTTCACTGATGGTATCTAATATCTAATAAAATCCGGCTCGAATTCTAACTTTCTTAGGACTATGATCTGCCTTTTCTTGAGTAGCCAGACAGACAAATCCAAGGATTTATTCCAAATAGATCAACGAGATTTTTAATCTTGGCAGTACACTAAGCGAAATTGAGATATATTTTTTGTGGAAAAGCCCGCAATAATTGAATAAAGTAAAGTTTGATATCCATGATCTTTTGAGAGTTTTGGTGAATGTTGCTTTTACGAAAAATTAGTTTGAATTGAATAAAGTAAACTTTGATATCCATGATCTTTGAATTGAATAAAGTAAACTTTACGAAAAAAACTTTAAACTTTACGAAAAAACTTTAAACTTTAAACTTTACGAAAAAAACTTTTGAATTGAATAAAGTAAACTTTAAATTGAATAAAGTAAACTTTAAACTTTAAACTTTACGAAAAAAACTTTTGAATTGAATAAAGTAAACTTTACGAAAAATTAGTTTGAATTGAATAAAGTAAACTTTGATATCCATGATCTTCGAATTGAATAAAGTAAAGTTTGATATCCATGATCTTTTGAGAGTTTTGGTGAATGTTGCTTTTACGAAAAATTAGTTTGAATTGAATAAAGTAAACTTTGATATCCATGATCTTTGAATTGAATAAAGTAAACTTTGATATCCATGATCTTTTGAGAGTTTTGGTGAATGTTGCTTTTACGAAAAATTAGTTTGAATTGAATAAAGTAAACTTTGATATCCATGATCTTTTGAGACTTTTGGTGAATGAAATGTTGCTTTTACGAAAATTTCGTTTGAATTGAATCGTAACATTTTTATGGAAGATTTGTGTTGTTACTTACCATTCGCACATCACTTTGCAACGAATGAAATTGAGTTGTCCAACTCTGAGGCAGCGATTGATGCAGGCCCCAATACCTCTTTTGGTGAACCCCTGTTCTCGCACCCAATCACTGAAACCTCGAAGGTTGAGTAATCGCATAAGGTTCATATTGTCCTGGACAAGTTGACTGTCAGTATCTGTTAAATGACAGAAGAAAAAGAAGGAAACATTTGAGAGATTATTACAATGATCGTTAAGAAGGGAAAATGAAACAGAAAGAAAAGGCACCTGCAAAATAGATAAGAAAATGTTTCCAGTGTAATAAATAGATAAATATATAAATAGGTAAATAAAAAAAAAACCTTTGAAACATCACCCAAAGAATTGAAATGCAAAAAAAAAAAAAAAATAAAATAAATAAATAAATAAAATGTAAAAAAAATCACCTACCAAAAAACCTATTAATTATTAAATATCAACAATATTATTAAATATCAACTATCACCGAAAGACTCACTTGCTCTCTCAGTGGAGCTTGGAATACTCTGACTGCATCTTTAAAAGAGGAGTAATACCCCCTTAAAAGGGGAGTCCTAGGTATGAAAATAGATTTGATCCTATGGTGACGCTCCAATTCAAGAGATCTGGATTGGATTGGATTGGTTGGGTTTTATGGCATATCAACCTTTGTAGGTTATTTAATGCCAAATCCATTTTTATACAAATTATCAGTTCTATTTCAAACAATTCAGTTTAGCATGAGTACACAGTTTGATGGTCAAAAACATTTCTATTTTAAGCATTCTAGTTTAGCAAACAGTTTTAATTCAAACAATTCAGTTTAGTATAAACACAGATTTTGTTTACGTACAGATGTCAAAACTGTTCTATTTCGAACAATTCAGTTTAGCGTAAGTACAATTTCAATGTCAAAGACAGTTCCTTTCAAACAATTCAGTTTAGCATAAGCACGCAGTTTAAATGTAAGTACCCAGTTTAATTCTCAAAAACATTTCTATTTCAAGCTGTTCAATTTAGTCAAAAAGATCTAATTCAAACAATTCCGTTTAGCATAAGTATGCAGTTTAAGTCTATTTAACTCATATATAGGGACCTATCAGGTGCTATCATTCCGGACCGCAGTGGACCTGGGAACAATGGTAATGAAGGTTTGCTCTGCATTCCCCAAATCTCAAGCATCACTGGAACCTCACCATTGTTTAGAGTCATATACGGGACACTCGTTGGGGAGGGGTCCTACTCCTCTGCAGAGGGGATGTCGGTGTATTCTATAGCCCCAGCCCACTAGGCAATACACTAAGTTAAATATAAAAATAGTTTTATTTAAGATAATTCAGTTTAGCATAAGTACACAGTTTAGATGTCAAAATAGTTCTATCACGAGCAATTCAGTTTAACATAAGTACACAGTTTAAATGTCAAAATAGTTCTATCACGAGCAATTCAGTTTAACATAAGTACACAGTTTAAATGTCAAAATAGTTGCATTTTAAACAATTCAGTTTAGGATAAACATGCAGTTTAAATGCAAAAACCAGAAATCTCAAGAAATCATGGTTTAGTTGTATTTAACCTATAGATAAGACCCTTATCGGGTGTTATCACTCCAGGCCAGATTGGACCTGGGAGCGATGGCAATGAAAGGGTGCTCCGCATTCCCTAAAGTTCCACCGTTACTAGAACCTCACCATAAGATTGTTTACTGTTATATTAAGGGCACTCGCTGGTGGGATCTTACTCCTCGGCAATTGAGATGTGGGGACTATGGAATACCACTTCATTGCTATTAAGAATGTAACTCGGTTGCTCATTGGAAAAAACAAAGACCCCCCACACACACACAACCCCCGCCAAAAAAAAAAAAAAAAAAGCAACAAAAAAAAAAAAACCCAACAAAACAGCCAATCTTTCAAAGAACAAAGAAGAATAAAATTTTAAGTTGGACAACCATGGAACAACTGAACTAATACTTTCAAAAATTAATTATGCTTGACAATTTAACGCAATTTAAAAAGAAAAAAAAGATGCCTAAATTTCCGAAATAAAAATGAAAACCCCGGTACATTATAATATAGATTAAAACTCTTTTTTTTTTCTTTCTGGCTTCCCGAATGACACCAGCCCTGTCTGTTAATATAAAAAAAATGACAACATTAAAATGATTCATAAATTTTCGTAGGATTAAGATTCGCAAAGGTAAATTAGAAATTGAAGCCTAGTACAAAAAACAAAAAAAAAAAATCAAAAACGTGTGAAATCAATTTCGAAAGTATGTAACAATGGAACACAGAAAGAAATTAGAATCCTTCTCTCCATTGTTTAAACCAAAGTTAACAATCATATTTTGTCTGTTGTATTGAAAGCAAGTGAAATGATTGGCTGGATAGTTAGAAATTTTATTTCAAGGGAGACAAATGTTGTTTTAAAAATAAATCAAATTTTGATATGAGCTCATATGGAATATCCTACGCAGGTCTGGGCTCCAGTGTGGAGACATAGAAATCGGAGTGCAATATTGAGATTAAAGGGCATACAAAGAAGAGGGATAAAAATTATAAAAAGAGTAAAAGATTACTGTTACAGGGAGAGATTAGAGAAATTAGGATTAACTATTTTACTAGAAAAAAGGGATGAAAAGTGTCATAAATGAAACCTTCAAAATAATTAATGGAATGTCTAATCATGGTGGACATTTTTTTCAATATTTGTCTATGAACTGGAAATTTAAAGTCAAGGTAGATTTCCAAAAATAAGTCTACAAACCTATTGAAATTTTTCGCTGATTGAGTTATATATTTTTGGTTTAGTTTGGTTTCTTTAATGGCATATCAACCTTTGTAGGTTACTTAATGCCAAAGCTATCATCCGAGAAGAACAGTAGTGGTACTATTTAACTCATAACTGGGAGGATAAGGGGGTTCATACCTTTCCCAAAGGTATTTGTCCGAAAGTGAACGTAGTAGTGCGACTGGGGTACTACGATTCTGCAGTCCGTCGCTTTAACCATTACACCACGAGGACATACACTAGATTACAATACCGATATCATATAATCGTATGTAAAATAAACTGCAACGAAACAATTACAGGAAAAATGTTAATATAGATATACAATGAAACCGATTCCCTAACCTCCAGGTATGAGATATCCCTATACGGGTTGACAAGCCGTTCAAATCAATCAATCAATAAGACACCTTGTCAGAGCTACACTTAGAAGTAATCGTCTAAAAGAAGAGCTTGCAGAAAATTACTGTACAACGAAGTCCCTCCCTGTGCAAAAAAAAAAAAAAAAAAAAAAAAAAAAAGATAATAGAATTAACATATTTATTATACTGCACAATCTATATGGATTGAAACAAAGCACCGACAAAAATTAATAATACAGTGAAGAACGTAGAATTGTAATACGAAATACATTATACATAATTGATACGCAACTTTGATTAATTCTGACGACATTATTAAGAACACACTGCTGCTAATTCGACATATGTGTATATATGTGCGTGCGCGCGTGTGTGTGTGTGAGAGAGAGAGAGAGAGAGAGAGAGAGAGAGAGAGAGAGTATATATATATATATGTGTGTGTGTGTGTGTGTGTGTGTGAGTATGTGTGTATATATATGTGTGTGTGTGTGAGAGTATATATCTAAATATGAGTGTTTATGTGAGTATATATATATATATATATATATATACACCAAACTATGTTCAAATAGTCTTTATTCAATGACATAGAATTTATGAATATTTTATTTCTTTGAGGCATCGAATTTATCAGATATGTTGCCTTGTCTTGTTGGGTATTAAATGAAACCGAACGTAAACCCAGCATATATTTTGTAGTAGGATATTTTGGACATTTGCCTTATATCTCTATCAAAAATTGCCTTCACGTTCAATATAATTAATGTTTGGAAGCTGACTTATCTACGAGAAATGCATAATATATCTTTGGGACCTGTCATTCTCTAATTTTTTTCTTTCTTTCTTTTTCTTTTTTTTTTTTTTTTTTCATTTTTCTTTATTTAACTGCGTGGCATATACGCTTTTATTGTCTCTCACTGGTTCCGAAACTTGATTTGATTGTGGGGGTGCTACCTTTATACCGTGTTTAGGGCACAGATAATCTATCGGAACCCATTCCTCTCCAGTTATACAAATGGTTTGAATTCAGTTTTCCTTCTCCAAGATCACCTCGCATCCTGAAGATAATGAGCCAAGTCTGCCTTTTTATTTACCCAGAGTTGATTTTATAAACTTTCCCTGGGGTTTATTTAGTTTCTGAAATGCAAACAGACTCGTTCAGGATTTGAACTCGAGTAACCAAGACCACTTCTTATGACGATAACCATTACGCCAGAAAATATGTACACATGAAGCAAAGATTCTGAGAATGAAAAAAACTCTCATAAATCTTTATTTTCAGAAAAGTTATATAAATAAGTGTGTTACTGTGTATCTGTTCTCGAGTGTGATGGTTTGGTTTGGTTTGTTGGGTTTTATGGCATATCAACCTTTGTAGGTTATTTAACGCCAAATCCATTTTTATGTAAATAATCGGTTCTATTTAAAACAATTCAGTTTAGCATAAGTACACAGTTTAATTGTCAAAAACATTTCCATTTGAAACTATTCAAGCAGTTATATGCAACAATTCAGTTACGTGTAATGTCAAAAAATAGTTCTATTTTAAATAATTCAGTTAAGCATAAGCACGCAGTTTAAATGTAAGTGCGGTTTAATTGTCAAAACATTTCTATTTCAAGTTTATTCAGTTTACTCAAACAATTCAGTTTCGCATAAGTATGCTGTTAGTTCTATTTAACCCATAGATAGGTGCTACCACTACGGTGCTACCATTCCGGGCCAGAATGGACCTGGGAGCGATGGCAATGAAGGGGTACTCCGCATTCCCCAAAGCTCCAGTACTGCTGGAACCTCACCATCAGATTGTTTAGTGTCATATCCAGGACACTCGTTAGGGGGGGTCTTACCCCTTTGCAGAGGTGCAGTCAGTGTATTCTACAGTCCCAGCTGACTGGGCAATCTCAAGTGTGAGTGTTTTTGTTGATTAGTTGCTTGCTTGGTTTTTCAGGTTATATCAATCCCTATGGATTATTTGATACCAAATACTTTACTCTCTCTCTCTCTCACACACACACACACGAACACATACGTACACACACACGAATACACACACACACACACACACATATATATATATATATATATATACTAATCTACTATCTACCAGCATTCACGGTTACCAGAAAAAAAAGAAAAAAAAACCGCAAGGAACAAGAGATAAAATCACCGTCCGGGGGAAAAAGAAAAAATTAATAGGACAAAAAGAAAGAAAAGGCCAACCCCGTCACACCAGTTGAAAAAAATCAAGAGATATGTAGTCAGTTGGTCAAAAGAAAAATAAAACCCACCGTCAACGCTGCAATGCTACAATTACAAGAGTGCTCAATTTTAGTAGGAGAATTCCGACTCGCGATTTAAGTTAATTTTGTTATTATATATATATATGATTTCTAAGTATATAGTTTATAAGTAACTTCATTTTTGAACTAGTTGTCAGAGCCTGTTTGTTCGCTCAGTTATATGGTTTCAAGTATTCTTATCTAACACTAATAATTCTATTTAATATCAATTTTTGCACATTTTTAAATAGGTAAAGGCATTTTCATCGAACACTAATACTTCTATTTAATATTAATCCTTTGCTTGCACACAGTTAAATGATTTCAAGTATTCTTATCTAACATTAGCGATTCTATTTATCAAGTATTCCTATATAATACAAATAATTTGCACACAGCTGTATGTTTTCAGATAATCAATAATGATAATCCTTAGTAAATGACTGAACAGTAATGGCAATGAAGGGATACGCCACATTCTTTAAAGCTTCAAGACTGAACCCTCACCATCAGTTGCAGTTTAGTGTCATATCAGGCCACTCGCTGGGTAGCGTTCTGACCCCTCTTCAGAAATGCAATCGGTGGATTTTATTACCCCAGCCAACAGGGCAAGTGTGCGTTTTTTCTGTATAATAAACGTAATAGATGTACTCCTTGCAACTTTCCGTTTTCCTAATAAAAATACGAGTTTTCTTCTAAACCAAAGATAGCAAGATTCTATTATTCTAATGAAACATTATACAGTTGAAACAGATATTATTAAGTATTATTTATAACTAAAATCTTCAGCTTTGAAAATTTGTTCCTAGAAATATGAATTTGTACCATATCAAGTATAAGTACACTTCAGATTTACCCGATGGTACCTGGAATATTTTAGCTTCAAAGGTTTCATGAAGATCTTATTTGTCCAGAAAGCAGACAAAATTGGCATATACAGGAGCGCCTCATTTTTCATGTACAACCTGATATATATATATATATATATATATATATATATATATATATATATATATATATAAAGGGATATATGTATATAAAGGGATATATGTATATATATATATATATAGACAAGAGGAGAGAGGGACAGACAGACAGACAGATGAGTAGGAAAGAGAGGCAGGAGTGAAAATAGCCGATAGAACTAATACTAAGATAGATAGATAGATAGATAGATAGAAGAAGAAGAAGAAGAAGAAGAAGAAGAAGAAGAAGTGTTTTAGACGGGAAAAGATTAAGATATAAGAACTCTCCAGACAACTAGAGATATAGTTTCATCAACTATCAAACATGCCAACTGAATCAAAACATCACGTTCAAAAATGTTGATAGAAAATAAATAAATAAATAAATAAACGGATAAATAAATCCGATCCAAAGCGAAACAGAAGAAAAAATAAATAAAAAGAAGAAAAAAGAAATCAAAACAAGATGAAAGAAAAATTTCCTCAGTCTGACGATAAAAATCCCTAATAAATTATTGAGTTTATATATTTAATTATTTATTCTTTAGTTTATATTCATTGTGAAAAGTGACTTTGGCAACTCGTAGGGAAACGAAAAGCTAAAAACAAAGGAAACAATGAGGACATAAATTAAATATTAGTAAAAACAAGTAAAGAGAAATATGAACAAAATGGGCAAATAAAATCTCTGCCTGTTTGATTATTCGATATGTTTTAAAGGCTTTTTGGTACATGAAATCATTATTAAAAATCCAAAACCAATGACAGATATATATGTTGATAGATAGATAGATAGATAGATATGAGCTGACCGATATATATATATATAGCGAGAGAGAGAGAGACAGAGAGACAGAGAAGGAGAGCGAGAGAGAGAAAGAGGGAAAGAGTTAGAAAGTTAATGAACGTACCAAGATACACATGAACATATCGAAATTGATAGATTGGATAGATATGAATTGACCGATATATATATATACATATATATAAACCGACCGGGATTGATAGATAGATAGATAGATAGATAGATAGAAACCGACTCGTAGGGAAATAGATAGATAGATAGATAGATAGATATAAACCGACCGAGATAGATAGATAGATAGATAGATAGATTTGACAGAAACACATACACAGACACATATATATAAATTTATATTTATATTTATGTTTATATTTATATTGAGAGAGAGAGAGAGAGAGAGAGAGAGAGAGAGAGTAAAAGAGATGTGAGCTGACAGATATATACAAACTGCGATGGGTATATTAGACCATTTAAATATTTATATATATATTTATTTATATATTTATCATTTATTTAAATATATTTATATGTATCTATATATTTTTACTATTTTGATTAATTAATTTCTTGCACGCATTTTACTTGTTGGTTTCAAGTTTTATCTACTGCGCAGCAAATTCAATTGGGTACTGCCTCTGAGGAATGTAGAAGGATAACGCAATTCACAGCAGAAATTTGAAATGGTAGGCTATTCTGCATGGCATTTTTATAAAAAAGGGACCAATAAAACAATTTCAGAGTGCTAGGGCGAAAATCTGAGGAGATATTAACATTCGTATTGATAAAAATCAAACACCCAGTTCACATCGTGGTGTTTTTTTGTTGTTTTTTTTTTGACAGGTTATCATTAGCGTTGGTTACGTTATGTTTCCATTGATCTTTCCACTTGGAATCAGACTCAACTTGCCCAGTCGGTTAGAGCTGCAGAATACACCGACTGCATCTCTGCAGAGAGGTAAGATCCCTCCCAACGAGTGTCCTAGATATGTCACAAAACAATCAAATGGTGAGGTCCCAACAATCCTGGAGCTTTAGGGAATGCAGAGTGCCCCTTCATTGCCATCGCTCCCAGGTCCACTCTGGCCCGGAGTGGTTGCATCTGATAGGGTCCTATCGATGGTTCAAATAGAACTAAACTGTGTACTGAATTGCTTGAAATAGGACTGTTTTGACATTTAAACTATGTACTAAACTAAGCTAAACTAAATTACTTGAACAGGAACTGTTTTTTTTACATGGAAACTGTTCTTACGCTAAACTGAATTGTTGGAATTAGAACTGTTTTGACATTTATCTGTGTGTAAACAAAATTATACTTATACTAAACTGAATTCTTTGAATTAGAACTGTTTGGTTAAACTGAATAGCTCGAAATAGAAATGTTTTTGACAATTTTTCTGTCTATTATGCTATATTGAATAGTTCGAAATAGAACTAGAACTGTTTATTTGTATAAAAATGGATTTGGCATTAAATAACCTACAAAGGTTCACATGCCATAAAACCCAAACAAACAAATAAACAATCAGATTCAACATGAAGGTCTACATCAAATGCCTCGACTAGGTCGTGCTTTTATGGATCGAGAAGGTACTATTTACCAACTCCTCCGCTTGGGCAGGATATGACACAAGGTCAATTTTTAAGCGGAGTTTAACGGGTTTGAATTCAGAGTTTTCCTTCTCCTAGACTAGTTGCCTAACCAAGGCTGAAGAACCTAGTCTGTCCTACTATTTACCCATAGCTGGAGGGAGAATAATTGGATTCATACCTTTCCCAAGGGTATTAGTGCTATGTGAAATGCAATGGATCGAGAAGGTGACTGCTAGAAGACTCTACCGTATGACAACATGGCCTGCTCAATGATACACGGGAAGGGGAACCCAGTGTTGGCAGACAGAAAATTTCTCCGATCACATCACCCCTAATATCTGGCTGCCTAACTTCCCTGACAACATTCCTTTTGATTTCTAAGTGTGGAGCGTGATTGAGCAAAAGAATATCAAAACACTAAAAATAAACTAAAAACAAGAATAAAAGTTGCATTTACCAACTGAAACAAGGAGATTATCGGAAAGTCTTGCAGGAGATTCCAGAGTCGTCTGGAGGCCGTGGTTGAAACCAATGGCAATTTCTTTAAAGGAATTTTATCAGTACTATTTTCAGTTGCTTCCATGTAATTTTGGTAAATATTTTTTATAAAGTGAGATGTCAGTCTTATTTTCCTTTTTGCGTTATTCAGATGACACTTTACCCATGGCTCTCTCTATATGTGTGTGTTTGTGTGACTATATGAAAAGGCTGGGGTAGATGGATTTGAACATATATATATATATATATATATATATATATATCTGTGTGTGTGTGTGTGTGTGTGTGTGTGTGTGTGGAGTGGTGTCTTTGTTTAATGGCATATCAACCTTTGTAGGTTATTTAATGCCAAATCTATTCTCCTAGAAGAACAGTAGCTGTACTATTTAACCCATAGCTGGGAGGATAAGGGGGTTCATACCTTTCCCAAGTGTATTTGCCCAAAAGTGAAAGTAATAGCGCGACTGGAGTACGAACTCGCGTACTACGATTCCGCAGTCCACCGCTTTAACCATTACACCACGAGGACACCCCTGTGTGTGTGGAGAGAGAGAGAGAAAGAGGGTGATGAAAGAGGGATTAAGAGAGACATGATCAGTTTAAGATAGATAGATAGATAGATAGATAGATAGAAACTAATATTATTTCCTCCATTTTAATATTATATTTGTTTTTGTGTTAAGTTTTACGGTAATTCCATTTATAGTAATTTACCAAACTTTTCTTACGTGTGGTACGAAGTCAGAAGAATTGGTTACCCAGTGACATATGCATTCACTAATAATGGTCTGCGAATCTAACTTGCTCATCATTACACAACATTAGGTGTCCATGTAATTCATGTGTAGTTATTTACTAAGCTTAGCTTAGATGTAGCACAAAGACAGAAGCATATGGCGCCCAGTGAGAATCGAAATCATGATCTGATGCTAACAGTTCTGTTTGCAAAGAGAAATCCTTTTGCTGCTGCCGTACGTAAATAAAAAAATATCTTGTAGCTTGATAATCTATCTTCTGACAAGAATTATTGATTCTTTTTAAACTGCAATTTGCAGTCAAAAACACCAAAAAGATCAGCCAGCTGTCGAATCCTTGTTTATCGATGCTCTTATCTTCTGAGATTAAAACAAAAAGAATTTTGTTATTAGATTCCACCAGAGATAATCTTTGGGCACAAATTAGATTTCGCATTTAAAACATGTACACAGTTAAGTGACACTGACAAATTATGAAAGCCCAGGCCACATTTTATGATGATTCCCAGCATCAGAAACGCTATAGGAGGGAACCTAAAAGAAATTCATGGCTGCAATTTTCGTTTTTGACGTTGGGCAACGGTTATCTACACAGGAAGCAGGTTGGAACTGAAAAGTTCATATATATATATATATATATATATATATATATGCACAAGGGTTAGAGTGTTCGCCAATCCCAGGTTGAGCCATACTAAAGAATCAAAAAACGGTACTTGATACCCCCTTGTTTAACACTCATCATAGTAAGGTACAAAATAAGGTAAAGTGAAACAATCCTGGGGAAGAAGTTGCGTCCTCACTAATACCTCGGTGTAGTACTTATCGAAAAAGGAGCCTTCGGGTCGCCCTCGACTACAGTCTGTCAACCTACCCATATATATGTATTGTAAGTAAGTAAAGTTGTCTCCCTTTAGTCGAGGGTGACCCCGAGTCTCCCTTTTCGATAGCTACTACACTAAGGTGTAGAGGAGGATGCTACTCCTTTTCCTGGATTGCTCCACTTTACCCTTGATCCGTACCTGATAATGCTGAGTATTAATCAAGGAAGCATCAAGTACCATTAAGTC